>JAQFVV010012682.1:247360-371215 GCA_028023455.1 Epiperipatus broadwayi | reverse complement strand
CGTTCTTTCTTTTTCTTTGTTCCACTTTATAAACTTCTACATTCTTCTCCTTTTCTTTTTTACAAAGTCTGTTTTCCGCTAAGAATTTCGGCCATTTTTAATTACCATCAGAAAATTGTTTCTGATAACAATCTTTCGCCTTTTGAAATTTCCTTTCGCTATTTTAATCAATGATTCAATATGCACTTTCCAACATTGAATTTATTTTAGTTAACTTATTTCAAAAAAAAACTAAACTTTCACTGTACGTTTTTTTTTCTCTTTTCAAAACATTATGCTAAAACAAATAAAGATCGTGTTCGCTTTCTTTCTTTCCTCTCTTTTTTTTTTTTTTTTTTATAATACCTAATATCAAAAAGTAATTTGTACTTTATATATAAATAAATGGTACAATATAAATGATTAAAGCTGTTAAATGCCAAATATTAAATTAAGAAAAACTAAATCTATTATGAACTGCTGTGAAATGTATTCTGGCTAAATTAATATTGCCATAGGGCTGGACTGCTACAGTCCTACCATAGGAGCATGATGATTTAACCTATTTGCTTATACAATGCCTAAACAATCATCAAAAGTCCTACAATAAATGTCTAAATGAATCCAGAAAAAAAACTGCAGAAAATGGAAACAACATTGTTTCAAATGCATTTGCCAAGAAATTCTAGTAGGTGATGAATGACTTAGTGAGGCAGGATGATTTGAAGAGAGATAGATTGTAACCATGAGACATTATTGCTAAACTCGTGGACATTAATGAAGATGAACTAATGAATGTTTTCATTTATTACATATTATTTTTGTTTGTAAAAATTCTAGTTTTATTTTATCTCCATGCTTGGTAGCTTAAACATGCCTAAAACTTGGAAGAGTCCATTATACTTGAAAGCAAGAAAGTGAAGGGGGGGGTTATTAAGTTAGACAATACATTTTTTTTATATTAAATAAAGTTTAGGTCAGCTTTTTTTCCATAGTGACTTGACATTTGACCAACATTATGATAGAGAATGAGGTAAGATTTTTTGATGCTATTTCATATTAAGCACATACACTACTACAGGACAAAGTTTATGTTATTTTTTATTGTTAAATAACAATTGTTTATCTTTATTTTTCTTTGGTGTAAATGACTAATTTGCTTGTGTGGATGATCTTTCCTATCAACTTTAGGAAATTATACATAGAGGGGCATCCCCAAAGAAGATGGAACAGCAATAATTGGAATTGGATGACGAGGCTATTATGGTTATACTTGTATAATATTATATATTAGTTAGCTAGCTTCATGGTCATTTTAATAAACATTTTTTTATTTACTTTGTAAATAATTAGTGTCATGCTATATACTCCTATCACAAGTAAATATTAGAATAATGAAAATATTTAATTGCTGATATGGTAGAAATACATTTTTAACATGTACAATTATATTATTTTATCATGTTTAAAAGTTTTGGATTTTTATTTTGTTATTCAATAAATGTTGTTAACTTGATTTTCATTAAAATGGTCTCTAGTTTATCAAAATCATTTATACATTCACTCATTAACTTATAACCATATATATCCCCCTACACATTTCATTCTTTTATGATAATGTAGCAATATGTTTAGATGGATCCTTAAATCAATTGGAACCTGTATAGAGGTGTGGTAGTTCCTATCTAGTGTAAATTCACCCCTGAAGAGAGCCAAAGGCATTTTTTTTCTGAGTTTGAATACTGAGGTGTAATGGAATCTGAAAGAGTGGTGAGGTATGGATGAACTAGCACAAATTGTATGTAAATTTAATGTGTAAACTTAGATCTAGCCCACTGGAGATAGATACGATCATAGGTTAGGTACTTCATGACATCATTCACAGCATCCTACCTGAAGACCCTAGATGTGAGATACATTCCCCCTCTTCTTGTGGAAAGTCTGGACCATTACAATATATACGTATAAACTATCTAATATAGCATTTTAAAATCAAAAATAAACAGTGAAGTCACCAAACCATCATTTTCTCTTAATGTAAAGATATTTTTAGCAAAGACTTCTCCAAACATTGCATTTAAATAATATAGCAATAAATATTTTCCATAATAAGCTTTGCTGAAAAATGCAGGCAGACTTAGTGAGCCTATGGGGGTTGGACAATGAAGATATACTATCAAATATAACACTTCAAAATCAAATATAAATACTGAAGTCACCAAGACATTTCAAAATGTTACATTTAAATAATATACAAGTTGTTATTAATATCTCTTATTAATAGAATTCTAGTTTTACAGTTGGCAATATTTTAAAAAACTTCTTATATAAAAACTTAGGCCAGATTTTAAAAAATCTACTTTTGTTGGAATAGCTTGCGTTATTTCTGCAAAAACATTACATGTTATATATATATATATATATATATATATATATATATATATATATATATATATATATATATATATATATATATATATATATATATATATATATATATATATATATATATATATATAAACCATCAAATACAATATTTTAAATTAAACAATGAAAGCAACAAAACTTCTACCTGGTGTTCTTATTAATGCAGCAACTTTCTTTAACAGTATATATAAAACTACCATTTTTTGTTTATTTCCTCCTGATATTAATAAAGATGTCAGTTTGATACTTGATTTTAATTTAGACTGAAGCAGGCTCTGATAGAAACAAAAGTCTTTTTAAATGAACTATTTTCAACAACATTTAATAAGACCTGGTTTAAATCTAAGTCTGATTTGATGAAGTTCAGTCAAAATTAAAATAATGTACATGGTCATTCTACAAAATGACAAACGGACTTGCCAACAGACCTGGAGCCAGACCAGGTTGTTATTTAATCCTGGAAACCCTATTGCCTTGTCTTACGGTTCCACATGTAATCTTTGAAATCAACTCTCTCTCTCTCTATATATATATATATAATCTCTATATTTGATTTAGCTTTGAAATCAACTCTCTCTCTCTCTATATATATATATATAATCTCTATATTTGATTTAGCTCTGTATACTTATTGATCCTATTGCTTTGTTTTTGGGCGCCTTATGTAATCTTTGAAATTTATTTCGTTGGCTTATCTATATCATATGTAATCGTGGTACCTGATTTAACTCTGTATACTTATTGCCTTTTCTAGTATTTTACCTGTATGTGAATAAATTTGGTTTTGAAAGTTAACTTAATAAAAAAAATATATATATTTACATGAGCAATGGTTGGGGTTTGATTGCTTCAATGTTTACTTATATAAAAAACCATTTTTTTTAAAAAAAAATACATAGCATTTTATGTGTAAAGTTATAGACCCAGTGCTTACCCTTTCTAGGAAATGAATAGAAATTGTTTTACTAACGATAAAACATTCTACAATTCAATCCGTTGCTCATATTAATACTATATATTAATATACTACAGACGCGTGTAAATGCATATACAAAATAAATTTAAAATTGTTTTAATAATATGACATCAATATTACTATTTATATATATATATATAAAAAAAAAAGAAGAAAAAAAAAAAATCAATAAAACAAAAATGACAAATACAAATGCAAACTATATAATGAAAGTATTGAAAGTATATATTATATAGTAAACTTACATTTAAATCAGTAAATCAATGAGGAAAAAGAAAACAAATAAGCAAATATGTACTTTTATTTTATTTCTTAAATAGAAATAAAATAAAAATTTATTCCAAAGATTTATTTTATAACTTGCAATATTGATTTTTTAACTCACCTCAGTACATTACTGAAGAACAATTGAACTATTACAATAGTCAATAATTTATGTCTAAAAAGTTTATGGGAAAAATATTTTTTAAAATAATTCAAAAAACATACAAATCAATTTACTGCATAACATCGCACATTAATCATTTATAATGCACTATCATTGCTATTAATATTAAAATAGCCGAAGAGTCAATATATAGACTAAAATATATTCTTTAAACAAAGAAACTACAGAAATAGTAAATAAACATATAAAAAAATAAATCGTTCTTTTCATTTACAGCTGGTTTTAAAAATCGCTATATTCCTCTAAAGATATCTCTTTATAATAGAATGGTATTTGAAAAAAAATAAAGCAGATTAACGGCAATATGTTACGCACAGATGAAGCTGCAGTTTTAAACTCCTCTTAAGATTGATCACTCACGGTCTTATTCAATGATCCTCTCCGAATCTAAGGCTCGTTTTTAAACAACAAAGCTATAAACTAGACATTTACACATAAGCGCCCATATAGGCACCCTCTGTCATTAATTGCTAACATTAAAAGATAATCGATATTAATTTACAAATTAAACACAAACTAATTTGTATAGAAAATAATAATTAATAAAGACTGCACAATGATGAAAACAACATCCTATCCTATATATTGTAATATTTTCAAAAATTAAGATTAATGATTATTGTTACTTTTCAAACATACTTTTGTAAACATTGGAAAAACATTATGCCAATAGTTCTCAGCATCTACTTTGATCAATTGATCTCTTCGGTTAAATTAATCACATTAATGTAGTCTTAGAATGGCAAATTGTAGAACTCGTACTCCCAGATTGTAATGCCAACTTTATTGAAGTCCTTGTAAATTCATGGTCAACAAAAATCATTTGATTGCCATGCATAACTTAGTACAGTATAAAGTGTCAAATGTTTTGGAGCTCTAGATCCATGGATTAATCTTAGCTATATCACTTTCAATTGTACAATTCCTTATGAACTCCAAAGCAATAAACAATTTAATTATCAGCAGTTAGGTGCAGTGGCTCACCTCTGTCACTTTTCTGTTTGAATCCCGGAGAAATAAATTATTTGATTGTTTTACACAGTTTGATGGAAGAAGTGAAGTATCACGGTGAAGCTCAAAGTTCATGATAATGGTAACTATGAAACGTTTTAAGTGATGATGATGATTCTTATTATTATTATTATTATTATTATTATTATTATTATTATTATTATTATTATTATTATTATTATTATTATTAAGTTTCAAAGATAACTATTCAATCATAAGGGTTACGTCAGACTATATATACATACAGATATTTTTGTTTAAGAGGTAAAATCTTTAGTTAATAAGTTCATGTAGTCACATGAAGCAATTTTAAGGTTCTTTATGTTATAATTTGAATAGTGTGGAGTCAAAACAATTACTTGGAATATGCATCAGAGATGTGAGGCCCTTATGGTGACAGTCAGCTTCTTCAGCATCACCAGGATCAAAAATTGTGTACTGGCATCATGGTGGAAAGTTAGAGCAACTATGTTGTGACAAGTGTGTCTGGAATGGCAATTTTGCTATCTCTAGCTCTGAGCTGCTTGAGTATGTTGTAGAATGTAGATGGGTGAAATCTGATGTTTTTGACAAAACAGAGTGTGCAGCAAAATGCACCAGAATGTGCATAGCGCAAATGTGGCTGGTAGAGCTACTGGTATTTCATTTTTGTGATAAGTATCAATAATGCTATAAAGGAGACATTGTTTTGCCTGTATGTGTTTAGCATGATGTTGTGGGTGTTTATTAAAACCGTATAGATGTGATGTTATTTTTCATCTTCAGTGTGATATAGGCAGTAAAGGGATCAATGTTTGTACAAAGTCTTTGGTATCTGAGGAAATGAGCAATTAGTAGTGCATGAAAATTAATTCTGAAAAAAAAATCAAAGAATCTCAGCTCAAATACCTTTTTTAAATTTGCAAACCAACTGGGCATTGGTTATTCCTAGCATCAATGTGAATGCACTAGGCAGTTGGCTGAAATATTTCAGGTGGAGATGTTCCTATATACATATTTGCTTGTGTTTTGCAGAGATATATGCATCAACATACTTTGGAATTGATGCATGAGTGACAATAAGTATCCATATGAGGGGGAGATTTATTAATGGGTGATATCCTAAGTAAACATTTTAGTTCTGAAAAGCATCATATGGTAGTCAATAATGGGTTGATGCTTTTCTGTATACAAAATAAATGAATATCATGAAGGCCTAGTGCATTATAAGTAGCGTGTGGCTTAGCTGTTTTATGCATTATCATCATCATCATTATTATTATTATTATTACACATATTTACTGTATAAATACCAAATTTTTCCCCAATCACATAAATAATATTTAATTATTTTTATTTAGTTAAAAAAATCATAAGATTAATTAATATTGCATCTATGAATGTCTTAAAAGAGTAATTTATTATTGACCACTTTAACAGTTAAATTGATTCCCCAATTCAATTACTTCAATATGATTAAAATAATCTTTTAACATTGTTTTATAAAAAAGGATGTATAATCTATGTGTAAATGACTTTGAAGAAAGAAAGAGGTCATTCATTTTACCTCCTTGGATCCTTATGCATATATGCACTAATGATAAAGGCACCTGTGTGCAGCAGTATTTAAACTAAAGATAAAATAAGATGGGCTATTCAATATAAAAAAGGCATAATAAGCTCTTTCTAAGTTTACCATGCAAAAAACAAGCAAGTTGATGATTCAATAATTGGTGGTCACAGTTTAAACACCATGGTCAGAGACTCAGAAGAATTTACCAATATATAATGATAATAACAATGGAGATATTGACTATACCAAAACCAGACCACACCATGGTAAATAGACTACACTGAAGGCAGAAGATGACCCAACCACACTTATTTACCCCAATGAAGTAAATGGCCCTAGAAAATAATAGTGGTCTACATATGGATTTGTTTAGAGATGCACACATGTAAATAAATACTTTTATATAAGACAGTGTTTTAGCAAATCTAAATTCAAATCACACACACATATATAATAAATTGATTAATGCTATTTTTTTTAAAAAAAAAGTTACTTTTTAAACATTATTACAATCTTCTTTAAAAAAATTTGCTTATGAATTAAACTTCTGACTTGTTTTCTTAAAAAAAACCATTTAGGGTTAAAATATTCCAAGAGAGGAAGAAGAAGAAAATTATTTTACAATAATAATACTTATTCTAAAATTAAGACTTCATTTAAAACTGCCAATACTCTCAACAAAAGAAGAGAGAATCTCTTCAATAGTTACTTTTTTTTCTAAATTAATTAAAACGTACTGTAAATAAAAATTAAAACATTCATATATGACATATAAAAACAATTCATAGATGCATAAAATAAAGGGAAAATGCATTTAAATCTTATATTAAGGTTAAATAAAAATGCACATATATAGAGGAAAACACTTATAACAATACCTGGCTTATTTTAAGGTATATAAAAGTTTATATTACTAGTAAATCCTTCACAGTTGTTGCTCTTGCTTTCTTCTATTGTCCATTTTATAATTGTAGTTTTCCAGACAGTCTGGTTGAGTCTTCTTTGTAGATCAGCTTTCTAATGATTTATGATTTCTCAACATGTTGAATAACTCAGCTTAGAGCATGGAGTTCATCCTGCTAAGGTGCCTACCTGCACAGATTCCATAAAACTTCACTATGGGCAATTGGTCTGTTTTAACTGCAGTTCACTAACCATGAACTGTTGGTAGATACCAATAATTCTGGTGAAAGTCCTGGAAAAACGTTTGGCCTGTTGCACAGAACAAAGAGCCCCAGTGTCTGGAATATAAGCTTGACTAATGAAGTATGAAAACTCTGATGAATGAGCAATGAATAGTTCTAATGAATGAATAGCTTAAAATTTTATAGAATCTTTCAAATGAATCACAATAGCTTCTAGGGAGCATTTATACACATTTCATCTCTTGTTCTCTCCAAGTTTTTCTAGACTTTTCTGGATTACCATCTTAAAATAGCCAGTTTTTAAATAATTATTAAGTCAGGTTTTTAATTAGTTAAAGTAAGACATTTTAATCACTTAAAATAAAACATTTTTACATTTTCAATTAATTAATTACTTTTACATATCTTATTTGAACAATGATTAGCTTTTAAATTTTGTTATCACAAAAAATTAAAACATTTTTGGAAGATTAAGCATTGTTTTACAAAATTTCCTTTTTTAAAAAAAAATTACTTTTATTGAATAACAGAATTATTTTAATGATTCGTGTGTGTGCACATATATGCATGCAAGTACATATTTATAACACATGTTTAATAAAAAATTAATTAGCAAAATATCTGAATTAATTTGAAAAAGAATTTTCAACAGAAACCCCTCTTGGTCTAATACAATTTTGAAACAGAGCAAAGTGACAGTTTCACCTGCCCCCTATGCCATGTAAAAAAAAAAAAAATACATGAAATTTAAATTTCTTTTTTTTTTTTAAATTTCATTTTAAAATTTTAAACATTTAAAAATTTGAATCCAACAAAGTTAAAATTTGCTGACCATTTGCATTATTGTCTATCTATTGCATTTTACTATTCTCGATTAACTTTTTATTGCTATTATCCAATTAATGTAAGTCTGGTTTCATTGCCAATTGATCTTTATCTGGGGATTCTTGCCATTTTAATCTGGTGGCCTAATTTATCTATTCAGACTTTTAGTCACTATTATATTATATTTTTAGGAATGCCTTGATAAATTCCTGATAAATGATTTTTATAATTGTTTGTATAAAACTCAACTTATAATTCTCTATCCACATTTATGCTCTCATGAGGCAACCTTCCAATATCACTTCTCTGTCTAAAAACTTTATCTGTTCTATTACTGATATATGCATTGATATGCAAAAATATTTCCATGATTTTCTACCCTAGTTATCCCACAGTCTTTTAAACCTATCTATCAAATTACTCAGGGTTTCCATAAAACTATTAACTCCTATATCCTATTCTTTTATTCTGTAAGGATTGGTATTAAAACTAAAGAACTGAAAATAGCTGAAAAAAACCTCATACTTAGTCATTCTTTGTACATTATGATTTCTTTTGATATAATAAAGTTCACTGTTATTTTATAAGTAAGCCTAAAATTCTTTTTCATATTATTTTCATTTCTTTATTCTTTGTTTCTTCTATTCTATCTATTATTTCATCTGGGGCCCTGTCTTCTTTAAGCACCTTCAACTGATTTTGCAAAACTTTATTTATCTGCTTACTATCCTCCTATATCCCTTCTATCTGTATTATTTTTTCTTCTACACTGTCTATTCTAATGCATTATAATCTTAATTCTTCTCTAATTTTAGTAACATATTCTTTCACTAGTTTTACTTCTTGTTCTACTACATTAATCTCTTTACTTAAATTTTTCTCTACAGTCTTTATTGCATTCTGATATTGTTCTACCATGTCCATGATTTTCTGCATCATTCCTTTCATCTCTTTCTTTGGATCCTGTTGAACTTAATTGACCTTTTCTATCATTTCACTCTTAAACTCTCTTATCTCTTGTTTATACTTCCCTATAATTTCCTGTGGATTGTGTCTCATTTTAATTAAATACTGTTGATTTTTTACCATCATATTGAACAGAATTTGCAACCTTGTAAGCTTATCTGCATCGTTGGTTATTTGGAGATTTTTAAACAAAATAGGGCTCTTTTCCCTTCATGCTATCTCCTCAGTTATTGCAGTTGTCGAATAATCACTTTGTTTATTATCTTCCATATTTAGAACTAATAAACTATTCATAAAAATTTTCTTTATATTTTTCCAATAATTCAGTATTCTATTTTATACACAATTTTAAATTATTAATTCTTTTTTCTTAAAGATGATGAACCCATAATCTAAACCATCCTCCATTTCCAAACATATCCTTACTAGCAATGACTGGTCTTTTTTTTTAATTCCTAATTTTTCCAAGCTATTGTTTATAAGTTCTATCAATTCTTTAAACAAAATCTCCAATGGGTTTAAACTCAAGCTTCCATATTAACTGTGCTATTTAAATACAATTACTTATGTAAGAACACCCATATATGTTATAAACATTGGTCACATGAAGGCACCACTAGGCTAACTATTGAGCCCAGAAAATTTTATTTGGGGTGACCGAATATTCACTAACAATGATGAGCAGACCTAACATAAAATAAATTATCTACCCCTGACACCAGCCCAGCTTAGAATATGAGTCTCATAATTATTAAACAGTTGATAGATATACACAGTAAACAACATTAACCAAATTAATTTAGATAAATATAATATTAATGTTTATTACAATTAACTGAAAATAAAAAAAAATCATAAGATAAATAAATATTGCATTTATGAATGCCTTTAGAGAGTACTTTATTATTGATAGCTTTGACAGCTAAATTGGTTCCCCAATTCAATTACTTCAGTAAGACTTTATTATAATCTTTTAACAGTGTTTTATAAAATAGAATGCATTATCTATGAGTCAATGATTTTCAATAAAAAAAAAGAAGATATTCAATTTATCATCTTGCAAACTTATGCATATATGCACTGATGATAAAAATCCTTGCATGTGGCTATATGTAAACCATGAAATAATTATAGATAAAATAAGATTGGCTATTCAATATAAGACAAATATGATATGCTGTTTCTAAGTTTACCATGCAAGAACAAGCAAGTTGATGATTCAATGATTGGTAGTCCTGATTTAAAAGAATATGAGCTGAAGACTTAACCAATATATATCAATAATAACAAACAAAGCAGACATGTTGACTATACCAGAATTTCTAAAAATGTAGGGTTTAAAGCGTAAATGTTAGCAAAATAATTCAGCAACACAATTCATACAAAAAGTATTCCAAAAATTTGCTTAAAAGTAAAACTGTAACAGACTTACAATTAAAAAAAAACTAGCAATAATTATTAATCAATATCATGTTCTGTGCATTCTTTTTGAAAAAATCATATTAATCAAAATTTTGTGATAGTTGAAAGTCACTTATCTATAGAATAGAGCACACTTAAACCAGAAAGAGGTTATTGAAGTCAAGTTTTAAAAAGATTGCAAAATAAATTAAAAACTGATGCAAGTTTTATTGATCCAACTTCAGGTTAAGCTTGTGTTTGGAAAAATGGTTTTCTTCTAAAAGTTTCTAAAATACCCAAATATAGGAAAACTATTAATTTATAAAATACTTTCCAATAAAAATTCAAGTGACACTAAAAAATAGACATAGTAGATATACAATTTTACAGAAAGGTTTCACTCAGAAATCAGATTTCTCACTTTACTTTATTTAATATATTCATCAATAATTTTTTTGACACAGAATACAGAAAATTCATTTATGCTGATAATATTGCTTTGACTTTTTCTTATTTTTTAAAAGAATCATTTTCTGAAATAGAAAAGTATCTCAATAAAGATATGAAATGATTTTCGATCTTTTTTAAACACTGGAGTCCTATTTCTGAACCAAAGAAGACAGTAGGCTAAATTTTTCATTGAAACAACTAGGAATCATCTCAGAAATTGAATAAAATAATTTTCCTTATATTCTAGAAATAACCTCTTTGGAAAACTAAGTAGCACCTCATGGGTTTTTTTTACAGACAATGTCCTTAGTCTTAGCATATTCAGTGTGGGAATAATGTCCCCCTAATTGAAGAAAAAAGTTTCCACACTTAACTCTTGTACATCCACTTAAATATTACCAAAAGAAAACTTATTAATATGTTCTATTCTATTTGATTGCAATGGTTTCATATTCCTTGCATAATCTTCCACCAAAAACTCATAACAATTCAAGATCTTCCCTTTTAGATTTTCAACTAAGAATCTAAAATTCAAGAATTATGACATAAAACTGGAATTCTTATGATCTTCTAAACAAATTTATTCTTCCAAATGTAATAATGAATCTCAGGTGGGTTTGATCTTTTGATACAATTAATGACTCATTAATGGGTTAAGGACAATCTACCACCATTATGCTCACCTGTTTCATAAATAAAATGTATCAACCACTGACCTATATATATATATATATATATATATATATATATATATATATATATATATATATGAGCAAACAAATTATGAATCATATAGTTAGTAACTCCCAAATGAAAATAGTTTGGAAACCTATCATTGGAATCTTTACAGATTGTGTGATATTTTATTAATAGTTGAATAAAAATTTAAAACCAAAATAAATAAATATAACGTTTAACATTTTCTCCCATTACAAATCTTCTTAAATCACTAAACATCACATGATCACTATTTTTTATGCTTGCACATAACTGTTATTAACACAGGCAAAACTCTCCATACAGTAGTGCTACTCAGTGCCAGCCAGAATAATCAATGGATGCCAGAAGGCTTGTACATAAAATCCCCATCTAGTACCTACTCATCCAATAGCCCCAGACTAGTTTCTGGCTTGTGGCTTTGTCAGTGAGGAGCCTTGGATCTGAGAGCACCGCACCTAGATCTTAAGAATCTCCAACAGTGAGGAGTCTCCTAAGATCTAGGGGCAGTGTTCTCAGATCCAAGGCTCCTCACTTATGAAGTCCACAAGCCAAAAACTAGTCTGGGGATATTGGATGAGTAAGCACTAGATGGGGATATTATGCCCAAGCCTTCTGGTATCCATTGATTACTCTGGCTGGCACTAAGTGATACTACTGTATGGAGAGTTTTTCCTGTGTACAAATCTTCCATCTTTGAAAGACTGAATATGGTGAAACTCAGGCTAACCTGAACACAAGAATTTATCAACATAGGTATGTCTACAATAGGGTCAAAAATAAAAATGAAGGATCATCAGTATTCTGGGACCACCAAGCTGCTCCAGGCCATGTATTTGAACCTAGTTCTGCCCAAATAATTTGTACAGAAAAAAATGACGCCAAAAGAAAAGTTAAAGAAGCTTTCTATATAGCAAATGACATTAATGCCATTAATAGAAAAGAAGCATGTTTTGCTCTCTCTAAACAATGGACTAATTAAAAATTCAAACGCATTTGCATAATCATAACAATCGTTAGTTACAAAGCTATGAGTATGAGATTCAAACATGAAATCTCGAAAGTGCTTAGCAAAGCTATTATAAATTAGAGTAAAATTATAGCTTCACTATTTAATGTGAAAAAAAAAGTCGCATACTTATAATTACAATTTTACTAGTGAAGAGAAAAACAATTTATTACTTAAATAATATAATAATTCTGAATTTTAATATATATATATCAATCTTTTTTTGCTTGAAATTTTTTTCTCTTTTTTTTGTGCTGCCTTTTTTCATGCTGTCTTGAGTTTAATGTGATATTAATTACCTCTAATATCTCCCCCCCCCCCACCATCCCAACTGCTTTTTAAATGCAAAAAAAAATTACAATCTTGAATTAAAACATATGGATAAATTATTTAAATGATAAAACAAAATATATTACTTATATTACCATGCTTAATAATTAACATTTATTTATTCATATATGTTTTTAATATGTGGATATAGAAAATTAAAATGGTGAATTGCAGTCTTAAATTTTTTTTAAAAGGCCCTTATAAAATATTCAGCTACTAGAAGCTTGCTGAATATACTGGGATTCAATAAAAAGCATTCAGTTAATTTTATCTCACAAAAAAAGTTTGATGTTATTTTCTAAAATTTGAACACACTTTTGATATTTGGTACTAATTGTATATTGTAAAGATAGCTTAAAATCCATTTTGAACCCACCCTCATATGTCCACAGTAATAAACTAGACTCATAAAAAGACAAGCTAAAACAATAGGCTAAATACCTGATATTTCAATTTATGTACAAACATACATATAAATACACACTCATGTGAGGTTCATTTAAAAAGCACCAAACCAAGGTAGTGTGGAAATAAAATAGATGCTCCTCTCTAACAAACATGAAAAGCTTAATCTTAGAAAGATCTTATTCACCAATTATGACTTGTTTGTTGTTATTTACATGTCATGATAACAGACAGTGATTTATTTGATGTGGTGATGACCTGAGGTCAAGTCAGTATCTAAGCAACCAAATGTTGGAAAGTGAGAATAGAATTTTACTATGTAAAATTATAATTTTATCATGTAACATCAACAACAACCATTAATTCACATAATAATGGGCATCTACAGTGATACCAAAGGAAGTTGAAAATGCGAGTTTGCTAAACAACAGAAACATGGTTAAGTATAAAAGCAACCCCAAGTCATTTCCGTTTCGTGTTATAACAATAGCACACAGCAAATAGCTTAATATCGAACATTAATAAAATGTACAATGTGTTCAAAGATATTATCTATTCATAGGATTTTAAAGCACTGACAGTTGAAAAAGATTGTTATCAACATTTGAAATGGTAAAAATCAATAAACTTTCACAACATAATCAAAGGATTAAATTAATTCTATAGTGATAATCAAAGACAAAAAAATGTGCAATCAAAAAAAAGAAACATTATATAGCCAGCACATACTGATAAGTGATGAAATTAACAAACAACGTGTATTGGCTAAACAAACATGCCATATGCAGGGTGCTGTCTTAATTGTCAGAAAGCATGATGCTATAACTCATTTGCATAAATAATGCCTTGAAAAATGCCTAACCTGAAGTATCTGAATGGATCTCAATAGGAGAGTGTCATCTGCAATGGAAACAACCTTGTCTGAGCTTTGTTGGAGAATCTGGAGAATGATAGAGGAGTCATCAGAATGTATTGTATCCATAAAGACATTGATCTTTAAACTATAAACTTTAATTAGAAAGATTTAAACAAAAACAAAATTATCATGTCATATTTTTTTACTTTATACATTTGTAGAATTCTGCTCTTATTATTCCAACACTTTGAAATTTCAGCATGATTACAATTGGAAGAGTTCATTCCATAAGAAGCAATGTCACATGGAGGTGAACGTTTATTAAAAAGAATTTTTTTTTTCATTTTCTTTCACTTGTAAATAAAATTAGGTTGATTCCCTCCATAGTGACTTGACTTTCAAACATCATCAATGTATAATATGGTTTGGAGATAAGAATTTTTGATGCTCTTCTGTATTAATTTGCAACCATTAGGACAGGACAGAGTTTACATTACTTGTTATGTTTACAATTGTTACATTTAATTTATTTCAGTATGAATGATAAATGTTCCTGTATGGATGTCTCTCTTCTATCAACATTAAAAACTTGTACATGGAGGCATATACCATGGAGCATGAGTTGGTATAATGAATAATTGAGTTATTGAAATGGTAGAGATGCGTATGAGACACATTTTTTGCTATGTGAAAAGAACTTCAATTTTTATCTATTATTAATAAAATCTGTTAACATGTTTTAAATCAAATTGGTTTCTAGTTTATCAGACTCATTTATACAGTCACGCATTAATGTAATTGATTGAATATATATATATATATATATATATATATATATATATATAAATGCACACACATATAGATTAGTATAACACATAACAGCAAAGTAGGGTTGGATATATCATAGTTCATAAAAACTGACTTGCTACTTAAAGTAAATTCATCCTGAAGAGATTCAAAGGCAATATTGTGTCTGGGGTCAAATATTAAGGCATAATAGAATCTGAAAAAAAGGTGAGATATGGATGAACTAGACTAAATTATATCTAGATTTAATGAGTAAACCAAGAGCAAACCCATTGGAGATGAATATGATCATTGGTTAGTTACTCCATTGCATCATTCACAGTATCCTACCAAAAGACCCTAGATCCAACCATAGTTAGATGTGTCCCCACTCTTCTGGTGGAAAACCTGGATCTTTACAGTATGTATATATATTGTTTGCATCACTTTAAGGTGTTTGTGAATATTAAAACTCATAAAGATGGTTTCCCTTTAAGATTTATTTTTGATTTTACAGGTAGTGTTGTAGAGGGTATTGCTAGATTCTTGAATAATTTTTTAAAACAATTTGTTGATTTTGGTCAGTACACAGTTTCCTCTTCTTTTGAGGCTTTTGATAAGATTAATAATTTTAAAATGGAAAGTAATTGGGTATTTGGAAGTTTAGATATTGAAAATAAGTATCAGTCTGTTAATAGGTTAAGCAGTATTGATGTTCTTTTGTCTGTATTGATTAAGAAAAGTTCTTTATCAAAAAATAAAATTAAGATAATTAAAGATTTGCTTTTGTTATTGGAAGATTCTATGTATTTTACTTATAAAGGTAATTTTTATAAGATTAAGGAAGGGTGGACAATAGGTTATATTATTTCTCCTTTAGTATGTTCAGTTTATATTAGTTATATGGAAGAGGAAATTATTATTAAAAAGAATTGTTTATATGTAAAATTATTTGTCAGATATGTTGATGATTATTTATTTGTAGTTGAGAATGATAAATTGAAGGAATTTGTAAATGAGTTTAATTGTTTTGATCCTTCTATAAAATTTGTGATAGAAGGAGGGGGGTTAGATTTTGGTAAGTTAAAATTTTTAGATCTTTTGGTGATTAGAAATGTAGAAACTAATTGTTTATTGTGCAGTCATTTAGTTAAAAGTAAAGAATTAAGATCTATAATTAAACCTGATAGCTATCAGTCTGTATCTCATAAAATAGCTGCTTTAAGGAATTATTGTCATAGGGATATTAAATTAAATAATTCTAGTGGGGTAGCTTTGTTTCAGAAATATCAATTTTATAAAGATTACTTGAGTGTTGGATACTCTGATAAATTTGTTAAAAGTATTTTATTTAATAGTAATATTTGTAAGGATGTAAAGGTTAAAGAAATATATGATTTTATTTCTTTGCCATTTAAATTGTCTTCTTATAAAATTGTGTGTAGAAATAGTAAATTGTTTGGAAATAAGAAAATTGCTTGGAAAAGGGGTGTTACATTGAATAATTTATTAAATAATACAAAAGAAGTTTTTGATAGAAAGACTATTCCTGGTGTAGTATATTTTATTCCTTGTTTATTTTGTAAGAAGGTTTACATAGGTCAGAGTAGTTTGAGTTTAAATGAAAGAATAAAGGTTTATAAAAGTAGAGTTAAAATTAGATATCTTAGTTCTGCTTTGTATGTCCATGAAAAAGATACAGGTCACGCTATTGATTTTGATGAAGCTAAGGTTGTCTTCTTTGGGAGAAATGAAATTAAAAGAAGAATTAAAGAGTCTTTATTATTGAAAATTTATTATTCTGAAGCAATTAACTTATTTAAGAGTTCTTTTAATATTAAGGGTGGATGGGAAGTGAATGGATTTATGGGTAGTTTTTAATATTATATATATTGTGTAGTTTTTGGTAGTTCTTTACACTTGAGAAGTCTGCTTGTAGCAGTGAAACCTTAGGTTGTGTTTTAATATTATTTTTATGCTGGTCTGGTTTAATTTTGGATTTGGGGTAGTTTTGATTTTATATTGACTAGTTTAGCTTTATGCTTGTAATGTTTATATATATATATATATATATATAAACATTACAAGCATAAAGCATTTATACATATATATATATATATATATATTGTAAAACATCAATCTCTAAAACATTCTAAATTAAGAAAAAAATCCAAAATCTCTATTATGAAAACTTATTTTAAAAATCAACACAATTCTTTGCTTTATTCTTAAAAATATTTTCTGAATGTTGCTCTAAAAAGAAAGAACAAAAAGATTACTACAATTATAAAATTTATTTTAAAAGTGACATTATTGTGAAATTGATTTTGTTAACAACCAGATAATTATAATAAATATAAAGCTAACTATCACAAAATCACTATTGATACTATGTCTAAGAACATGATTATTATAATCAGAACATTCCCTATAGCAGGAAAAAAAATTAATATCAATGAAATTAATGAAACTTAACCTTTTAGCTTTCTTTAGATTATATGAGTATTTTAATGGATGAAAAATATATTTCATTAAATTTCTGGCAATAAGATTAATTTCAATAAAATATTCAAATAATAAAATTATTTTTAAAATATTAAAATTACACTTATAATTACAAAAGAAATAATGATTCTCTTAATAATGAGTGCTTATTATTTAACAGTAAGCACTTTTCATTTGTTATTAATAGATTTTCACTTGATCAAGTATCAGTTAAAAACATACATTTTCAGAGTCCACTAGAGGGAGCATAGAACTCCAATTTTCACTGTTTCAGGCTCGCTGTTTTGTTCACCAAAGTCATAGTCCTTTGTTGAATTCCTAGAAGAAAAGTTTACCAAAATGTAAGTGAATATCTGTTTCAGTGTTTTTTCATCTTCTGAAGAAGTTTTGGAACAGTTTTCATTCAATGATAATTGAAATTATCTATCATTCCGTTTTATGCAAATGGGTGCCATTCGAAATAGACAAAAGTTAGCATAAATAATTCTTGGAATCATTAGAATATTATAAACCGTTTAAAACTAATTTTAAATGAAACCAAATAACTCTAAAAAGAATACACACTAGAAATCTTAATTTTATTGATAGAATAAATAGAAATTTTATTTGGACATCAAATCTGATAGAAAACGTGGAATATAATATGTTAACAATGATGATTTTAGGAAATTATCTTTGCATCAGATTTTAGCAGTGTTAACAAGTTTTAAATGTTAATTTGATCTCAATTTTAGAATTGAACATTATCGAAAATAACCTAAGCTATCTCCCTGCACAAAAATCAGGTTTCTATGATGATCAGAACAGAAGTTATTACCTCTCTTCTGGTGGATTGGGGGCCCATAAAAAAATAAAATAAAAATTCAAATCAACACAGGATTACCATGAAGTGATTCCTGAGCTAAAAAATAATGATTTAAAGACAAACATGAGTACAAATGATGTTTTAGACCTAAACAGACATTGAAGCTGCAAATTATTCATACTCTTTTAAGCAATAATTATTGAGAATTTTCTAAGGTTTAACAACAAACTTTCAGATTATACTTGAATCATTCATTACTAATCAAGACCTGAAATTCAATCAAAAGAAGCAGGTTCCAATTAGTATCGACAAATAAAAATCACTATGAACCCTGAAGGACTTTGGTTGGTGGGTTGAGCAACTGTTATGAACATTTGCAAACACAGGAGTTTGATAGTGATTAAGGGCAGATGTTCAGCTCCATTGACCTCAGTGTGCAAAATGATATCACTGGATGCTAGACACTCCAGCTAGAAATATCATCTTTGTATCAGTAATAGTTTTGTAATATTTGCAGGCATGGGTCTGCACTCCTCATTTCTTCCGCAGGGGTTGATGATGGCAATTGTTGGGGATCTGGTTTATGGGTGCAGGATGATGATTATTATTGCCACTACCTGGAAAACCTGCCGGGAGGGTACAGGATCAAAGCTTTCAGCACCTTTTCCACTCTGATGGGCTGCTGCACCCCCTTGATGGTTGTTTTTGGGCAGTGCAGATCTGTGTGCATTCATGTATAGATAGATACACATTAAGCAGAATTATACAACCCTTTTATGGATATATTTGTCATCGAGCGTACGTACCTTGTAAACCTGGTCCATAATTGTTTTGCCTTGTAACATTGAACACTTTGTAATCCTCCATGGGTAAGTGTACCCGATAACCTTTTGTAATCTTTTGACTAATAAAGGTTACTTTTGAGAAAAAAAAAAACATACATTTTCAAAGAAAAGCTAAATATAAACTTCATGTACTTAATAACAACAAATATTTTAATAAATTTTTCAAAAATGAAATAAACAAGTAAATGAATTATATGTGAAGTTGATTTTCGAATTTCATAAAAGCTGAAGTCTTGTCCCCTCTCAAAAAAAGACAAAATTGGAGACTCACAAATATATATATAAAATTTCTATTAACTGGTGTCTTTGAGAAATTAGTTTGGATGATTAGAGCACCACTTAACTTCAAATATTTATGAATTCTAAGGTCTTCAATTCTGATGCTACCTATCGTTTCAAACCAGTAACATTTGAAGAAAAGAATATTATTTGAAATATTTTTATAGTAATCTGAATGTTATTATTAGCAGATGATTGTATTTATAAAAACATTGAACAATTCAACAAAATGCTATCACAAAGAAAATGCATAATCAGTCAACATATTTGAAGACATCATAAAGATCAAATGCTCTAAAAAAATTCTGATATAGCAGTGAAAACTAGTGATAATATACCACTAACTATCGTTAATACAATATACCAATAACAATAAAATGTTTTGTGTTGTTCTCCTTTGTTAAAAATCTCCATGAGGTCAAAATCTATATTTAGACAACCTTTGTGCTTAAGAATTAAAACTTTAATATGAAGAATATGATCAAATTTAATATTAAACATTATTGCGTTAATATTCTGTAATAAATATAAATAGTAATCTTTCTTAAATTTAAACAAGATAAAAGAATAGCTCAAAAATAAATTTACATTTGATTCTAAATTGTCTTTTTTTTTTTTTTTAGCTGAACGCATTTAAGAAGCTTCCTGATTAACTCTAATTTGTTATTCACAGTGGCTATGAGATGTGACTTGTATGTCAAAATCAGAATAAGACTGTTTTAATAAATAATACCAACTCTTCAATTTTTATGATAATATCAATAAAACTAAAGTGTTCTAAATGAATAATTCAAAAGACTTTTTAGTATACTGAAAAAAAAATGAGACAAATAAAAATAAATCTTAAAGAGTTATGTGTAAAATTTGACCTAATTCAATTTAACAGGTCTTTCTTTTTTAGTCATTTAATAAAAATGTGATTCAACAAATGACTATTAAAACACATAGTATATTTAAGACTTTTATACACATACATGAGCACATACAACTAAAGAAAGTAAAAAAAAATAATACAGAAGTAATGGCTGAAATATATTATTCCCCTTACAGTATTTATAAAACAAATCATATATTATTTTAATCATACATTTTTCATGGCTAACGTATTAGTAATTCCTTATTCTCATGATTTTATTATTTAGACATTCAACGTTCTTTCAAATGGACTACAGTCTATGATTAACTTTGTATGTTGAGGTTGCTATGAAAAATTCGAAGTCTTTTCTTAAATATTGTTGGTCAAGATCATAACAAGTGTGTATAGTGACTAATATTAAATCAGCATTTAAACTATCAGTTTGGTTATACCATGTATTTCATAGAAATGTATGATAAATTGTATCTGAGAGAAACTGTGACTTCGCATGCATAATAGTGTAGTTGTGAAAATAATTTCTAGATTGTAACTGAAAATAAATAAAAATAAATATTTTATTATAGAAATGTGCAATGTTTTTATTTTTATTTTCAGATATACACAATTACTGTTGAAATGTTTTTGTATATAACTTTTATATTTTTATATTTCTTTGTTTAATAATTTTTAGATTGTAAGAGGAAAAACAATAAAATATTTCTTATATAAATATAATAATGGCAAACTTGTAATGTTTAGCAAATGAAAAAAGTTGAGCAATTTTTCAAATGTGATTTAATCACTCATGATCTCGTTTTGCATATCTGAATGAAAATAATTTTATGAACAAAACTGCCAAAATTTGCTAAAAAATAAATAAAAGCTATTGTAGTCTCACTCTGAAGTAACAACTATCAACTCTGTGTGTACTTACAGAATGAATGAGGAAATCATTTTTTCAACTTTGTAAAGTATCATTTGATTTAATTTTTTATTATAAATAACCTTTTAAACAGCATTATTTTAAAAGAACTGGGTTTAATTTTTACTATACTATGCATCAAATGTAGCTCCACAGTTCACCAGATTTGGTGCAAGCGCCATAGGATATCTATCACTGCTCTAAACAGAATAAATGCATATCTATTCATTTATCAATAATGCATAATTATCTCAACTGATAAGCAACTAGCTCTGTCAGAATAATTTTGACTGATGAATATTTAGCATTACATTACCGTTTCACTGTATTTTTAACTTTCATAGTGGTTGCATAGATAAATGTAGTGTCTAGCATTTTTAATATTTGTTGATCTTTTTATGCTAATCCTGAATATACATTTATCTTATTTCAATCTAGCTTACCTTGTTATAAGTTTGATATATGTATCAAATAGATAGAATGATAGTCTTATTTTTTTATTACTAATATAACTTCTAATCCCATAAAGAGATTTTTCTCAAGAACAATCAAATGTCTGGTACACCTATTTCTTTAAGAACATCCTATAATTTATAAATTAGGAGGATTGTCATAATTATTAAAGAATTTATATGTATATACTTTATATGATCTCATATTGCTTTTTTATCAAATATTAATAATGTATATGTTCATTTGTTGACCTTTCATAATATCATATTGAGTATTTGGTTCTCATTTAATGGAAGTTTGAAATCTATGCCGTATGATTTTTTGATATATATATATAATAAAATAAGAGAAATCCATTCTTTATGATCATCTATAATAAGCTTGAAAAACCTGGGTTTATTGAAAGAATTATGACAATGAAGTGGAATTGAGCTGAACATATTGTTAGAAGAGATAATAATAGGTGGATAGTTAAAATTTTAAAAATGCTTCCAAAAGATTGTTAGAGACCCAGAAAAAGAGTGCATGTGAGATGGATGGATAAAATAATGAAGTGTGCTGGGATGATGTGGAGGAGAGAGACAAGAGATCAGAGATGACTGAACATGGAAAGACCTTCATCCTGCAATGCATTAATAATATTTGGAAATGATATTTAAATTCTGATTAGTAGACCAGTTTCTAGCTAGTGTTTATGAATGAGGCTTGTGATTCAATGCTGTAATCAATATATTCGTGCATCTAGCAATCATCTTTAAATCCATTTTAATATTCAAGCTAAAAACCTGAAATTCTAGCACACATAAAGCTTTGACCTCAAGCCAATCCAATTGAACAGTTATATTTTTCTAAAGAAAGATGATTGCTTGATGTATAACTTTATTATTTCTGTATTTAACACATAAACCTCATTGGTAACCCTGAAACTTATTTGAAAATGGAAATTTAAATGCACCATTATCTAATAATCCCTTATTAATCAAATTGTATGTGTATATATATATATATATATATATATATATATATATATATATATATATATATATATATATATATATATATATATATATATATATATATATATATATATTGTACCATTTATTTATATATGGTACAAATAAATTGGCATTTGGAAAAAGCTAAAAGAAAAAAGTAAATTTAGCAAACTATAGACACAATTTTAATTTTTTCTAGTTAGTGTAATTTTTTTTTTAAAAATGTACAATGGGAGTTGATTTTTTTGTTTTGAATTATTACTTTGATTAAAAATAAGAGTTAAAATTGGAAAGAATAAATAACACACACATTACTAATCCGGACAAATTTAAAAAAAATTCTGAAGTAAAAGATTAAAATCATTAAAACTTTTTTTTTTTTGGAAGCTAATTAAAGATGATAGAATTATGCTGAAAAAAAGACTTTATAATTTAAATTTAAGAAAGAATGTACTAGATTATTATTTGGTATTTTGATAAACAAACAAAAGAAAATAGATGCACAGAGAAGTCTAAAAACTGATCATGAATATAAAAGGCTACGCTGAAATAATTCTTCATGGTGGAGTGGAGCTTTTAACATCATTCATCATGAAGACATCGACCGCAGAAAAGTTTTTATGACTAGCCTTTAGGATAGACCAAAAAACAAGTTAAAACCATGGCCACCAGCTCATTCTACCTCATGAAAAACCATGCATGGTAATCAACAACCTTTGTAAACTCACTAAACTTACTGGTAAGCTATGATTAATTATTCCTGATTGTGACTAAAATTAAGCTTATAATATAATCCTGATATAGATATTAACTTTCTTATTCAAGAGACTTTTGTTTATGACCAAAGAAACTTGAAAATGAACTTTAATGGTGAAACTGTTTTAATTAATTGACTCATATCTGGATTGGTGTGCATGTATTCTTTCCAACTTATTAGTGATTTATCTTTTAAATATTTTAATTTGTTAGAATAAAATATTTATTTCTATTATCAGCTATGCATTGTGCATTATTACTGTTAGTGTATTTTTAATCTATTAAATATAAATTACCTTTGCCCATATATTTATTTATTAACTAAGCCCTGGGTGTAATATTCTCTGAAAAATAACTAAGTTATGGGAAATCAAAAACCCAATCTTTAAAATTATTTTCTTCTTAATTTACGATGTGCAATGTGATGGATTTCAGTGGATTTTTCTATGAATCTTGGTTCCCTTGTTAAAACAAAAGCTGATTCTGCCAACAGCTTAAGTCACAATAATTAGTAAGCCAGTTAGTCAGAAAATATAGCTATGTTTTTAGAAATATGAATGAAATATTTATATTTTCTGTCTTCATAGTTTGATTAACTCATGCACCCCAGTCCATAATTGAATGCCTATCAAAACATTACAATGGCTTCCCAATGCGAGGCTTCAATACAACAACCATAACCTGAGATATGTCATAATGATATAAAGAACATTACAGGGCCCAAAATTTATAGCTGGAGAATGATTAGTATATACAATATACATGTATTTAAATATTATATATATATTATACCTTTACATATTTGATATTTGGACGCTCATTTGCAAGAGTATTTAAATGAGTAGAAATTATTTTGTAAATTTAAATACACAAAATAAGCCAATTTAAATTATGCTCTATGAACATGCAATTAATTTGAAATTTCATTATTGTTATCACTGAAAGAATAAAATTTTAGATGACAAAAATAAAATATTTAATGTTCATCTGAATATAGTAGACTAAGATTCTGCATGTGTATTGCATTTGTATAGTTAGTACTTTAGAAGTTTATTTTTCCAAGTCTTATATATATATATATATATATATATATATATTGAAGCAGTCGGATCTAAGTTCGATCCTAGCTTCATGATCTTTCACATGTAGCCAACTTCAAACCCTTGTACTAACTTTGAATTTCCGATGCAATGGGGCTTTATGCGTTCAGTCCACGCTAGTTTCCTTAAAGAAAAACTATTATAAATGTGTGTTAAAATTAACTCATTTGAGATTTAAACTAATCATTTCTATTAATAAATTCATGTTAGAATTATTCATGAATTTATATATATTATAACTGCGTGGATTGTGCGTGTATATATATTTATAAATGTTTAAATATATATAATTGTTCGAAAGTTTCATTGCGTCGGGAATGTTTATTTTACTTTTAAATAATATGTTAAATTTTTAGTGATTAATAGCTACATTCTTTCGATAAGCTTTCAGATTTTCTCTTTCCAAAACAATGGTTAAAGTTTTTATTAATTAGAAATAGATAAGTCTTTAAAATGTTAGGACGGTCCTAATTAAAATCATTTTCTGATATTAAAAAATTCATTTTCTAATTAGAAAATGAATTCAAGTTAATGAGTTTGAAAGCCTTATCAAAGGAATAGATCTAACAACAACTAGTAAATTTTTTGTAAGATTGATTTAGCCTAAAGGCATTGGATACAGTATAAAAGTTTCCAAGCAGCTATTATTCCTCATTAAGAGAAGCTATATATATTTCATTAGAGAAGTCGCCCAGTTAAATTATGAAGTAAAATAGTGTTTCTACCATGGTGGGGGGGCTTAACTTCAAGAGTCCGACTACGGTTCCTTAAGCCCCCTGAAAATCTTCAATGTGGCTGCAATATAAAAATTCATATATCAATCGTAAGCTGCCGAAACCTTAGAGAAATCTATCAAAATGCTATTCACATAATTTTCAAAATGCGCGCATATGTTTCATCCAACTGGACTCTGCCCTGTGGAAACGCAGAAGTCAACCATGAAGAAATGGTAATATCTTTCCATTTGAACCTGGCCAGTTCTGAACTTTAAGTTAAAACATCTTTAAGCTATCTACTGTAAAATTGTCTTTTTGTTAATGTTATTTTAAATTATGTAGTAATTCTCTATCTTAATCTCTAGTCTTTAAATTTAATATTAAACTTTTTCTTTTCTTACCTGGCGGTTCGTTTAACATATTATATATATATATGTATTTATCGTGTGATTTATTAATGCTATTTAAAAATTATATGCCAATAATCTTTCAACTCGATGAGCTCCTCTGTTCTATTTGCCTCATGCAAATAGTATAATATTAATTTCAAATAGTAATTCTCGCCCATTAGAACTAAATTTGAAAGTTCTATTAATCATCGAGTCGAAAGAAAATATTACATGTTTATTATTTTTATAATTGGCTAATAATAAACTATTAGCTCCGTTTTTCACCTATGTCCCCAGCTCCTAAGTTACAAGTGTTTATAGATATTCGTATAATGTTAAAATGGTATTTTCTTGCTTCACTAATGTTGATTTATTTATCTATATATATATTTAAAATGTTTTTGCAAAAGGGTCGATAAAGGGTTAAATATATGTCAATTCAACTTTTGTTATTTTATATTAATATTCAGGAAGGGCACGATATTAGGGCATAATTAATATAGTTTATAAATGTTTTAAAATAGTTCGATAAAAGCTCGTTTGACTTTAATTAATTGGTCAAGTCATCACGTAGAGCATTCTACATGGGTTTTATTTTTCAACGATGACTATCAAGTCATCATCATCAAACGTTGCTGATGCAGGGCAATCTTCCGCTCCGTTAGGCTGGTCGGTGATCATATTCTCTTATTTAAATTTCTCAAGGAAGAAAGTACTTCCTTTCCTATTCATTAGTCAAAGGGCGTAAGACTTGTTAGATGCAAGCCGCCATAGGACTTCGATCATCGACTAGCGATCGTATTTCAATTTTACTCTCTGCCTCGTAAGCCGCCAGTACCGTTGCATTTTGTTCCGGTAAAACCCGCTCCATGCTCGTAATTCGTTGTGAAGTGATTTAAATTAAAGTCGAACAAATTCTCAAATATATATTTAGTTTAAATCAGTTTTCAAATCAAGATTAAAGTTATGCCTTAAAATACGTTTTGCTCTTCATGAATAGATTTCCGAATGTGAAAATAAATCTCACATTCCACCGTAATAAAATTAGAACAATCATTTCCGTTCTTAATGAATACCTTTATCTGCCTTTATATTTCTCATTGGGGGCATAGACATAGAATCCCATGTTGTGTAATACTTGTTGGCATATGATAAGGACCGCCACTTTTATTATATTTATAAATTATTTTAAAGACTAGAGGTAACTAATGCAATCTATATTTTATTGAACAAAACATATTATTATTATTATTAAATATTTTCTCACATACTTGGTTTCTTAGTTCATCATTCTTTTTATAATTATTTAAATGTTCATACCCGCTATCTGTGTTGGCAACCCGAACATACATATGATTTGATTTAAAAAGTATTCAAAGTAATTAATTATTAGATATTCGTGTCAGTGCAAGGGTCTCTAGTCCTCACCAACCGTCGAACTAGTTCTTGGCGCATAGCACTGTGCCGTCGATTTCTGCTATCTGAGCTGTTAAGTTGGGTTTGAATTCAGTTTTGGTTAAGCTGAGTTTGAATCCGATTTGACTTGCGGTGGTGGTGGGTTTCGACCGGTACATGGTTATGTTTTTGTTTAATTTTTTTTAGAAAAAAAAAAAAATAAGAATTACAATTAATAAAACTTTACTGTTGTTTTTGAGAATTTGAGAGCTTATCGAAAGAATGTAGTTTTTAATCAACAACACTTTAACAAATTATTTAAAATTAAAAAAAAACAAGTATTCCCGACGCAATGAAACTTTCGAACAATTATATATTTTTAATATTTACAAGTATATACGCACAATCCACGCAATTTAATATATATAAATTCATGAATATTTTCTCATGAATTTATTTAGAGAATTGATCAATTTTAAGCTAAACTAATTAATTTTAATACGCATTTGAAATAAATTATTTATTATGGAAATTAGCGTGGATTGAACGTATAAAGCCCCATTGCATCGGAAATTTTAGGTTAGTATTAGGGTAAATAACATGAAGCTAGGATCGAACTCAGATCCGACTGCTTCAATATATATATATATATATAAGGAGTGCTAATAGCTCTAAATAAGCTTTTTTATGATAAATGCTACAAGAGAATGCATTCAAAATCTTTAACTAGAATTGTTCTCATCATTAGACCAGTTTAGACCTGAACTAAATTCAGATACACCATATTTTAATAGACTTAGCAATTTAATTTAGCCAAAGCCCCAACAGCGAAATAATATTATAGTAATAAAATCAAGTCATATATCTCAGGCCTTATGCTAATAGCTCTAAACAAATTTTTTTTAATCATAAATCCTCAAGAGAATGCATTCAAAATCTTTATTTAGGATTATTCCCATTCCCAGGCCAGATTCAAGCTGTGGCTCTCTTCAGTGAGGAACTAGGACACCTGATTCAAAATACCAACTCAAGTTAAGCATTTATATAATACTTAACTCTTAAAAAGAAGATCTGACATTTTCAGACATCTACATGTATTTAAATTCAACTCTCCAACTGAAGTAATCATATAGGTCTGAACTAAATTCAGATACCCTATATATGAATAGGTTTATTAATTTAAATTAAGTGAAGCCTCAACAGCTAAATAATAAGTCATAAAATCAAGTATACATTGCATAACTTATATAGCTTGCATTTACAAATATGTAAAATAAAGAGTCTGCTAATAGCTCTAAACAAGCTTTTTTATATTATGCTAACTACTACAAGAGTATTTATTTTGCATATTTGTAAAGGCAAGCTATATATTATGTGATATATGACTTGGATTTTATTACTATTATTATTTGGCTGTTGGAGCCTTGGCTAAATTAAATGGCTAAGCCTAGTAATATATGGTTTATATGAATTTAATTCAGGCTCATATGATAATTTCAATTGGAGAGCTGAATTTAAAGACATATAGATGTCTGAAAATTGCAGATCTTGTTAAGTGTTAAGTATTACATAAAAGCTTAGAATAAGTTAGTATTTAGAATTTGGTGTCTTAGCTCCTCACTGAAAAGCAGTCTGGGGATGGGGGTAATCCTAGATAATGATTTTGAATGTGCTCTCTTGTAGCATTTATCATAAAAAAAGCTTGTTTAGAGCAATTAGCATGCTCTTTATTATACATATTTGTAAATGGAAGCTAGATGTCATGTGATATATGACTTGATTATATACTGGTTGTTTATTTCAATATGTAATCCATTGACATGGTTTTCCTTATTAATTAATGTAATTTGCTTTACATTTTTATTGAACTTTTTCAATTTTATGAAATATTTCTGATTTGCAATAAGATTAATTCCAGTCACAATCTTTTATAAAGAATATGAAAACAATCATATCTCATTTTTCATTATTGAAAGGTTTTAAATGTACAATATCTCATCAAGAATGGTATAGTTAATATTACTATAAGATGCTCTTCTGTATATTCCACATATCACTGTTTTATTTTTGTTCTCTTTTAATATATTTCTTTTCAAGTTTGTTTCCATCTTCAGGCTTTTGTGAATATTATTAAAAAATATTTTTATTTTCTGAATACAACTTGCAATTACCTATTTAGTTTTCCTTTACAATCTTAAATTTTTGATATATATATTTTACTTAATAATTATCATTGTGTCATCTGACATTCATTTCAATTTTCTCATATTCTTCTTTTATTATTCTTTTTACATATTTCTTTCATCCAGCTTATAATCAATTAAGTACAAAACTTCTAATTTACTTCTGATGCTATTCCTTATTGCAATAGAAATGTCTCGTCTAAAATTATTACTAAAGGGGTTCAAAGTGGTTAATTGATTGCAAGTCTATTCCTGGAATTGTTTATGTTATTCCTTATAGTTGTCATAAAATGTATATAGGTTAGAGTAAATTAAATCTTAATGAAGAGTTAATGTTCATAAGAGTATAGTTAAAAATAAATATAATAACTCAAATTTGTATATTCATGAAATAAATACAGGTTATAAAATATTATTTGATAATGAGGATGTTAAAGGTGAATTAAAAAGACAAATGGAAGAAACTTTGATGATAAAGTATTTTGAATCTGAGGATATCAATCCCATGAAAACATCCTTTGATGTTAAAGGAAGTTGGATTTGGAGGTAAATGATGGCAAATCTATTTTGTCTGGTATATATAGGTGATATGTTTAGTTGAATTTCACTTGAAAAGGTCTATTTGTTAATAGATGAAACCATGGTTGAGAAGAATTTTAGGAAAGTTTAATTTGTAATGTTATATGAATTTTTATTTTATTTTATATTTTATTCTCTATCTAAGAATAGGCATATACTTATCTACAGACAAATATTGACTATACAGACTACTTAAAGGAAGTTAATTTAAACACAAAATAATTGGAACTTAAAAAAAAAGTCAAAATCCAGATCATAGACATGCCTTATGAATGTGTTATGATTTGTGCACAAGATGCATTTATAAATTCTAATAAATAATATTCATATACAACAACTATATAAATATAATAATTATACATAAAAATGTACATCATTTACAAAAGAATCTATTTTTAAAATTATATAAAGATTACAGACATAAGCCTAAAATTATTAAAAATATACTTCTTAATTCTAATAAATCTATAGTAAATGATGGCATCTCTATGCACAATTATTATAATGATGATAGTAGCAATAGTTCAAATAAAAATGGATCAAACTTTCAAAGTATTCCCAAATTTATAAAACAGTAATAAAATAACAAAAATTATATTGACAAGCATATAAATATTGGATGGTTGAATAGTAAAAGTCTGGATAAATTAATAGGTAATTATAAATTAGGAGATGATATAAAATATAAAAATAAATTTTATATAAAATTAACTGTGATCTTTGCAATATTATTTACTATGATCATATAGAGTAATAGTTAAAGGTAGTAGCCAAATAACATTACAATGCAATTAAGCAGACAAAATGATATATCTGCCTTATACATTCATTACTTAACATATAGACATAAAATAGATGCTACAAAATAATATTAAACCTGTAGAGTACATTAAAGTTTAAAACAAAAGAGACAAATATGTCAAACATATTACATTAATATAACTTAAATAGTTGTTTGAATATTTACAAAACTTCAATAAATTTAGTTAATAAGTGGTCAATTAATAATGAATGGAAAATTATATAAGATTTTATATATATATATATATATATATATATATATATATATAAATATATATATATATATATATATATATATATATATATATACTTTATGTATTATTTATTCTGTATTTTATTATGTAATATAGACAATTCTTTGAAGTTAGATTGGATTTTTATAAGAAAATTATATTCTATTTTACTGATGTTTTATTTTGTTATTGAGATATTTTACTTCCATTAAAAAATAAAAAAACACTAATTGCTGTTGAATATGATTTTATTATTTATTATAATTTATATGAAAGAACAGCATAATTGATTTCATTAATTTCCAGTTTTGATTATTATAAATTCAGAATGTATATAAATTATTTCATATATTGTATATAAACAACAACTAGAATGAAGGAAAAATTATTGCTTAGAATAATTGCTAATTTTCATGTGTTGAAAGCTTGATTTATTCCATCCTTATTTTATTTTCTATTTAAGAATAGCTAGAAATTCATTTATTGATAAAATATGAAAAAATTATTAAGAATGCTTAGAAGATTTGATTTCTAAATCAGAACATAAATTGGCTGATATAGATGGTAACCAATTATACAAAAAATACATTTATATAAATCAGCATTTATTTTTATAGCGTCTGTATACAATTGTAATTACATTCATAATCGGCCTTTCAAGTCAAATTGTGCAAACGCTTTTGCGAGTGTTAAATAATAAATGAATACCCTCTGACCAAACAAGATATAGAATTTATGCAGGAATAAAAGGAATCCCCTCTTATTCCTACGACTCAAATATTTATATATGAGCAAATGCTGATTTATATATATGATTAAGTTTCAGTTGGAATGACGTTCAGTAAATTCTAGTAAATTTCATCGGCGTCATTCATTCATACGTTATATATAGTAATTTAAAGTGACTGTTCTATAGTCACACCTTCTGTGCCAGTACTTCAGATTTGCTCATATATAAATATTTGAGTCGTAGGAATAAGAGGGGATTCCTTTTATTCCTGCATAAATTCTATATCTTGTTTGGTCAGAGGGTATTCATTTATTATTTAACACTCGCAAAAGCGTTTGCACAATTTGGCTTGAAAGGCCAATATGAATGTAAAAAATACATTTGTAAATTATTTTTAAATATAAATTAGTTGACATATAGTGTAAGAACAACATTATTGGTCAGGGTACCAACTGGAAATTGGTAAGGCTTGATTTCACCCCCCTCCCCCCATCACTTTATTCTTTATCTAAAAACAGGTAGATACTTGTGTCATGGCAAATATTAGATAATTACTATGTTGTTTAAAAACAAGTTATCAGAAAAAAAAAACCAAAATACTTATTGATACAGTAAAAACTATTGTTTTAGCTGAACTAGATTCAAGCCCAGATCATAAGAATGGCTGCTGTATGTGATAATTATTATTGACATAATATATTTGTAAATTCATGTTATATATAAATCCTTTGATTTACTAAATGAACAACAATTACTGATGAACAATGATGGAAAAAAGAGATATTGTTCAATGTAATTGCAATTATCCAGATGGTGAAGGTTTGATACCCCTCACCCCCCCTCCATTTCCCATCTTTATATCATTTTTTTCTAACAACAGTTAAAAATTCATTTACTGAAAAATGTTGGAAGCTCATCAGTAATTACCTATCAAAAAAATCTTAATTCTGAATGGAATTCTAAAAAATATTTAACCGTCTATCTATCCTAGATTCAAATACGGCACCAGAAGCACGCATGATAGGTGATCTAAATTCCATAAAGTACACTTGTAAATTCATACTTCATGCAACTTCTGTATAACACACATAGACGTTTATCAAAATAATAATAATAATAATAAATCTTAGTTATATCCTAATAAAAATCAATATCTATTACAATTTATATTTTAAATGTCATTATAATAAATCTAGTACTAATGTACAATGGATAAATTCCCTAATGTTAAATTAAAAAAGAAAAAAAAACTAATAATATTTTAGAAAGGAGGTCAGATATAATGTAAAAATGTTTCATTTAAATAATAAATGAATGTAAATCACATCTAAGACATTAATATCTCCATGGGAGATGTTTAGGAATAAAGAGGTCAATCACGTTATACAGCAAGATGGTATAAGGCAAAACATTAATAGAGGAAAAAGATTTTAAAGCTCATTTCTTTTATACTCTTAGATTAAAAAAAAGAAGTTTCCCCATCTTTAATGACTATTAAATCAAAAAAAAAAAAAACACAATCAGCCTGTGTTTTAATTTCTACATATATCAGCAATTAATAGACATAAATGACAAATTTGAATAACAGTAAAATATATAAAAAAAAGTCTGTCTGTCTGACTCAATCCATTTATCAATGTACTAATCATTCAATCTGTCAAGAAAACTATTTTTTCCTGTTCATATATATATACGTTTAACACTATATATTTTAATGGATAATAAATTTCTGAAATGCACGACTAAGTTTATATTAATCTAGGTGTTAAATTGTAGGTATCTTTGTTCCATATTATTTACATAACATGATTAATTGTTTTCTAATCAAAAGTTCTTTATACTGAAATGAATTCAATATAAAAAATAACTTTATATATACACATATAAAGTGAAATATAGCTTATTCATTGTGGCATGTTTTTTTTTTTTTTTTCACATATTGAAATACATATATTTAGAATAATCTGTTCTAGGCCTATAACTTAAGGGTTAGTTACCATTCATAATTATTTAAATATATATATAATCAATTAAAGAGCATTAAACTGTTTAGATAAAAAAACATAACCAAACATTTTAAAAAATAGCATTTTCATTTCAATCTCTGATTGTTTTTTCTTCTTTCTTTGGAAAGTATTTCTTACTTAATATTCATATTAATTAATTGATCAATTCTGTTTTATTGGCTTATAATTAATATATAGCATATTATTTAAAACGAAAATAAGATGCTGTATTTTAACTGTACAAATAAATTAATAAATGAATAAAATTAATAATTAAACATTACAAAACATCAAAAATGCCTGATATTGAAAGCAGAAATACTGTAACATGTCTGTGCACATGTACTAAATCAGATATTAGTATATATTGTAACATTTATACTGTTTGTAACCCTAAGTTAATGAGAAAAAGTGTTTTTGTGTATCATTTGTTCATTATAATTATTTGTTATAGCATATCCCATTGTAAATATGCATTTGTGATGGTTTTTAGTTACTAAATTAAAAGATCTTTATTTATAATCATTATATATATATTCTAACCTCTCCCCGCGCGTTCTCACCCCAAAAATATACTGTTTATTACGAATATTATGGGTTCTAGCTCAGTTAACAAATAAATAAATGAAATATTCAGCATTAATTAAAATGATTACTAGCTTTAATTTTAAAATACAAATTCGATTCAATTTTAAAATGAATTAAACAAATATTTACTATTTTCATGAGACATGGAGTGACAATATGGGGAACGAGATAGACTACATTGAGACATTATCCACACGATACTACCTCAATGGCATAAGAACACTATCCCTTTTTTTTTACTATACCAAATAACTAATTCATAGTATTCTTACGACTTTCTAAGCTCTATTCACTACGATTAAAAATAATAATCATATCTTAATCTTCTTTATAATAAGAATCTAGCTTAATTAAATAAAATGAAGTAAAATAAAATAAAATCTCAGGTTCATAAATTGTATTCTAACTGATTTAAAATTAAGGTAGTAAAATATGAAAAGGGAATTTTATGTCATAATCTACTACACAGCAACTAATAATAATAAAAATAATAATAACAATAATAAATATAATATAATCTTCTTTCTTCCTAAATAAAATAAATAAATACGTACGTGGTAGTATTTTAATAATCTGACAACAGAATACGTGTGGCAACATTAGCATATAATTTAATGTAATATTGTGGCAACCGACTTATGACCAATAAATAATATAAAATTATGATCTTTTAATTTTAACATACCAATAAATTCTCAAAATTATTATAACACTTTTATGTTTACCTTTTATGCAAAATTTATATGTCTGTTTCAATTATAAATATATCGTGATTTCATGCATCCATGTGGAAAAATAACAACTCGGACACAAAACTTTAAAACAAATTTAAAACAAAGTTTATTAACAACATAAATAAATTAACAATATTTTTTACACTATATACATTGGATATCCCTTACTTTCATATCTCAACTTAGTTTATTAGTTTATAAAATGAAATCAAAATATTATTTACTTTTCCTAGTTAAATCTTATTTTTTAACACTTAAGAAAATACAGTATTATTACTTGATTTATTATTATGGTTAGCTTATTACAAAATGCATTTCTTATATAATTATCACAAACACTTTTCATCCCTAATATTATTAAAATTATATTTTTTTTTACAAAATTTACATTCGTAGTAAAATTCTACAAAATAACAAATTTTAGTTTTATATTGGTTGTATGGAATCTTACAAAGTCAAAACATTGTTCTACATTCGGTATTAGGTTTTTATTGTTCATTATCCGATGTTTATTAATCCTAATATTCTCATTCAAGCCTTACTTCGGATGATATAATTACAACTATTAATATACCATGCACAAGTATATGTTTATTATACCTTATTGAACTATTTTCTTAATAAATATGCAATACTTATTTTCTAAATATTATTTAAAACATTCAAATTTTATTATCACTTTTTAAAAAAACAACTTTGTTTAGATTTCTCTTTCAAAAAATCTTATATTCATTTCTGAATTAATTTTACAATGTATTATATGATTCTTTATCTCTTTATGATATTTTGGACTTTCAATTTTAAAGTTACACAATTCTATACATTCCAGCAAATAAACTATTCTTACATAAACGATAACATATCTTCAGTTCTATTTTATTCATTATTTCTTTGAAAATATCTTTCTGACCGATGCAGATTCACAAAATAAGGATAGTGAAGATAGATGCATAGGATCAAAATACAACTAGAATATTACTCATCATATATCTTGACAATCATGGCACAGTGAATTAAAAGACATTATAGAGGAGTGACCTTTATCTGTCTACCAACCTCTATTATAGGAATGATGTTAAAGCTATTTCTTCAGCTTTATTATAACATCCAAAGTTTAAAGATATGCAAAAACACTGTCCAAACTATATGTGTTCAGTCATAGGGCTTAGTTAACTATACTGAAATCACACAAAACTAAATATGATCCAAATCCTTTATTTTTCCTATTTCTTAAAAAAAAACATCATCTTGGTTTCCTCTCCACTCGTACTTCCAAGTCACTATCCGATCTTATTTCTCAAGATTTTTTCTATACTGTACATCAACAAATACATATCTGCATTACTAACAATAATAAAATTCATTTATTTTAAAACTATTCCACTGTTCTATAAGAAAATCTTTTTACTACTTTCCTCCGTATATTTAATCATATACAAACTATTTAAATATCTGAATACTTTATCACATGAAAGTTCAAAAGAATCACACAATTGTTCTGTTAAATTATATTATTAATATACTTTAAATAAATTATTGCATGCATATTCCGAATTACTCCTATCTCATAATATGTTAAAAATGTTGTATAAAATGTGTACATATAATTTAAACTTTCACACTTCATTCTTAGGTCAATAGATGATCTGAAAAAATACATTATGCATTATAAATAACTATTAAAATTACCAAACGACCTTTATCTCCTCGATCACGTTCCATAGGCTTCACCATCCATTTGATCCTTGTAGATATAAGACTCACATCCATACACTTTATTTTTAAACACTATTTCTATAATTTTATCAAGTTATTATATTTAAATTTTAATATTAATAAATTTATGTTTATATGTTTTCCCTAATCTCATAGAACATTTTATATTTTAAAATAAATTAGTAAAAAATATTTAAACTATATTTACTGTACTTCTTCATCAAATTTTCTTGAAAACCGTTCATATTAAAGCTAAAAAAAAATGTTTATTATTTCTTCTTCAGTCACTTAATGTTCTATTTTAAGGTAAAACAATTATTGCTCTGCTTAATAAATATTCATAGATGACAATCCTTGGTTTTTTATAATATTTAATACAATCATTAATTATGATATCAATTAATCCCGTAAAGAAAACATCTACATATTCTCTGCTAATATTTCTTGCTAATATTTTCTCCCGCACGACTTTTATGATGCATCTTCTCAGTACTTTGATTTCAATATTCAGTAAATTTTTCTATCTCCATGGATCCATTTTCATTAAGTAATTTAAATTTCCATTTTCCTAATCAAGCATTCCTCCAATGACCACTTTATAATATTTTTTAATTCCTCTTAGAGAAAGTTTTTCTGTTCTTTTTCCATAAAAACACAATAGCTCTTTCATATTATTATTCTATAACTTTTTTTCTTCTTTTAAGATTCTGGTACTATATATTTTGTAATGTTTCCTTTAAAAAGGACAAACATTCTTTCTCTGTTATAACTTTTATATAATTTTTCTTTCTGATATACGTATCTTAATTTTTCCATAGAGAAGAATAAAATAACTTCAGAGTAGCCTTATAAATTTGTGCGTCATAATTTTTCCTAACGGCAAATAACTTCTCTTTTAAGTTTTCTGTATAGCGTCCAAATTATATTCCTCTGAGTTACAATAATAAGTTTCTGGTTGAGCATAAATAAAGCTGTATCAAGGCACTTTACAAATATTTTTCCTTTATCATAACTTCTATATACTGTTTTCTGTAGTATTTCCATTTTTACTACAAGGTTTTGGCTAAACTTGAATAAAATCACTGGTAAGAAAACTTTTAAAATTAACCCTCCATGTAAAGGTAGTTCAAAATATTATATTTTAAAAAACTTTTAAAACAAATACAAAATTTTAAAATTATATTGCTTTTCTAGCTTACGATATTATACAGCTAAAAAATATGTTACTCCCTCCTTCACTTACACATTACTTTCTCCCGCTTCGTCTAATTCCTATTTTCCGTCTGCTAAATTACCTCCATTGATTGGTTAATGACTTTTTTAGCGCGAACAAATTTACACATTTTAGTTTTATAATAGATTAAACCTTTTTAAAATAAAGAATTTATGACGTCATGTCTTAAATATTATTTAAGAATGTATTTTTTAACTCAATTATAATTTTATCAAAATCATTTAAACTTTAAAACAATTATTAAAATATCATTTAATATTTAATTTATCTTGTTTTTATTTAAATAAAATATTTAATTTTTTTATTAACTGTATTCAACTTTTAAACACTACTTAAATATTACATCATTTAAACATTTAAAATAACTATTTAATATTTCAACATTCATTTCAACGATAGACAGCAATTACATTTAGTTCCATAATTCACAAACTTTATTATTATATTCTAACAAGCGTGTGTGTGAAGGTATATAATATACAGTCACATGATTACTAACTTTATCAGATGATTTTTTAATTTACATCTCGGTCTAAATTACCAAAACTGATATATTTTATAAAATTTTGAACAATAATTTAAAATGTAGAACTAAATATAATTCTCACCATTCCCAAAGTTTATTTTAAAATATATTAGATTAAATTTGAATATTAATTATAATTATAACACTACATATAGCATTTATTTAATTTATTAGTTTTAAAATATCATACTCGAATTAATAATATACTTTTAACTATTTATAGCTGTGTTATTTTATATGGCCAGCTTTTACAACCATAAGCAAGGATATAATTAAGCTTTATTTAACTGTTTTCTTCCAAAATAATCCATTACACTTTTATATACCAGGTATTTTTCAGCCTTAAATTGTACTATAAAATCTAATCGATCATACAATTATCAATATATTACACAAACGTATCTTAAAATTTAAAATTTTTTCGCAATTTACCATTCTACCTTATTATGACCTATAGATAAGGGCACAATATATATATATATATATATATTAGTTAAATAAAATGAGTATAACTAGTCACATTCATACCTGATTGTAACACTCTTAACTCAATGGTAAAAAGTGCTTTTTTGTACCATTTGTTCATTATAATCATTTGGTGTAGCATATCCCACTATATGTATATATGTATGTATTTGTGATGGTCTTTAGTTACTGATTTAATAAATCTTCATTTATAATCATTATATCTATATGAATGTCAATATTGGTTAAATAAAATGAATATGGTTAGTCATTAATTTAAAATCCAACTTAGCAATCACTGGTGTAGGGTTATAAGTAACATGATCCTTAAAGATAAAATTAAGACAAAGAGAACTTAGTTAAATATTAGTTAAGAGAATTATACATACACATTCAGTTCTAGTTTGTCCTTTATACTGTTTACATGACATTTTTGGTTTTTTTTTTTAATCAATGCATTCTTCATCTTAATTCCATCATATTACAGTCATTCCCAGAAATTAAGACCATCTTGGACAATCAGGTGTTTGATACCTCTAGCTACCTAATAAATGTGGTTAGTCATAAATGCATAAATAGTGAAAAAGTGTGGTTTGAGATTATGCCCTAAAAGACAGTTATGATATAGTGGGATGAGATGAGGAATGTATTAATAAAAAAACCCATAATATTCTTATAATGCGTACTGATTAGAAGTATATATTATATTATTTTTACAAATGAAATTTAAAACAGATTATAAACAACTCTATGAAAAATGTATCTAAAATGTCATGTAGATTTGATAGCCAAATTGTTAAAATAATTCAACTAAAAGATATATAAATGCTTATGACAATACTATTCTTTCCAATTTAATGGATTATCCATACAATGTTATTAATATTGCAATTTGATTTACAAGTTCCTGCATTCATAATTTTGACATCATTTTGGATAAATATAATCATGACTATTAATACTATTTCTTAGGCTAGAAATTATTTTACCATTCTTAATCTAATTTCATCACACCCTTTCAATATATAACACTCTTTTTAGATATATTAAAAATTTATACTTCACAATACATTATGGAAACATATAAATTAAGACATCTGAAAAACACAAATAATCCACAAGAGGCATTTGATGGTCAACAAGCCCTCTTCAATCGATCTATGATATAATCTTTTATATATGGCTTCACCATTTGGTCAATATTGATAAGGTAAAAAAAAATTATAATTTTCTTAAAAAGTTTCAAATTGTCTGCAGCCACAAGACTATTCACTTCAGATAAATACACTAATAATTATTACTTCTGAGAACACCAAACAACATTTTAAAAAGATTTTAATGCTAAAACTGGGTAACAATTGAAATATGAAAGTAACTCGAAGAAACTTGATTATTGTGACAGAAATTAGAATTAACAGAAAATCCAAAATTGTACATTATGAATTCATTTTTTGAAAAAAATGCTAAACAATAATGGGCATGGAAACATCCAAATAAAGGTACATCAGAATCGGATTATATTTTGAATAGACAGAAAATATATATTTCGAGATTATAATGTTCTTAATAGTATTAACAGCTGATATTCCTATAAGACTCCAATGAATTTACATTGCAACTTGGTAAATAATTAAAAATAATGATACACTTTGATGATGATTCAAATATAACTGAGAGAAATAAGAAAATAATAATTACTTTGCTAAAAATAACAAGAAAAATAACTGGTATAAAACACAGCAATTCACCAATAAATTTTCAAATAAGTTTAGACAATATATGGGGGAAAAAAGGATAAAATATGAAACCCTAAAATTTTTCTATTAAAAACATTTCAGTATTTGTAAAATGGTTCTAAAAAGAATTAATAATGATATAAAATATATATATGTGAATTAGCAAGGAAAATGATATAGGAGAATACATTTCAAAAATATAAAAACTATTGAAAGAAAATATGTAATTAGCCTATTTACTGATGAGTGCTAGTTCGAAATATATATATTGGGGACCATCTATCTTTTTCAAATATATGTGGTGATGTGTGTCAGATTGTTACAGCTGGAGTGAAGGATAAATATAGACTGAAAATCCTAGGTTCAAATCTCTTTATTTATTGGAAGAAAAATTTTCAACATCAAAAAAAGATGAAACCATCAGTAAAAAAAAAGAACCAATCTTTATGAAATGGATGAATGGTTATAAAAAAAAAAAAAACAAAGTATTCCCTAGCATTATTGCATCATCTAAATTGCCAAGCACTTTCAATAAAAAGATGAGATATGGAATTAAACCTATGAAGAAGAATAAAGCTTGAGGAAATAATCATATTATTATTGACATTTTAAAATAGCAATTGAAAAAATAAGAAAATTATTGTCAAAAGTATATACCAAAATTTAAATAATAAAAATGTATCAGATAATTGGAAAAATTCAATAATAATATTGTTATTTAAGAAATAAGATAAAGAAAATTTTAGAAATTACAGATGTATAAGTATTATATCGGTTTGACCAAAGTCATTATTAAGTTAATTATAACTCCTCGACAATCTTGAACTTTAGATTCAAGCAAACCAAAAGAACAAGCTAGATTGTTGAGAAAGTTGTAAAAAGAACCAATAAATACGAATTACCATTATACTGTGGGTTTGTAGCCTATAAAACTCATTTGATACTATAGCCATTTCCACAATGATTAAAGATTTAAAAAACCAAGATATAGAACCAAAAGATGGTTATATTCTGAAGAATATTTATCAGAATGCATTAGCAATGACTGGATTACTTGATGATAGTAAGAAGATTAACACTGTCACATGATCACCATTGCTTATGCTTACACAAGCTGCTTTTATAGAGGCAAAACTCTCCATTCAGTAGAAAGACTCAGTGCAAGCCAAAGTAATCAATGGATGCAGAAAGGTTTGTGCATAAAATCCCTATCCAGTGCCTACTCATCTATTATTCCCAGACTAGTTTCTAGTTTGAGACTTTCACCAGTGAGGAGTATTGAATCTGAGAGCACTGCACCTATATCTTAGAATCTAATGCAACCCTCCAGCAGTCACCTTTTATCTTAATAGCTAACTACAAACTTTTGAATCCAAAATGGAAACACAATAACATTTTTAAGCTAAGTTCATTAGCTTGTATAGTTGTATAGATCTGAATTCAGTTCAGCATCCAGATGTTTTGATCTCTTTAGTTTTTTAATAACCATAATCACCATAATTCTATTGAGTAGGATTGGTATTAAACCATCAAACATCACAACAGGTCATCATTCTTTATGCTTACAGAAGCTGTTTTTCACAGAGGCAAAACTCTCCATACAGTAGTGCCACATAGTGCTAAAAAAGTAAAAGGTGGCTCTTGGAGGATTGTATTAGATTCTAAAATCTAGGTACAGTGATCTCAGATCCAAGACTCCTCACTAATGAAAGCCACAAGCTAGAAATTAGTCTGATATTGGATGAGTAGATACTAGAAAGGGATTTTGTGCACAAAACTTCCTGCAACCATTGATTACTCTGGCTTGCACTGATTGAAGCTACTATATGGAGAGTTTTGCCTCTGTAAAAACAACTTGAGTAAGTGTAAAAATGATGATAATGTAAAGTTTGATGGTTTAGTAAAAATCCTGCTCAATAGGATTATGGTGATTGTGGTTATTAAACATATAAAATAATTCACTTCAGCTCTCTTTTTCTATGTGTATTATTTAAAAAAATATTATTACTTCTTTTAACTTATAAAACTTGATTTGTTCATTAAAGTTTAAAACTCAATTGATTTATCAAACAACAATGAAGAAAATTATAGACATTAAAAAAATAATCAAAGAAGTAATGAAATCAAGTAATCAATTAACAGCAACTTTCATCATAGCTTATCTATTTAATAAACATTGTTTTCAAAATGAAGTGCTATTAATTTCTAGCACTGGTGAGCTATCTTTCTCTGACATATGTTTAAACAATTTTTGAATTATTTATTTATTTTTACAATTTAACAATGTATAATAAAGCAATCCCTAGAGATTCCAAGCAGAATAGAAATTCATTATAAACTTTATTAAGTTTTCCAATTGCACCACTGTAGCCATAAAGTTCATAATTGTAACTGTGGTTCATGGTTTGTGACTGTCTATATATACATAAGTATGCAGCTGTTAAACTACATTTAAGAAATTGATAAGTATATTTGTTAATAAGAGTCAAATAGCACACAGAAAGATCAAATTCTATACTGGTTTTGCTGATGGATCTGGAAACAAATTTGTTTAAAAGCTTATAAAGTTCATTTTTTATGCCACAATTCCTTGGTTTGTAAATTCTTGATTGAAAATCCAGAAAGAATATCATGATTTGACATCGGTCTTAGTTGGGAAAACTATATCTTGAAATATTGTTAAGTCCAATCTACTTAACAGCCTTTCTGGAAGGCAACATCTCTTCAGGTATATATATATATAATTATAATTGAAATAATATTTTTAACGGTTTATAAGCAATTACAAACAATCTTAAAATCCACAGAAGTACTTTCGGTTGAGGCAGGTTAGAAAGTAACCGAAAGTACTTCTGCTGATTTTTAAGATTGTTTGTAATTGTTTATAAACCGTTAAAAATATTATTTCAATTATAATTACAATATTGTTTTTAATTAATGGATATTTTATTTATTATTAAAATATCATTGGATTTGTCAAAAATCCAAATATTATTAAAGTCTCAAATATTCTAATATTCATTGTAACTTAATAAAGATGATCAAACGATCCAAATGTATTAAATAATTAAGAAAAGATTCAAATATAAATCTTGTAACTAATAAACAAAAAGCATTGTAGCTTAAATTAAATTATGAGAAAAATACCTGAGTAGTGGCTACTAACCAAAAAGATCAGACAGAGTTATCAATCATATTAAGGGTCATTGGATTAAATGAAACATACTTCTATAATTAGATTCCTCAAGATATCACAATATCAATAATTATAAACAAATTATTAATAACAATCATTATAACTCAAGTATATGGAAATCACGTGAGGTGAGTACACTAGTAACTCAATAAAATATCTTCTCAGATATACAGACTGTAGATTTTATCCACTTTCATTTCTTGGTTTGATGTTAAGTGCGTGTCTAAGTGAACCAAGTGAATATGGTCTATCAGGGCGCCACTAGATTATCTGAATCTAGACACAGTTATATCTAATAACCTTTTCACATGTACCAGGTTTGAATCCCTTGTGGTACTTTATTTCTTACAAAATGTAAGATTTTGATTTTAGACCCATAACACTGTATGCACTAATATTTAAGTAAACACATAGGTAACACAAAACATATTTAAACTGAAGTGGAATTCATTAGACACAAATCATTTCTCAGATCTTAGCATAACAAATGTGTTTCAATATTTTTTATAAGTTTTACTAGCTCAGATTACTAATAATTTAGCATGGCAATTCACTCATCCTTGCATGAAATAGATGATGGGATGGTGTTTATAATAATACTAAGAAATCACTAAATACTATGAAATCAATATTTATTTATGGCCTTTAAACATTTAAACAGCTCATTAACTCTTTCCCCGCCTCTTACGAGGCTCCTCGTCGACATCTGACATCACTCTAACTCAGCCAGTTTTTATACAAAAATATTCGTTAAACATGTATTGAATTCGTTTTTAAAAGTTCTGTAAGATGGTGCCATCTTCCGATTTATTTTACAAGTAAAAAATAAAAAAAAAAACGCATTTAAACCTAAACAAAGAAGGAACATTATTTGTGATTGGTTCTTAGCATGCTCTCAGCCGAAAAAGACATTCTGATTGGCTGGAAAGAACAAAGAAACTGCCTGATCAAAGAAAATAAAGAAAAACGCTGAGATTTTCATTTCGAATATGATTTAAATTATTATAAAAGAATATTTTGAGAAATTAAAATTATTTTCAGAGAGAATAATAAAAAAACAAAATTATTTTCGAAAAATATTGAAGATTTAAGTAAAAATATTGAAGATGTAGTAAAAAGAAATATTTACTTTTCTATAACGTAAAAGTCGATCTTTTTGTTTATATTATAGCTTTTATGTTGCCGATATTAAATATTTTAGAATAAATAAATAGCAATTTATTTTTGAAAGAACTTTCGTTCTCTTCATAACCTGAAAAATTAATAATATACTTTTTATAAACGTATCTGAGTTGAATTTAATATTATAGGTGAATATGTTTTAACAATAGGCTTTGTCTTCAGTTTGTGAGTTGGCCAATTAAAAGATTTGATTTTTATCTGATACAACCAATAATAAAATTAGCGGTTTAAGGGTTAATTAAAATGTTGATGATGATGATGATGACAATAATGATAATGACAATGGTTTCAACCACAGCTTTAGGACTAAGCCTTAAACATAAAACCTAATTTTTATAAAGAAATTCATAATTATTGTTAATCGTAGCATATTCAATCATATCTTAAACAACTAATATTCAACCATTGATGATGAATGATCACACTTGATAAAGACTACTCTTAATGAACTATATATGCCTCGTTTAACAACATAAACTAACATTTATTACTGCATTTCTAACATATACATAAAAATTTCTATATTTACATGAAAATTTATATTAACAACAACAATAATCATAATTGACTGTTTTAAAATCATAACATTAAATTTTAAATTCTTCCCCCTTTCCTGTAAATGTATTTCAAAAGTATATTGTATTAAATTGGGTAACCGATTTGTTAAAATGTTCCATCCACAAGAAAAGTATTTCATATAAAAAAAAAATATTCACTCATTGGCACACATACCTTATACATCTAACATGTAAGTAGAATGACAAAAATAAATGTTAGTAAAATTGGAAAGAGCAAGTTTTAGAAACAAGTTTTAAATTATTTTCTCCCCCTCCCTTCTAAGCTGAAACCTATACTTTCTTAAAACAAAGTAATTTAATATTTTACCACTACTTATTACTTCACATTTGCACACAATTATACACATGTAAAAATATTATTATGTAGGTGTGTGTTTTATCCCATAATAACAAAATATTATTTAAAACCAAAATAATAATACAAAAAATTATTTTACACCTTAATATTTCATAACTGTAAATTAATAAACAAATAATTTTGATATATTCAAGATTATTTATGAAGCTCAAGGTTATTATTGGTAAGAAATTATTGGTTTTAATCGATCTGAATTGTCTTTAAAAGTTCTTTAAATAAACTATACCACTTTATAGCTAAAATTTTATTAAGTCTCTGATATCATAAAGAAAATATATCAAAAAAATTTTTTATACTACCAGTTCTTTGTAGCGACTTCTAATGATCAAAATTCTCTTGTTTAATGTCTATCATTGGCAGCAACAATTTCCGTGTTTCTTTGGAATGATCTCTTTCTTAAAGTGTATAATTATTTGATGATCATGATCCTATTGAGGTTATTTGCTTTAGTGGACAATTTGGAAATCTTTATATTAATTTTTCTTCTCTTCCTGTCAAGCATGATTCTTTTAGTGGATGAAATACAGCAGTTGTTTTCACATTTATAAATTTCCTAGGTTTTAAACTCAGTTGCTGGAACAATTAATTAGACTTGATGATTAATATTTATCAGTAGATTAATTCATCTTTCTGATTTCCTTTGAATGCAGGTGAATGTTTTCTTCTTTCTATTTAAAAACATCTTATTTCTCTGGTCAGTTGAAAGGTGTAGAATATTATTTTTCAGACAAGACATCTTTTCTTTCCTATATGATCTGCAGCTCCACGATGGTCAGGTCTTGATGGGACACATATATAATTTTTCTACCCCGTCATTTCTTATATTTTCAACATTCAAAACTTCATAAAAAATGATTTTAAAAGAAAAACTATCTAGCAGAACTAAAAATGTTTGTCTGCTTTAGTTTCAATAATTTTTTAAAAAAGTCTCTATCACAAATATATTACAATAACAATAATCTAATAGCTCAATTGATTTTCCAGACTGCTTTTATATCCGATTTTTGAGTCAACTCACCCAATTAGATTGAATTCTCATTCTGACATTGAGTACCCAGTTCCCATAGAAAGGGTCGAACCTACCGATAGACCCCCACCGGAGACTGTGGATCCAACAGCAGGTGATGGATGACCTATCATGGATCAAGACCTCCAGCTCCCTATTCCAGTCAAAACTTACTTACTGGGACACATACCGACTAATGTTCGAGGAGAAACATGTACCCCCATCTTGCTCTCAATTTCTATCTCCAGACTTGCCAAATGGACACAATTCCTCAGACTTGAGTCCAAGTATGTAGACTTCCTGCTCAAGGTCAACCTTAAGGCTCCACAAGGTCCTTTTTATTCTATCATAGAGGCTATAACATCGATACCTTATGTCCAATGTGTGGGAAGCAGGAAGAGACCATGGACCACATTCTGTTCCATTGTGATTTGTGGTCTTGTCTCCGAGGCATGATTCTGAGGAAAATGTCTGCACCTGATCTGACTTATGTAATGATTCCTCTGGCCTTTGAAAAGGGGCTTTTTGCCAGAATTTGGCTGGCTTCATTTGTCAACTTCGGGATTTGGACTATACGTTGCAAACTATTGTTTGAAAGTGGGATTGACCATAGTCCTGAGGACCTCCTTATAAATTTCATATGGAAGGCTAGGGAGATTGACAAGAGGACTTGCCCAGAACAGTTGGTGATTCAGACCTGGGATCAACTAAAAATTTAAGTTTCAAGACATTCCGTTTCATTCTATGGATGATGCCTCTGACCTTGTCAGGACAGATTCTCCCCCTATTGCTGTGATGACAGGGATGGTATGACCTACCTCCTAACCATCCTATTTGAACTGTATTCCTGTAAACCCATTGCAGACAATGCTTGTTAACAGCAGCTCTAACTATTACCTGTATACACAATTATGTACCTTACTCTATAATTAAATAAAATATATTTTTTGAAAGTAACTCACCCAATTAGAGTGATAGTGTGAATTGCTATTTTTGAGCAACCCAAAAAATCACACACCTGGTTTTCAGACACTTTCATCTTAAAAAAAAATAGACTTAATCCTTTTTCCTTTTTCACATATATCTGTAATATCTAAAATTGAAGTTTCTTTCCTTTAATCTTAAGATGAGACAATTTCAAAATTAGAGTTCCCACCAAGCTTAAGCTCCCAAAATGACAAACAATCATTTATAAAAAGCAAAATTGCTACAAAAATATATAAGTGATTCAACAGATTTCTCCCTTAACACAAAATTGTAAAAAAAAATAATTTGACAGATTTAACCCTTCTTCCTTTCAATATATAATAAATGTAAATTTCTGTATGTAATGTACACACATACTTTATCATTTCAAATCATTCATAAACTGTCATTACAATAATCTAATTGCCAGCTTAGTAATTATAACCCTAATATTTAAAATTAAATCCTTAGCTTTTAAATCCCAATTACAATTACAGAAAAGCAAAATAGAAGTATAGAATAAGATATTAGAATTGATCAAGCATAGGTTAGTTTTAAAGAAAGTTAAAATGTTTAATATCTGAAATTTAATGATAGCTAACATAAATAGCTTTTATAACACACACTGCCTATACATATGCATTATAACTTTGCTTTTTAACAGAAAAATTTAATATTGAATAGTTTAAATGTGCGTATAACCTTTCTATCAACACACAAACAAATAAAGAATATAATTGCTGTCCCACTTTCTTTCTATCTTAAGCTTTTAGAACTGGATCTTGTAGGGTTTGAACTTGGATGCCCTACAGCTTCCCTTTTTATTAAAATGTAATGATGATTTTTGTTTTACATTAGCTTTCATGCACATTACTGCAAATTTAGCTAATGACTAAATTGTAATGGCACAATATATATATATATATATATAACTCGGAAAAATTTAGACAAAATTGATAAAGTATTGCTACATTTACGTTTATTCCTTAGTAATAAAATACATCCTTTACTGTGGACTAGTTTTGATCATATTGCAAGTTTTCGATCGTTTAAAGATTCGGAATTGGTAACAGCAAAGCAAAAGAAAAAATTGCAAATGCTAATTAGAACACAATCCCCAAACATTATGTATCCAAATCAAAAACCGCTTTACAATTTATCTAAGAAAGCCCTCTCTACAGATGAAATTTCGGTTTTAGAAAAGGTTTCAATTTTGCTTTAACACCTTCCCGGATACCTTTTGAGAAAATTGTCTGTAATGTTGAATCAGCTCTTGATAAAATTGATTCTACATCGGCTGATTTAGCTAGAGCTGAGATTTGTAATATTTTAAAAAAAGCTAAGCTTCCTAAAAATAATTTTTCAAAGAAAGAAAGACAAGCATTAAATAATATAAAATCGGACAAATCAATTGTTGTACTTCCAGCTGATAAAGGTAATGCCACAGTTGTAATGGATCGTGACATTTACCATAATAAAATTTTAGATCTGCTTAGTGATAAAACTTATAAACTATAAAAAGAGATCATACTACATATTTGGAAAAAACAACAAAAGCTATTATTAATAAATCACCTATTGAAACAGAGATAAAAATAAAATAATCCCTCGTGAAAAATCTTGTGTCTGTCCAAAATTTTATGGACTTCCAAAAATTCACAAACCAGATACCCCTCTTCGTCCAATAGTAAGTGCAATAGGTTCTCCAACTCATATTTTAGCTAGATACTTATCGGATTTCATGAAACCTACAATCCCATCTATTAAATCATATATTAAAAACTCTCTTCATTTTATTTCTGTTTTAAAAAGTTTAAAAATTAATGCTAGTGACATTCTGGTCAGTTTTGATGTCGTGTCTTTGTTTACAAACATTCCAATTGATGAAGCTTTAAATATAATCTCACAACGTTGCAATTTACCAGACCATATTATTGCTTTGATTAAACATTGTCTCTTAAATACATATTTTGTATACAATGGACAGCATTACAGACAAGTTTTTGGTACTCCTATGGGCTCACCTATCTCAGGAGTAATAGCTGATTTATTCATGGAATATATAGAAACTCATGCTTTAGAATCATTATCTTTAAAACCTCTCATTTGGCTCAGATACATAGATGACACTTTTGTCATATGGCAACATGGAAAAAATACATTAGATGATTTTTTCTTACATTTAAATAATATGCATCCTCATATTAAATTTACAATGGAGACAGAGTCTGATGGAAAACTCCTTTTCTTGATGTTCTAGTCACCAGAACACCAAATAGTTTATCTTTTTCTATTTACAGAAAGGATACACACACAGACAGATATTTACATTTCCATTCTCATCATCACCCAACTCAGATAGTTTCTGTAGCCAAAACTCTTTAAATAGAGCAATTAACCTTTCAGATGACACACATCTGAAAGAAGAAATAAATCATATTAATAGTGTTTTATTAGCAAATAGTTATAATTACAAATTTATAAAAAAAGCCTTATTTCAAGCCCAAAATAGACAAAATAGGAAACAAAAAGATGATAAGTCAGCTATTAGGATTTGTGTTCCATATGTAAAAGGAACTACAGACAGTATCGGACGTATATTAAAACGCTATAATATAGATACAGCATTTTCTGCTCATCAAAAGATCAGCAATATAATAACCAGCCTAAGGATTCAATCCCTCTTGAATCTCATGGTGTCTATCAAATCTCATGTAAAAATTGTAAAGCTTCTTACATAGGTATGAGTAATCGTCGCATCAGTGTTAGGAGAGATGAGCATGCTAATGCAGTTAAACAACACTCATCATCATCAGCACTCTCACTCCATACTATAGATTCAGGTCATAAAATAGATTTTTCTAGTACCAGGATCATATCCAGATGTGATAATCTCTACCAATGCAAAATCAGAGAAGCCATTGAGATACTTAAAAGGCCAGATTGTATCAATAAACGAGATGATACGTGCAAACTTCCTCCTATTTGGAAAGATTTCTTTAAAAAACATTCTTAAATTTAACATTTTTGCTATTGGTGGGATTTTTAATGTTTTATTCAAACCAGTGATTGTAGCGCCTCTACAACCGTCTTTCTACCTTTTTATAACTCTGTGGATGGCTTGTGTGACCAAGTCGAAACGTCAGTATATTGATATTAAAAGTTTTTAACACGGATGAACCCGCAAAATATGTATTTTATATATATATGAAACAATAGGAAGGTGCTGTAAAGAAGTAGATTTGAATGGATCACTGATATTTTAATTTTTCAATTTTACATACACAATAGTAGGAGATTATGCCAATTTAATTCCAGGATATCCATAATAGTCTATATAATATGTTTTTCCAATCAATGGAAGCAATTTTGAATTAAATCCATAAAGTAATAGAAAGTTATAGCAGGGTATACCAGTAGGGTGACAGTTCAAAGATATTTGTAATGGCTTATACTATATTTTGTTCCATGTTTTGAATAATACAAACATTATCTCATATTTAGCAAAATAATGAGATAAATTAATATTCGCAAAAAAATAAGTAAAAAACATATATATATAATTTATGATTTTGTCTAGTTTTTAACTTTTATGTTTAAAGATATAAAAAATATTCATTTTTTTACTGCTTTTTATATTTCATGTTATCATATTCAGATATTTTATTTTAAAATATTTATTTTAATTTATAATCCCCCCCCCCGCACATCTCCACTACATACGACTTTATACAAATGCGTTAAGTGATGTGTTTTATTGGCAAGTATTAACAAATATATAAATATATTATATTATAAATGCATGCAAATGAATAGCCAGTAGCATATTTCGCAAGAAAAATATTTATAAAAAAAGTAATCGAAGATTTTATGAAATAAGAAAAAAGAATTGATTAACTTAATTTTATATAACAATACTATTTTATAAATAAATATATACTTACAAAAAAAAAAAAAGAATTGCTTCCTTACTTTCTAATCTCACCATTGATGAAGGTGTTTCACGCACTTCAATATCAAAATATATTTTATTAAAATGATATAAAAATAATTGAATTCATTATATACTGGTTTATTTTTCTGAAAATATAAAATACAGATGCTGACAAACATAATTCACAAATTTCCCATAATAGTCTGGAAATATAATGGCAAGATCATGAGGTCAGTTAATACATGTTTCAGTTTTCTGAATGTGATATTTTGATAAATAAAATGGAAATATCATTATCATACAATATACTTTTTAAACAGATCTGCAAATTCATTTTTAAATAGAAATAACAGATAACTAAATATATCAAAGAGTAAAGATTTATCACAGGTATTATTTTACTTACAAAATGCAGGAAAAGCCCTCATTGGCTTGATGCATGATTCTGCAATGCAAACTTCACTGAACTTCTGGTGATTAAATCTATTATGAATTTTTGAATATATACTTGACTATAAGTCTATAAGACAAAATATATAATTGTGAAAATAATTACATTATATGATAGGACTTATAAAGTATGAATCTATGGTTCTAGATAATACAATAAAGTGAATAACTTTGCTACAAAATAATGTCCACATAAAGAAGGAGCTAACTTGTTTAATAAATTAAACAATTCAAAACAAAACAACACTCTCCATATAGTAGTGCCATCTTGTGCTAACAAGAGCAATCAATGGATGCCAGAAGGCTTGTGCATAAAATCCCTATCTAGTGCCTACTCATCCAATATCCCCAGACTAGTTTCTGGCTTGTGGCCTTCATCAGTGAGAAGTCTTGGATGATGAAGGCCACAAGCCAGAAACTAGTCTGGGGATATTGGATGAGTAGGCACTAGATAGGGATTTTATGCACAAGCCTTCTGGCATCCATTGATTGCTCTTGTTAGCACAAGATGGCACTACTATATGGAGAGTGTTGTTTTGTTTTGAATTGTTTAATAACAATTATTGTGCTAGTATGAGATAGTGATCATGTGATGTTTAGTTGTTTAATAAATATTGATTTATTTTTGAATAAAATTGATTGCATAAGGGTTTTGTCTGAAAGAACAACTCAGCCCTATATCATTAAAAGAAAGGCATAAACAAAATGGCTATTCCTTTCATTAATATAAATAGAAATAAAAAAAAATAGCATTCCAACAAAAATTCTGGCTAAAAAAAATTATAGTAGTAAATATCAAAATCAAAACTACTGGCATAATATCTACTGTTACTGAAAATTTGTTCAAATGTGTAATTGAATAAATTAAATAATCTCAACAATAAATAAACTACCCAAAACCTATTTGCTAAGATGAAAAGGAGGCAAATATTAATGTAAATACAAAGCACTGGTAGCAGAATTACTGTTTAAAACTTTCGATTTTTTTTTTTTTTATAAAGTTAAATCTTCATTAGCACCAAATATAAAAAAAATTCTTAAAATGGTAAATTATGGTAAACATGAAAACAGTTGTTTTAAAAGAGAGTTAGATTCCACTATATTATAAAGATGATCTTATGGTTACATTAAAAAGCTGCAATCTTCTACTGGAAAGATATGGCTGAAATTAGAATATGGTATATATACTATAAAACAAGATGTTAAAATATAAAAAAAATAGTATTCCCTTCACTAAATTTAGATTTTAATTCTTCTCGTCATCAGTATGCAACATATAAATTTTTATACCATATTATTAAAAGTACATACACATAATATATATTTATATGAAAGATCCTATTTAATTTATGTTAAATTATTACTTGATAATGATAAATTATGAAAATGCACACACATTCAAAATTATATATCTTTATCTTTTTAAACATTGAAAAATAAATGTTTTTTTGCATATTTATTTACTTAGATGAATAATTTTTCTTAAGGTATTACACAAATTCATTTTTCCAAATCAACAGTAAAGTCACCTGGATTTGATTTTTCTAGACATTACTGAAGTCTAATCAACAGATTCAGAATAACCAATAGCCGTTGAGCTCATCTATTTCATAAATGGAAGTTAACAGACGTTGACCTAGTAAATGTGGACAATCACAAAACATGAACCACATAATTAATGATTACTGAATCTATGGCTACAGCAGACTTAATAAACCTGTATCGAATCTATCTTCTGATTTAAATCTCTACAGATTCTTTTACAATATTTTCCAACAAAGTTATCTTTAAAAAAAAAAAGCATACGCTTTATAAATAAGTTGATTAAATTCCCTTAATTCTTTGTGGAAAAATTGTTTATTAATAATTATTTTTATCAAAAAGTATTATATCGTAATATACACAAACAAATTAAATTTAAAAGAAAAGAAAAATATTTAAAATTTGATAATGATAATTTATTCAAATAATACTTTTAAATAACTAAAAAAAATTTCATAACGACTAACTTTTATTTAATATAACATTTACCACTTTCAAACAGTTTTATTAAAAAAAAACTACACATATATCAATATTTTGTTCTTAAAACTCAATTTTCTAAATTATATTCTGTATTTTTTAATAGTATAAATGAGGCCATTTCATATAATTAACAACAGCAAGAATGTAATAAAATTCAAATCGTCTGTAAATAAATAACTATCTATACATATCCCTGTGCAGAGAAAACCAAAACTTCCCCCATTACTATGCAATATTTTGTCACAGAACTGGAACATCATCAAAACAAAATATTATATAATGACAACTGGATGGACGGTTGAAGAGTTGGAGTGTGGAGTGGATTTAAACCTGTCCATTAAAGTATAAAGATTGACTATCTTAATATATATATATATATATATGAGCGCTTATTGCATATATGTGTAGAGATAATAATCTGGACCAACTGACGATTGATTGCTGGTTTAGCATGAAATACGTATACTGGTGATTTTCTATTTTTTCGACATATATGTGTTCAAGTGTATCAGTGTTATGAGGTACAGTGGAGAGTGGTGGGTTGTGTGATTGTCTGTGCTCATATACTCTATATATTACATATATTGATACAGGTATATAATAAGCCTGCATTTCAGTTAATAAATAATATAATAGGTCTGTTAAAAGTGTTTAGATTTAAGAGAAACTAATAAATTATATAAGCCACAATAAAACTTTTTTAAAAGAATGTATGGAATGCATTGAAAAACAACTCATTTAAATATACTAGTGTTAAAAAAATAGATTTTAAATAATGAGACTAAAAATAAGTTAATAAAAAGATTAAAAGCCTGATTTGAGATGTGATTTTCAAAAATAAGAAAAAAAAATCAATCAATTTAATAACTATGGTGATTTAAAAATTCAATCAATACTTAATATTCATAAATAAAATGAAGTCATAAAGATACTGAAAGTAAGAAATTATCAAAGGTGTTAAAAATAAAATCAAATATATTATAAAAAAGAGATCATAATCTATATATATATATAGTCATTTTTTCTTGAAATCAGTCTGGATTTTTACATTATTCAAACTTCATTGATCCATCAGTAAGATGACTGAATAGAAAGGAGAAAAAATTGTTGACTGCCTGAAATCTAACCTAGATTTTCTTGTGACCCTAATCAAGCTATTTGGAAAGAATCTCTAAACAAAATTGAGGTGAAAAGTTACCTCAAATTTCAAAGACAGGAGATTGATAAAGTACATTATAGCAACTTGTAAGACAAGCAATAGATTTATAAATGGAATCAATTAATAGAAATCATTCATAGCAAAAACATTAGTCTGCAAAAAAAAAAAATCCTCACAATTAACCATAGAAAATTCTGGCCACAAAACTTTTGCCATATAACTTTAAAAAAAACTGTTTATAGTTTAGACCAATTTTATAATTAACCATTTTAAATTTAATTTATGACCCCATAGTATATTTTTAATTCTAGCAAACTATATTTTAGATATAGAATGATTTTATAACAGATTATTTAATTGATTGATTAAAGGAGTAAGTAAATGCTAAAAAAAGTTAGAATTTGTTGCTAAGCATCTATAAATACTTGAGTTGCATTTTAAAGCAGCTAAAAATTAAAAAAATATATATTTCAAAAAAGTCTACTTCATTTCATCTTGTCTTTATTATATGTTATAATATAATTTGTTAATAATTTTTTTTAAAAAAGGTTTTTTAATGTGAAATTGTCAGCAAAAATGTAAAATTATATATAATCAGAATGTAATATTTTCTTTAAACATACAAAGTGTACATGCCTGCAAAATATGTAAAGAGAAGTGTCCACATGTTAAACATAATGAGTAATACATATAATTATTAGAGTTTTTAGCTAAAAGTTCATTTTGAAATTCAATCAAGTTCATTTGTATGTACATTAGCACTCCTTTTGATTACTGTGAGTTAGGTTTCATGTATGTAAAACTTATAATATAAAAGCAGTTGTTAGATCAGTGTTGAATGGTTATAATATACTAAATCTATCTGTTAGATTAATATAGTTTTTTTATTGTGAATTTAGAATCATATCCAAAGAGACAATTCAGTTAATAAGATAGTGTTATTATTAAATTAGAGATCAGATTTAAAATAGCCATCTTTGTAATTAAATTGATTACTATTAAATTGGAATTACACCTAAAGTGGCCACTCACTAGGATTATCATTGTAAAAAATGTGTACTGGTTAAATTAATCTCATATTAGATATATGATTGTGACTATGTTCAAACTAATGATATGAATAAATGTTTTGTATTTATGGGCATCAACCATATATAGGATTATATCTAAGATGTGTTAAAAGTCAGGAATTTACTCTATGGCAAGTGTGTTTAATCATATAATCATGTTAGTATTAAAATATGCAATTAAGAGATCAGTGTGTAAAATTAATCAAAATAAACCTTAGACATTTTACAAATAGCTACTATTGTTATCCAGCATGTGTGTGAACTAAAAGTTAAAATATATGGAGAAAATAGCTTATTAAAACAATAATCAATTATAAATAAAATTGTAATAAATTTTTGTGACCTAATTTGTTACTGTAAGTATGTTTAGAGAAAATAATATATATCTTGTTTGACAGTTATGAATATTTGTAAATAAACTATTGTTTTGTTATTTATTTAAATAAGGTCTCAATTCCCCCCAATAAGTATTAATGTCTGGCCTGTATATTTATTTAATGTCCATTTTATCAGAAGCAGTTTATGTTCTATCTAAGGTAGCCAGGTTTTGCAAATAATGGTTGTGTAGTAGTCTTCATCATAATGCCCATTGATATATATATATATATATATATATATATATATATATATATATATATATTAAAACACTATAGTCCCTTAAATGGGTGGAGTTAAGATAAAAGATCCAATGATAAAAAAAAAATGAAACTATTTCTGCAATACAATTATTCCCTACCACAGGATCCCAAAAGTGGATGGAATCCATTCCATGTCTTATGTAAGAATAGACTAATGGAAGAGTATTGAGCTGTCAACTTGAGTATGGAGATTTAGATGTTTGATATCTCCAGCTCATCTAATGAGTGAAAGTTGATTTAAAAATGCATGTATAGTGAGAGAGGGTACCCTCAGATTTTAGGGTGGTAGCTGCTTGTGATATGGTGAAGGTGATATGAAGGGTGCACTGATAAACAAAATATAAAAACAAAAAATGTTCCTTTTTTTTAAAAAAAAAAACTGAATGTTCAATTAAAGTTTTTAGAAAGTTCTTAGGCCTGTTGTATGTAATGATATTAAAAATACTATTGTAATGCTATATTTTTGATAGGTCAAAAGTGTAAAATGAAAAAGTAGTAATACTCTTTCTAAGAAGTATTTTACGTTAATTTTAAGAATAGTTTTCAAAACAGATCAGTTAATGTTTCTAATACAGAGCAATATTAATTACTTTGAATGTGAAGACATGATTAAAAATAAAGACATTTATCTCTATTCTAGATCCACTTACTGTAGACTTAAGTAATCAATGGACCCCAGATGGTATACTTGCTGTAAAATTCCTAACTCCAGATTGATTGCTGCCTTTTGCCTTTATCAAGAAAGGTGGGAATTTAAAACTGATACAAATGCTACTCTATACCAATAAAGACAAAAGTCAAATGGTAATCTGGAAATTAGATTTTATTACAAAAAAGTATGATAGCTGGCTCTAGAGAAAGGTGAAGATAACAGCTTTTAGAGGGCTCAATGTAATAGGATATTGTTGTTATTAATAAAAGAATACAGCTGAGAACTACAATTAAAAAGAGTAATATAGTTTTTATAAGAAAAAAAACATTTATTAAAAAGAAATTAAAAAATAAAATATCACAGAATTTCAAATAAACAGACATTGAGACTAGCATGCATTATTAATGAACTTATTTGATGATGCAGATTGGTTTAGATAGTCATCACAAAACTTATTTTTGTAGTGTTAAACGGTCACAATGAAAATAGCATAATTATAAAAGTGTAAAAAACAAAATGTTATGTCACAACTATCAAAAGAAGTTAAGACACATTTAAATGTCAATTGGATAAAAAATGTTAAACCATGGGTACATACTTACTGCTATTCACAGAAAAAAAAAGACTTAAAAAATACAAATACAAACATCCTTAAAATATAGTATCACTGAACTTTAAAACAATACTATATTTATTATAATTGTCAGGAAGAATGAGATAAATAATAGAAAGGGAATGAATAAAAAATAATTATCATAAGCATAAGAATGGACAGTGTATGCACATTAGTGTATTGACATTTTAAATAAAATACTATTAAATATGGAGTAGAAAAATAACAGATAATGGACCTAATTTGTTTTTATTTTATCAAGCTAATTATTTGAAAATATTTTAAAATATTAATTATGATTGTAGATTCATATGATTATTTTATCTAAATACTTTTACTATCTCAGATTATAAAGATTCAATTATTCATTCTCTATTTGGGTATCAGCAAGTCCCTTTTGTACTTAAAAAATATTTATAATTTGATCTCTGTCTATATTCTATTTGATAATTATCTCTGCTCATAAATAAATATAGAAAAATTCCTTAAATAATATAATAATCAATACTTAAATATTTCCATATAAATTTTATTCAAATTTAATGTTCGATCAGAGGCAGAGTATACCCTTAGACCAGCATTCTACAATACATAAAATGTGCTGCCATTATCTATTTTATTATCATAATAATAATCAATAAAGCAAGTCATATATAGCATGACATTGCTTTATAAGAAGCCTGTATATACAAAAATGAAATATAGAGAGCATACCAAAAGCTCAAACAAGCTCTTATTAATAAATGTGGTAAGAGAAAATATTTAAAATATCTATCCAGAATATTCTTATCCCCAGACCAATTTTCATGTCCCAAAAATTCAGAGTTTCTACTTAAATATTACATATGAAATAACTGCTGAGATTTGAGTTGATATTTTAGGCCTACTGTCTGAATAGTCTAGCTCCTCACTGAGGTGAGCCATAAACTCAAAATCAATTGATCTCGGGATAAAAATATTCCCAATAGATTTTAAATATTTTCTCTTATCGGACTCATTAATAAGAGCTTGTTTAAGCTATTGGTACATTCTCTATATTGTATTATCATAACTATTTATCTCTAACATTCTCCTTTCTTTCTAAGGTACTATTTGCCTTCAAATCTGATTCCAACTCTAATATTAGAAAAATTTTATCCATATCAGCTTCCACATATGTACATGCAATTTTGATTCTATTTCTAAACTCTAACTAATTCAATATATAATCCAATAAAATTCAATTCTCATCGCATAGAGATTTTCATATTTAAATCCTTTAGTAACCATTTTTAAAACCCAACTGCTAATAGTTTACTTATCTATAATCATTACCACTAGTTGAATTATAAAGAACAATCTAGTTTAATAATATTTATTCCCATTTTTATTACATATAAGAAAATAAAATATTCATTTCTTCAAATATAAAATAAGTTGTTTGTTTATTTTGATATATATATATATATATATATATATATCTGAATACAGTAACTAAATAATTAAAAATTATTTTTAATTATTTAGTTACTGTATTTACAAATATTCAGTTATATAATTATGTATATTGCTTTAAAAATACAGACATTGAATAATAATATTATATATTATAATACTACCCGTTATATTTTATATCGCCATTGTACGCTTCTACCCGTAGCTTCGAGTGAGGATATTTGTGAGCATGGTCTGATTCCATCTCACGTGCCAATCTTACACATGGATAAGAATTATCTCATCGAAAATGTAAATAAGGGTTCGGGTATATAGATATACCTCTATTTATGGTAGCGCATCCGTACCAGCTCAATCTCAGGGTTTGGGGACTATAGTCTAACTAGAGAACAAAGCTAAACACTACCCAACTAAGTCTTATGTGTCTATCTATTCTGTCCGATAATTTATCCGTTATAAATCTAATAACTCAACCCAAATGATATCATACAATTTACTCTATTTATTACCATACATAATACCGATAAAATCTCATTTATACACGCATATAAATATATCAATATTCAAGCGCCCAGCCCATTTACCCTGATACACACATATATATAATTCATATACGCATCAAAATAGTGCAATTATACATCAGAGCTGTTTATTTAAAGTTGTTATTTTATTTAATTTAAAAGAGATTTATTATAGCAATTAATATTGAGGTAACACTAGTTTCTTTACCAAGACGCATTCATTGAACATATATTTAGCATAAACGTCAATTACCTTAAGTACCGTTGACCGTTCACACGGTCAAAGACAAGGCCGCATTTATAATTCTCCACGAATACTGGTCTGGTTGATATAACGGATGGCAAGGATTTCCAATATGGTATATCGAATAGCTTATTCTGGAGGTGGAGTAGATGTTTCACTCACTTTATGAAAGGGTCCCATTTCATAGATCTTTCGTCGCCATTACACTTGATGAACAATAACTCTTTTGTATAGCGAAGTTCGTAGGTCCACTTCAGATGGGTTCCACGACAACTGTCCACTGGATCGGTTAATGAAACTAGCGCTATGGAATTACCCCGACATTTTGTGTGAGAAATATTAATAAACTTCTTAAGAAAATTTTTATACGTCCACACACTCCGTAGTCCAAACCGCGTTTTTTCTCTTTTCCTTTCTCTCCTCTCGAGCCCACAAAAAAAAGTTCTTTTGTTTTCACTCTTTAACTTTGTAAAATTTTCTTCCCATATCCCTATGCCACTGCCCCGTTCTTCTATTGTTTTCCAAAGATACCCACCTGACCCGTTTTCGGACTTCTTGACGCCAGTTATTACTAAACTGCCTACAGCAACTGATTTATTTCTATTTCTATCTTCATATGTTCATAAGATTAATTAGCAAAAGAAAACACGTGTTACCGACACTATTATTAACCAGACTTAAAGAAAAATTTTAACGGATAAAATATATACGAATAATCAATTACAACTTATACAGCTCCGTATATAATTGCTTGTAACCATCACCGTTAATACATACACACATTTTATACTCACATATACAAATATATTTATATAAGCATACCCACCTAACATTCACACTCTTTGTAACAGGGTTCGAATGACTATTTACATATATATCTATTCGTATATAGTCGCTCAACATTAACACTCGCAATTAGTAATATATTACATACGCTGGTATTCGAACCCCGTTTGTTACAATATATATGTTTTATTTTTAAATAAATAAAATATAAACACTAATGCATCTATAATTTCAATTTCATTACATTTCAACTATCTAACCAGTGAAGAAACTCAGACTACTCCCCGTCAATATGCATAAATTTGATGAATAACTTTACTTATCAGTTAAATTAGAAATATCAAACACTTCATGTCATATTGAAAGCTCCACATTTTTTCATTACATCAATCTCATACCAATAGAGACTGATTCTATTCACTTTTCACATCTTATAAAAAGGTTTATAACTATTGCACTGCAGAGATATTGTCAATGCAACCATCAGTTTCATTTCATCATATCACAACCATAAAGAAATGCAGAAATAATAATCAATCATGTGATTCTCTATGCCCATGTTAATAGCTTGATACTCAAGTGTTTGATACATCTAGCACATCTAATGAACACAGGTTACTCCCAAAATGCATGTATTTGAAAAAGTATAATGTAAATTTTCACAATGAAGAATGTGGTGTGATAAATTTCAGGTAATGAATGCATTCATAAAAACTGAAAGTACTTGAAAATATCTTTGTAGTATAATGTTTATTCATTTTTTCAAAAGAGTATTAAAAAGTAGATTAGAAATCAATTTCTACATACATGAAAATGGTGTAATAAAAATATCAGTGCTGCCAATATGAGCATGAAAATGTTGATATCTCAAACTCATCTGATGAGTAAAAATTTTTCACAAAATGCTTCATGAATGAATGAGGATAGTCTGATTTTCTGCACAGATGATAATTGTGATATGGTGAAATTAAAATGACAAATATACTTAAAAAAACCATAAAAAGAGACAAACTTAAAAATATTTCTGCAGTTCAATGATTATTTATCATTTCACATAGTCTTAAATTGAACAGAGAGCAATCTTTATCTTTCATAGAAACTGATAATGAAAAAGTACCAAGTTGTCAACATGAAAATGAAGATTCTAGATGTTTGATAACTCTAAGTCATCTGACAACTAAAGACGTTCAAGAAGTGCATACATAGTGACAGGGAGCAAGAGAATGGTCTAAGTTCCTGTGAGATTGTAAAGATGAAATCATAGATACACTGATAAAAATAAAGTGAAAGTATGTACATTATTTTCATATCAATTATGATAGAACTTGCGTCGATTGTTGGATGGCAAAAAATAATACTGAAACTGATATAAATAAGAATGCTAAAATCATAACAAAATACATCTGTCACATAAAATTGACTTATAAATACAATCTTGTCTTTAAAGAATAATTAATCCATATTTTAAACAGCCATATTTCACTCATAATGTTTCTGGGAAAAATTTAAGGATATATAAGTAATTATTAAGTATTCTTTATAATATATTTTATATACAATGTAATTTAAATAATAGTAATATAACAAGCATAATACATTTATAATATTAATATGCTATATATATTTAGTTTTTTTGCATTTTTCTCCATAGCAGTGCCCCTTTTTAGACTTTTTGATCCTTTATTTAACTTCAACAATTATCTTTTTCTCTTCTAAATAAATAAATAATATTTCTGTTAATATATAACTATAAATAATTTATAACAATTTGTCAATTGTTAAAACAGAGAATCTTTAATATAAAATAAAAATAATTAACTATTGCCAAGCACTTTCAACTCTTATGAGTCCTTATCAAGGCAATGTAAAAAATTCTATTTTCTCCTAAGCAATAAATTCAACATTTCATTGTATTGCCAGGAACAACTAATCGGAAAGCTGGTCAATTTTGAATTCATAGCACAAGATGAATTTTGTATAAGATACAATTCTTTAATCTTGCACTCTAATTCTCTTCTCTGCATTCTGTGATTCTATTACACATTTTCTAATTTGATAATAAAAAATATATTTTAAGTGTCATAGCATCAGCCAGGACGTGAACCCGCAACCCGGGCAACTGCCTGCAAGTGCAAGGCAGTTGCGCTGACCTCTCGACCACCAATTTTATTTTTCACACTTATTTTTTAAAATATAACTACTGATTTATGCTTAGATTAAATATATTCTATAATACATATAAACTGAGTGATTTCACGTATCAGATCTTATGAAGTATTTTTTTATCATTTAGTTAAAAATATTCACAATATATTTTGTTTTTCAGTTTTATCTTATTAATAGCAATAGCTGTAATTATATTTTCTATTGGTATAAACAGAAATTGTTATTGATGATACTAACATCTGTAAATTATCTATGACATTGCAATGAAGCTGAAACAGAAATATTGCTAGAGAGATGATAATAGGTAGTCAATTGAAATCTTAAAGTGGATCAAGAGAATATAACAACATAAACAGTCAGCATCTGAGTTAGAAAATAAAATAAGGAAGTTTATTGGTATGGTGTGAGAAAAAAGGTTAATAAATAAAGTGGATAAAATATGGAGAGATTTTCATCTTGCAATACTTTTTATAATGGTTTAAATGATGAAGATAATTTGTAATATGTAGATAAAATCATTCTTATTTGATTTTCTTTGAAACATAGATAAATATATTCACAAGCTTCATTTTTTATACAATAATTCTATTGCTTTTTATAACTTCAAACATTTGATATTTTTTTTAAAATATTCAGTTGTGTTGTTAGTTCTCTTGTAAGTCATAGAACTTGTAGACAAACTTTCAGATAATGTTTGATATTAAGTTTTGTATTATCTTTTCTTAGACAAATTGATTACACATATATTTAGGTTTTATATTGATAGCTAGGCATGTTGAAACTATATTGAGTTCATTACATACATGATGAGTTTCGTTGGAAATAACTGTTTGTCTATTATAATTATTTTGAATGCATAACATATTTGCATATGAAATTAACTTTATTCCATATTTTAGAAACTACAGCAAAATGACAATAATCTAAATGAGTCTTCCAAAATTATTTGATACCAAATATTAAACATTTTATGATATATTTCTAAAGCTTATTTGAATTAACCTTTATGAGGTAATTCAGCAATCAGCAATTTAGGTCAGCCGTTAATTTCCAAAAAAAGTAGTTATTAAAATGATATACATATAAAATATTTTATCAATAATTATTTATTTTCTTAATTAATATTTCATTTGATAAATTTATACAAATGAAGGTCTATTTTTATTTACTGGAAATTGATAACTTGAAAATGAAATTAATTGATGTTAAAAGTGTTTGAATTTAGTATAATAAATTCAAAGAAATGTGAAAAATTATTGAAAAAAATGCCCAAACATAAAAAAAACTGTGGTGGAATATTGGGCACCTCTTCCTAAACTATTTTAAATACTGAAAACAAGAACAGTATCTACGTTAATTTTAGTTCATTTTAAATCTCTGACCAAATCTTTTCTTAAATGAAGTATATTTTAAACCGTTAACAAATCAACTGACAAATGACAATCTAGAATTTTTTGTTACCATAGAGTCAAATTAGAATCTTTATTTAGAGACTTCGTGCAACAAAACAGCATTTAAAAATATCATTGACTTAATAATTATTATAAATTACAGTTAAATTTTTAATTTATATAAATTTAACTTTAGCATGTTTCTACTATTTTCAATTCTTTGTAATTAATTTTATACAAGAACAAATGTTTTTCTACAAAATATGTTCATTATTTTTTTGTAATTAAATCTATACTTTAAGAATAATAATATCTTTTTATTCAAAATAATGTATTTATATAATTATTACTTTTCATGTTATACATAAATTTTCTTGGTAATCATCACTTTATATCATTGATTTGGCCATTTGACCTATGACTGAGATGTAAAACATTTAATATAAAATAACTAATTAAAGCTAAACAAGATTGCTCACCGTTAAATTAGACCATAAACCATTCATTCTAATTTTGCAGTAATAATACCCTATGCTTAAAAAATGAAATAAGTGTATGTATTTTTATAGGTAATTTATAATCATCATTATTTAGTTATTTTTGATTTATTTATATAGAATCATCAATACACACTTCACATTGCATTATTTGGTACCCTTATAAAGTGACAAATTCGGAATCTAAATTAAAGTCCATGGATACTAGCCAAGCTCTCTCATTTCTGTTCCCAAACTTTTTATAAACTCATGAGCAATCATTAACTTAATTATTGAACCCTGTGCTATTTGATGCAGTAAAGTCCTATCTTTACTCATAGTAAGTAAATAATAAGAAGTTTACTATCTAAACAATGACAATAAAAAAAATTTTTTTCCATCACTGTTAAAATGATAAATTCCCTAAAAATTATCTAAAAAAAGTAGACATACTTCTTACAATTATATATATATATATATATAAAATACAATACCTGTTATAATATATATATATATAAAGAAAAAAAATTAACGATAAATACAATATTATAGTCTAAATTCTTTTGTAGTGCTTTTGATTACATGGTAATCATTGTCAGCTTTAACTGAATTTCAAATTTTAAATTTAATGTTACGTATATTTCCATAAGCTGTGTATCGCCATATTTGCAAGTTGCCTATTAATAACATCGTTCTTATATTTATCAATTAATATTGTTTCTTTAATTTTCCTCTTTTTATGATTTCTTTCTTCCATTAATATTTTTATTTCATTACTATTAAATGTAAACTTATAGTTACAATTTTTTTCATGGTCAAAAAATACTGAAGCTGTATTAAATTGACTATTTATGTTATTTTTAATTCGATTATATAATAATTGATGCTCCTTCAATCTTTTTTCCAAAGAAAATCTTGATTCACCGATATAAAATTTCTGACATCCACATGAAATTTGATAAATTATATTACTTCTTTGCAATTTAGAAATTATACTCTTAGAATTATTAATCAATCAATTAACATTTGGATGAACACAAAATGAAATATTATACTTTTCTTTAAATATATTCTTAATTAATTTAGATTACATGTTATTTATATATGGCATAGATATTCATTTTTTGTTATCTAATGTAACACTGCAAACACTTTTCTTATTATTAAATGAATTTATAAATTTAAATCTATAAATTTAATTGAAATTGAACTAATTAATATGGTTGTAAATAAACATTTAATAAATTTTATTATTGAATCACCAAAATTTATAAGTGATAATATTATTGCAACATGTAATGATAGGTTTTATAAAATGGGTAAAGGACGGCCAATGGGATTACCTATGGTAGCATAAATTTGTAATTTTGCATTGTCGAAATATGAAGACATTATATTTAATTCTTATAATTTTGAAGATATTAAAATTTATATTAGATATGTTGATGATGTTTTTGTTTGTGGTCCTAAAGGCATTATTGATGTTCTTTTATATAAATGATATGATTTAAACAATTTAAAATAGACTATTGAGAATGAAAAAATGGAAAAATAAAATTTTTGAATATATAAATATTTAGAGATGTTACTGATTTAAATTATAAATTAATTTTTAAACCTATTGGTGAAAGAGGATATATTCATTTTAAATCACATACTCCAATGATACATAAAATGGCAAGTTTGAAATCATTTTTGCATCGCAATGATAAATTATGTAAATATAAGAGTGATAAAATTTTAAATATTGAACTCTTTGCTAATAAACTTTTAAAGGTTGGTTATGATAAAAACCAAATCTTGCATACAGTAAATTCATTTAATAATAAGAAAAGTGTTTGAAGTGTTACTTTAGATAATAAAAAATGGATATCTATGCCGTATATAAATAACATGCAATCTAAATTAATTAAGAATATATTTAAAAAAAAGTATAATATTTTATTTTGTGTTCCTCCAAATGTTAATTGATTGATTAATAATTCTAAGAATATAATTCCTAAATTGCAAAGATGTAATATAATTTATCAAATTTCATGTGGATGTCAGAAATTTTACATCGGTGAATTGAGATGTTCTGTGGGAAAAAGATTGAATGAGCATTAATTATTATATAATTAAAAATAATGTAAATAGTCAATTTAATACAGCTTCAGTATTCTTTGATCATGAAAAAAATTGTATAATTATAAGTTTAAATTTAATAGTAATGAAATAAAAATATTAATGGAAGAAAAAAATCATAAAAAGAAGAAAATTAAAGAGGCAATATTAATTGATAAATATGAGAATGATGTTATTAATAGACAAGTTGCAAATATGGCCATACACAGATTATGGAAATATATGTAACATTAAGTTTAAAATTTGAAATTCAGTTAAAGCTGATGAGGATTACCATGTAATCAAAAGCCCTACAAAAGAATTTAGACTATAATATTGTATTTACCGTTAATTTTTTTCTTTATATATATATATATTAGCAACATTTCTGTTTCATTTTATAATTTGTTAGCCTAATATTTATTATTGAATTTTTCATAAATAAATAAAATATAATCCCTAATGTATTAAATACTGTCATTTATTTCTGACAACTTGTACCAATCTAGACCCATAAAAATAATATTAAGATTTTATTGTAATATAAGATAAATTATTTTAAATTCCATTTTAGATTAAAAACTTGATTCCAGAGGGTAATAAACCTAATGATTTATTGTTTGGAAGTTTATAAAAGTTTATGTATTAGAAGTGATAGTTCATGCTTTTCAAACCTTAAGCTCCATATAGGACTGTTAATTTCTTTAGTTCACTACTTGATATGTGTAATCAATACATGTGGGTCTTGTTTTATGTGGATTTGTTAATGCGATTTTGAAGTTATGTGATTCATGTTTCTTCTTAATATCTTTTTATACATATTTTCTTTTATGCAATAAAGAAGTTCATATTTCACTATATTTATTAGATATCAAGAAATTAAAGTATTAATAACTTATTTTGACTTGAAATTTTTTTTCTTCAAAAATATATTATATTAGCAGCTAACATGAATATGGCCTGAATCTATTTAAGAATCTTAGCTTCTACATAAATAACCTACTTATACTTATGAATAAATAATAATAATAATAATAGATTTATACTTACAAGTATGAAAATATCACAATAATATTCAAAATTTTAAACTTTTAAAACACATTTTGTTAGATATAACAGAAATAAATATTCTTAGATTTTTAAAAATAATCAGAAATAATGAAGATTTTGTTGATTTTTTAAATGGAAAATAATCTTTCTAAGGATAATGTATAATCTTCTTGTTTTGATTGTGATCTAATTTTTTACTATAAATGTGATCATTTAAAATTTACTTCAGTAGTAAACAAAAATATCTATCAAGTGAAGACAAATTTATTATTTTCTGATAAGTAATAATGATTTAATCATAGATTTTACATTGATGTGTGAGACAAAGAAAGAATAACAGAAAATTCTGAAATCTGAGATAGTTTGCTGCAATGAACAACCTCTTAAATTCCAATGAGAGCTAAATAGTTATATGTCTGGGTATTGTGAACTTTGTAAACAATTAGTAAAATCATTGTCTCAAAGTTTAATCACTGATTACATTGTTGATAGAAAACCATTAACACAGCACAAGACTGAAGGTGGCACTAGTTGTGCTTCCTCTTGTGACAAATCTGATTTCTTACCAGTTCACAAATGGACTGCATATTATCAAATAGCAATAATGATTAAAATATGTATGAAAAAATGTAAAATTAAATACTGTAGTTAATAAAAAAAGTAAAAAAAAAATAAAAAAAGTTTGTCTTGTATCAATTTTTTTTCAAATATTTGAAATTTTTTATTAGTCATACTTTATTTCTTTATTTTTTTATGCAAATTTTAAAGTACTTTTTCCTTGTTGCTTTACTTTTATGAGATTTCTGAAAATTACAGAATGTATCCCTCATTTTTCAAGATAAGTTAAGTCTATTTTTGTGCTATTTTTTTAATGTGGGTTTTCTTCAGAACCTATCTACTGCATAAATGAGACCCAGGTGTACATTCTTCTAACAGTGTTTTTCCTCTTCTCAGTTTCCTACATATATAACTAACATATACAGACATGAACTTCAGAATTCCATTCAAATTTATTATAGTTTGGATTATTTATGATATTCTACGTAAATATAAATTTCTAAACACAAATATAGGTGTTAAGTAACTTTTCAAATCTAACTCTCAATATTCACTTTACAGTTACATTAATATAATAATGCTCATTTTTCAGAATAAATAAGCATTAATGTCAAAAGAATATCTATGCATTGACCTCAACATACAGTGAACAGTATTAAAAAAGAATATTGTAAAAAATTAATTAAAACATTTAAATACCTATTAGTATATTGGAGTGTCATTTCTATATATAATAATTTGATATCTATCTAGAATTATGTATTTTGCTTATTAAGTTTTTATATTTAAATTAGAATATGATTTCAATTTAATTCTCCCATTTCAATGTTTTCTAATCAATAAATGCCTGATAATAGTAATACATCAAAATCCTCAATTTAATTTCTGGATTTTGGCTTTTTTGACAATGAGGCATAAGTCAGACAAAATTATAAACCGCATTGATAAGAGCAAAATCCAGAAATTAGATTTAAAATTTTGATGTAATATTAATATCATGCATTTTTTATTAAAAATCTTTGGAATGGTGGAAGAAGTGTGAATTTAATCCTAATCCAAATAACTAAACTAGAAAGCAAAACACATACATCTAGACAGACAGGAAGTTGTTATATACAGAAATTATGCACAGATATTTTAAATCTAATGCTTGAATATCCTAGTGCCTCACTGATGAAAGACAGATCTAGAAACCAGTCTGAGGATATGGATATTCTGAAAAGCTAAAAAAAGCTATTAGCATGCTCATTATATAACATTTGTAATACAAGCTTATTAAATTAAGTCACGTGATATATGACTTGATTTTCTTGCAATTATTGTTATTGCTCTTAAAGCTTTGGTGATTTGTATTATTAAAGCTATTAATATATGGTGTATCTGAACTTTGTTCAGTCCCATGTAGCTATTTAAGTTAAATAGCTGAATTTGAAGACATATGGCTGTGTGAAATTTTCAGATTTTCTACTTAATAGTTAATCACAGATAAAGTGCATGGCTTGACCTCGTATTTGAAATCCAATGCTTGAATATCCTAGTGTCTCAGTGATGAAAGCCAGAGCTAGAAACCAGTCTGAGGACAAGGATATTTTGAAAAGCTTGTTAAGAGTTATTGGCACAATCATTATATAATATATAGTACTGATATACGTATATACCTGTATATGTTTTGGGTTTATTTGTCTGTGCCTTCTCAGGAAAATAAGTTACCTTTTTTATACATAATTTTTCATTTATGCAATTTGATTACGATTACAGTTAAAGGGAAGGGGGATTAAATGTGAGCGAAAAGAGAATAAATGCAAAATTAGCAATCCTAGGAGTTTAGAACTAACATTTTCGTTAAAAAAAAAAATTGACAATCATTGCCGTTATTTTTCTTAATCAACCTGTCCCTTTATTACATTTGTGAGGCATCTGTTGTGAAGCTCAGAAACTACTTCCTACAGGGAGCTGTCATTATTCAGATCATCGTGACAAGCAGATTGTTCAATTTGTTTTTCTCTAGCTATCAAAATTTTCAATTGAAAAATTCTCCCTTTGAAATATATCGAACAAAAAAAATGACCTGATTTTTTTTTCCCAATTACTAATATAATATATATCATAAATACATAATTTTACATTTTACCGAGCAGACAATCAGTGACATTATAAAATGAAAATAATCAAATGATTTATTGATCGAGAATTCACTAAAAATTCAAGCACCGGAAATGAGGAGCTGCGGTCCCTGGACTTTGAACTTGAGAATCTACTATTTTATTTTATTTTAACAGTGTAGACTCTAGCATTACATCATTTATTGCCCCCAATAGTTTATTCTAGTACTAACAGAAGCATATTCTAAATTTCCTGCTATGATAAAAGGAAAGTGGAATCTCAAATTATTCAGTTGAAAGAAACTGTTGTATTTAGCATTCTAAGTCGGTGCTCCAACTTTTAATTTGATCTGCAAAATATTTACTGCAGATTATTCAATTAAGCAAAAGAGATACATGTGCCAAATAACATAAACAAGAGATAAGAAGAGGGGGGGGGTAAAGATTTTTATAAAGAGCAACGGAATTGTATTTGCATTTGGTGAAAAAAAAAATTAATTTTTATTTTTGGCCTAATAACGTTGTTATTATGACTGTATAAATGTGTGCGTAGGAACTTTTGTTTTCTATAAAAAAGCTGCACAGAAAAAGTTGAACATGTAGTCACTTTCTCCGTCTTTTATAATCTCTTAGAATGCAGCTCAATTGAAGCCTTAAACTGGATTCCAAAGATTGTAAAAGATCTAAAAAGAGACCATATTTAAGATGGACAGAAGAAATAAAGAAGTTTACTGACACGACGTCGAAAAAACAAGTAATAAATAGGAGAAACTAGATTAAATTTAGAGGCCTTCACTTGCAATAGATATCAAATTATTGGTTGGAGAATTGAGGAGTATGTACATAAAAAACATAATTAAACAATTTTAAATTTAAATGAAGTGTAAGTTTTTTAAATAAACTTTTAAATTAGCTTAATTTTTGATTTAATTTTCAATGGAAAAAATAAATATATGAATTCAATTAAGTTTACTAAATTGATATCACTAAAAAATAAATTATTTTCAATTTCTGAAAAATGAAAAAAAAATGAGCATTAAAAGAAAACGAGATTTTATCTTTATTGAATCGTAGTTTTGGAAAAATACATTATATATACAAGTACTTCGCTACTATTGTAGCCCGATATATGTAAATCCATATATCGGACACATATATCTGTACAAAAGTCAATATTTAATTTCAGAAATTCAGTGAATAAAAAAAATAAAGATAAAAAATTTAATGTACAAATCGATGATGCAATATTGAAATAAAATAAAAAAAAGTCTAGACGATATTAGGTGAGTGAGATATTCCGAAAAAGTCTACACGATGTTACATAAGATATTCGATATATAAAACGATCAAAATATCACATGATCACTATTTCATAAGCTTTCACAAGTTGTTAATAAAATAGCAAACTTTCCATACCGTATTGCCACCATTCATTGATTACAAAGGCTTGCACTTGGTGGCAATACTATATGGAGAGTTTGCTATTGTTATATTTGATGTATATTTATAACTTTAACTGTGATTTTAAATTCACATATAGAAAACAGTTATTTGCTACCTTGTATGAGAATAATATATGGAAAAAAAACTGAGCTGCCAGATTAGTCATAGAGAGAGAAGCTGCAAGCACGTGTGTTGGAGTATGGGCATAAAGATACTTCATGAACACAGATGCAAATCACCATGATAATTAATAAAATTTATGTGTAAATGAAAATGTGTAAATTTTTGAATCACCCCATTATTAGAACCACATTGTGATTGCAAATATTTTTTAGTTAAATAAAAGATTACTTTTTGCTTAGTCTTGTGATTATTACTCAAAATATACTAGCTATTACATTCTTGATCCTTGCATTAAATATTGCAGAAGGATGTCATTTTGCTGCAAATATTATATACTCTACCATTGTGGTAAAGAAAATAAACAAGTAACCCTTTGCTGTGACAACTAATAAAAGTTATATGTAAATGAAAATGTTTAGATTTCCAAATCATATTTATTTAAATAACTGACTTTATAATACCTTATAATTAATAATTTATTTAAAAATACACATTTAAAACATATGGCCCCAAATAATTACAATAATTCTGCAATATATTGGTCAACAGTCATAGCATTTATTAGTTATATACTACAAGAGTCAATGTAGTGTTCTGTATAGTGTAATGGTGAAATAGCCACTTTTTGGAATATGGGATTGATTCCACCAGTGCTATCATGAATTTTTTTTTAATAATGATAATACTTTTTTACGTTTTATTAATTTCCTTTTGGTTGAATTTGGACTGTCACAAGGTTTGTTTCCCAGCTAAAAATTCATAATTGATTTATAATAAAAATAAAAAAAATGCAAATTTGTTGTAATGGCTTCTAAAAATTTAGCAAATAAATAGTGTATATAGAAAAATTAAACTTTTTTCCCCTTAAATATATCCACAACTCCTAAAAGTCAGACTATATAATAAAGTATAGTATGTATAGTATGACTGTTATTAATAAGAATTAATAAGATTAAATAATAAAATAGTGTAAATATTTTTATTATTGAATGAACATAAGAAAATCCAGCTATCTTTGTTAATAGAAAACATACACAAGTTGTTATAATATGTGCACTATTTCTATCATCTATCAAGAGCGGAGAATAATATTATGCAAAACATTGTGTAATCTACTAACCTATATTGGCTATTTGTATATTATTACTAACAATTGTTTGTATTTGAAAAGTTTAAATAAAGGTTAAAATGTTCTAGACATTCAATATTTAATGGTAGACTATGAAAATAGTCCAACATATTATCACAACTAATATATCATCACCACTAACTTTCAAAAAATACTAAATAGTTGGTATGGACTCCATGCTATGTTGAAGTGTAGACATTATGAAAAATGGTCTAAAACTGGTTAAAGTAGGAAATCATTTACCATTCCTATATAAATCTGAAGGGATTGTTCCTAAAGGTTTGAAATTAAACTATCCTATTCAATACAACAAAACTAACTAGATTATTGAGAGTGCAATTGAAGCCTTATTCAGAGAAAAAATAAATACTTAAAAATTTGCTAAGTATCAAACCTTGAGTTCAATTAGAAATGTGAAATGTTTTTTAAGAAATAAAGTTATTGATGAAGAATTCACAAGAGATTATCAAGTGGTGAAAAAAACATTCTAAATAACATGGAAGAGTAAAAGAATGTCAGAAGAAAACGTTTATAAATCTACATGGGCACATTAAAAGTCAAACTGTAACAAACAAGATATCAGCTATGTCAGTTAAAAATCTTAGCTCAAAACTTCATACAGTTGCTGAATTATCTGTTCTTGAAAAAGGTGAAAATTTTGCCAATACATCATCTAGTATCCCATTATTGGGTATTATGGTACTCATGGAGGAAATCACTCAAAAATTGCCTTAAGAAGAAGCAGCAGAACTACACTGAAAAGTTAAAAGAACATTTGAGAGACATCAAAAGCAAAAATCAAATAGTCCATGTGATTATAGAAAAATCATTAAATCTCTCAAACAGACTACATTTATAAACATTTCCACTGCTGATAAGAGTAACACTATATTGGTAATAGTTACAACTGACTATGATAACAAAAATACAAGGATTTGTCACAGCTGGTCAATACAAAAAAGTGGCAAAAAATCCAATTTCAAATGCAGAAGTAAAATTACAAGCATTACTGGATGCTTTGCAGGTATTTCAGTGATTTGAAAAAAAGAACATTAACATGATTCTTCAGCAAAACCTCTCCATCTTTTGGAATACCCAAAATTTGTAAAGACAATATTCCATTAAAACTTATTGCTAGTTCTAAAAATTCACCATGTCAAAATGCCCTTTAGCATACAGTTCACAGTGGATACTGAGCACTTTGTAAAATTAATCAAATACAAGAAAATTGAAAGAACTAGCATTGATGTGGAAAGTTTATTTACAAATGTAACATGTGATGAAGCACTGACTATCATAATGAAAAAGTCATATATGATAATAGTCTACAAATCAGAACAACTCTATCTATTGATAATATAAAGGAACTATTAGCTTTCTTCATAACATTAATATAATTTCAATATAGTTCAGAATTCTTTCAAGGAAATTAAGGGAGGGGCATGAGCTGACTGTTGTCACCCTTACTTAGCAATGTTTATGTGAAAAAACTTGAAACCATTGCCGTAAATACTATTCATTACCACTTAAAATTTGTTTTTGCTATGTTGATGTTACATTTGTTGTATAGCTGCATGGTGAAATATGATTACAGTCATTCTGGATGTAAATCAACAATGCGTTCACTTTGATTAAATTCACAATAGAATCAGAATAAAAACAAAAAACTGCATTCTTAGATGTTCTTGTGACAAGACCTTCTTATGGAAACAACAGTGTATAGAAAATCAACACACACTGATAAGTACTTGGCATGTACATTCAATCATACCAGAATCATAAAACAAGAAACTACCATATTGCTATGGAACAGAGCAAAGAAAGTTTTTTCACCAAGCAGTGATTTTAAAAATGAAAATATCTACATAGAACAAACTCTCATAAAAAATGATTATCCAGCTGTAATAAAAAAAAAAAAAAACTTTTAATGGACAACAAAAAGACCCCAAAAGAAAAAAAACAATTATTTGTACTATAATGTATCCATACATACCTGGAATGGCAAATAAATTTAAAATCTGCAATCAATATAACATTAGAGCAGCTTTCCAAAGCCATATCACACTTTAATGAATTCTAACTTCTAAAAAGCCTAAACTTGAAATACTGAAAAACAAAAACTGTGTCTATGAAATATTATGGGAATGAAAGAATATTGATGAGATCTGTTGTCCTGTTTAACAGTGATTGAAAAAAGACAAACTAATGATTAGAAAAGAGAAAAACAGATGTATCTACAATAACAGAACATATGTGTACTAATGAACGTATGTTTGATTGGGAAAATACAAAATTATTGAATAAAGAGGAAAAGATGCAAAAAGAAAATTCAAAGAAGCTGTTCAAATGGCAATAAAAAATAATGCTCTAAGTTAATCTATTGTGGCAATACATAATATCTGGAAGCTTTTAATTAACCTAGCCATTAAAAGTATTACAAAAACTTGGAGGAATCAGGAGGATTATAACCAACCATCTCAGATAAGTATTATACTTCCTGGTTGTTGCCTTTGACAGAATAGTTCAATTGGTTAGAACATTGTCTTAAAGTTTGATATTCAATAATCTAAAGGCTTAAGTTCAATTCTTATCCTAACATTGTCACTGGTCAGGCATTAGCAACATCTGAAAAAGCACAGAGAATAATATCACTTGAAACATTGTGTAATCAATTAATGTGTGTTATTTATTTATGTGTGATTACTAACAGTTGTTTATATTTGAAAAGTTTAAAATTTTCTAAACATTCAACATTTAATGGTAGATGATGGAAAAAATTCAACATATTATCACATCTAATATTTCATCATCATTAACATTCTGGCAAATAAACAAATTGTGTATAAGAAATTCTAAATTAAAAGTAACTAATGAATATTAAAACAAACAACATGCTGGTTAAAGTTGATTATCTGGTGTTAATAAAAATGTAAGAATTATATCAGTCTTGCTATGATTATTGCCTGTTAAAATTGTTCTAGATGGGTTGTCCTAATGAAATGTAAAAGTTACAGTAGCTTTGTTATAATTACTGACTCCTGAAAATATAATGAAAACAAATCAATATATAAGAAAAAAATACAATTAAGAACTGTTCTTATTCTTCATGACAAGATGATCCAGTGTAAGGTCATTCAGAATTTAAAGGTAGAGAGAAATTCTGTTGCACATCCTATCCCAGGGAATCAGTCTCTATAGATAAAGATATGTATAGGGTTTTTACAGCTCACTTTCATCTTATTCTGTTTTTAGTAAGCTACCTCATGCTGATTTAAATTAAGTATACCAAAATAAATTAAGACGTTTCCAAATGTAGCAATTGTACTGCTCATTCATTTAACGTTATCTGTTTCAGTTGCATGGAACAAAAGTTTTTCCAAATCATTTCCAATCTACAAGGAAGAAAGAACACCTAACAGATGTATCACTTATTTCTGTTTAAAATGATATGTTAGATACCATAAACTTTGGCAATTTAATTAAAAAGTTTGTGGCTAAAAAAGCAAGAAGAATTAATATATAAATAAAAAGATGTTTATAATTTTTAATGGTCTACTTTTCTGTATCATTTGTTAAATAAAATTTTAGAAAATTAATTAAATAGTATCTACAGTTTCTTTTGTTGTATAAAACTTTATACATTTCATTTTGTTTTAATTAATGTGATGAAAGGGAGACACTAAAATTAACCTGGCAGAAAAAAGCAGCTTGCCAATGCAGCAGTGTTGGGCATAAAGATCCAGATATTAGTGATTTCTAGCTCAATTTAGTAATGAAAATTGTTCACAAAATGCATGGATAGTGAGAAGAGTTATCACAGTTTGTGCATTCATGGATGATTAATATTTGGAAAAGTTGAAATCATAGAATGTATTTAAAAAGAGCTTAAAATTGGATTGACACCAATCTCTGCCTATTATGAGAATAACTTAAGCTGTCAACATGGGTATGGGATTCAGTTGTTTAATACCTCTAGATCACATATGAATAAATGTTGTTTATGAAATGCATATATGGTGAAAGATAGTGGTCTTAGTTTATGTGCTGGTGGATGGCTGTAAAATGAAAAAAAAATGATATGAGATAATGATAAATAAAAATCACATTCACATACAGCAAAAAGAATACAAAATATTGTAAGTACATCACACTATTCCATTTAAAATAATAATTCAGTTTTTAATTTGAAAAAGGGAAAAAAAATATTCTTCATTAACAGTCAAATAACTTTTCTTTATGTCAAACTTTAATAACTCTACTTATATGCTATTAAAAATAGGTGTAGGCATCTTTTATTTATTAACAGAAAATAAATTTGATTTTTTAAATCTGTCATTAAAACTCCAATAGCATTTCAACTAAACTATGTTATTATTTTTACTTATTACATCAGAACATTGTTACTGAGGACATAATACTAAAATATTATAGCATAATTAAGTTAGGAGATTATCTCTCTGATATTAATTTTTTTTAAAGCTTCTTAATTTAATTTATATTGCAGCATTGTGCAATTAGCTATAAGTTAATAAGAAAACAATGTATAGTAAATAAAAAAATAACATAATTTATAAATTATATAGACTCAGTAATAAAAGGGTTAAGTAAATTCCCATATCGGCTAGTGGAAAGTAATGATATGTTCATTCAAATAAATACTTTAATTATTATTACAAAAAAAGACAAAAGAAAAAAAACTTTTATTAACTAACTATCAGTTGTATAACTGCATGAAAAGAGTAATAAAATGGATTTGAAACAAATCAGATATGTTAAATTTATTAATTAAAAAAAGTTAACACCTATTAAAATTTCCCATGGTCTTTTACACATTGAATTCAAATTCGCAAAGAAATATTTTTTCCCTTTCTTTTTTCTTCATTCTATTTTCTTGAGTTATTATTGTTATTTATCAATAAAGATATTATGAGATGGTTTGAAATAGATAAGATAGGTTTGGAGGTAAATGGTCATAGATGTAAGCAATATATTTACTAAATAATTTTTGATAAATATGAATGAGTATATATAAAAGGGGCTGCAATAGTTGATTAGATATAAAATATATTTGTCTAGCAGTAAGATTGGAATTAAAACTATCCTGTGATAATCAGGTAAATCATTACTGGGCAGCATATAATTTTCTACAGCCTCTGAAGTCTTTAATTTCAAAAATGTAATATTGTTAATATTATTATAAAAAATACATAATAGCCACATATGTTTATAATTAAAAACTTCATCAGTATGGATGATTAGACTTCCTATGGTCCATCTTTCAACTTATCATGATGCTCAATAAAGGGTAAAGTGACCAAATATACAGCTCTAGCATAAAGATCCAGCTTTACCATGAAAAGAAAAAAAGATTATTGTATTTTGAGGCTAATAAACTAGAATCATTATTTCTGTCTTAATACAAACTTATACATATCTACCAAGTTTATAAGAAAAAAGGAAAAAATATACCTACTGATGCCATCCAAATAAACACCCAAAACAATGAGTAATAATATGATTTATCTTGTTAACCAAATATAAAGATTAATCAACTAATTTATAAATTTGCTAGTAAAGTCAATAAAACTGTGTATGCAGGATTAATTAAGGAATTAAAATTAAAACTACTTTGTTTGTCAAAACAAATAAAAATAAAAAGAATTACTAAAGATATATTTCATAGACAGTTAAATAAACTCAAGAGTATTAAAATATTTTTTACTATTTTATAATTTTTTTTTGCCAGTTTGAACTAAACAACTAAAGGCAAAAAAGTAAATCATTTATCAAAAAGCAGAATAAGAAGTAACATCTTTTATATATAAATCATCTGTGACTAAAATTTTATTAATATCATAATTTAACACTCATTCCAGTTACCCTGAAATATGAGGGTTTTTATTTTGAGTAATGATTTCTTTTAGCATATATAATCTATTTAATTAATTAGGAAATTGTTTAGTTGTTCATATTATTAAAACATTGATCAGGCATATGAAATAAATGATATACTGTTAGTTTAAATTAAAACATAGGGGGTAATGGAAGTTATCAAAAGACTATTATCTAGAAAGGATAATCTTCAATGCCTTATTGATGGTTACATTTTCCATTCTGGAAGATTCCATTACCTGAGGAAGTGTATCAATGCTGCATGTTTTTGTTAATGCTTGAATAAAATCAATGGTGAATTTTAAGTTTTAGTGTTTGTTCACTTCTCATTTATGCATTTTATCAGTTTTACCAATGGTTTAAACTAAGGAGTGTAATATTGTATTTGACTTTTCTGTATACCAAGCTATGGCTTAGTGCTGAGTATGGATTCAAACATAACTAAATTGGTGGTGCTATGACAGATTTCAATAGTGGTACTAATCTTAAATAAATGTTCCAGTGAGCTTAGGTCTGATAGACCATATTCTCAATAGATAGAATCTGGATAATATACATGTATTAAGGACATATATATATATATATATATATATATATATATATATATATATATATATATATATATATATGTGATGACCAGGAAATATTACTGTAGTGAACTAACATGGCCAGGAATAGGTTTATAAACTGAAAATATTCTACAGTATTACTAATCTACAATTGGATGGCAAATTCAAAATCCCATTACAATATATATGTATTATAAACTTTAGCTTTGGCAGAAGTTAAATGCTAAGTCAAATTTTATGCCAAGACATCTAAAAAAAATCATATAGTTCAATGATGCCATAAACAATTTTTATCATAATTTTCACATAGAAAAATTACTAAGTAATTATTTTATTAATTGTACAACTGTAAAATAATTTTTATGCAGCTTAAATTATATTAGACTTAAACTTAAATACATGTTTAACATGCTAAAGTCTTTAAATTTTAAATAGCTGGTATTGTAGAAAATAAATTATGCAATTTAAGTTAGTAATACTGCTTTAGTCATCACTTAATAAAATTTTAAATGTTTCAAAAAGTTTATAATAATTTTGTGATTAAGAAACCAAGTTTAAACCCTTTTTTAGGTTTTCTGATATGTAAATTGAATTTATAATATTTTAATTTTGATATAACATTATGACTAAACAAGTTTAAATTTATTTATTTATAAAGGTTCAATAAAATTAGTGATAAAAATAGGATTTTTAAAGTAATAGATAGATGAATGTCTGAATAAATGAATGAATAAAAGTTTTAAATGTTAACATTAATAATTTTAAAATATTATTTAATGTCTAGTTTTAAAAAAAAACAATTTAAACTATACATTCTAATTTGAAAGTGTTCCAGATTTAAACAATACAAAATAAATGTATTAAATATTATTTGTAATATTCATTTTATTAAAGATGCAATGTAAATTTTAATTGTATAATATTTTTATTTTATCCTGGTGTCTGTAATTTTAATAATTATTTTATTAGCAACAAGGAAGTGGTTTTTCAAATTAATTTTAAAATTGTCTACACAAAGGTTGATTTATTTTAAAAACTGATATATTAATTAAGTAGATTTTTGCCTGGCAACTTTAATTTATAAATTATTTAATTTAGTTTATAAATTATTTAAAGTATTTTATAAATCCTGAATATAATTGAAGTCTTAATATTTTACTATTTTAATTTAAACTTGTCTATGGTTGAAGAAATTTTAAGTCTAAATATGTAGTTTTGTATTTAGCAAGAAATTAGTGCTAAAAAGTCAAGATAGCTTTAATATAATCCTTTGTTATCTGAAATTTTAGTGTTTAAACAAACAGTAATAGTAATTAGATCTAAGTTTAATATCAGTTGTTAATATTGAATTTTCATACTTATAATAAAGCATTTAGTTTAAATTAATAATCAGCAGTAGTATATTTATAGGCTAATATCATTAACATTAAGTAGATGAAGATAAAACTAGATTGGTTAATTTAAAGGACAAGAAATTAGTTTATTACTATGTTAAGAGTTGTTAATTTTTGTTGAAATAACTTCAGTATGCATGTGTGTGAGTATGCTTACATTTATTAATTTTAGTGTACAATTTCTTTGTTTTACAGTATTAAATACCATTATATTAACATTAAAATATTAAGTAGAACCCTAATGAATTTCTAATTATATATATATATATATGAAATAATATGATTCGATGTCTGTATTTTAAAAAACAATATACGTAATTATATAACTGAATATTTGTAAATACAGTAACTTAATAATTAAAAAATATTTTATCCACTTAGGAGCACTTTCGATTATCCCAGTAATCTGTTTCAACTAAAGCTTTGAAATGCTAACTTTCCCACAATTCCGTGATCTTAACGTTTGCTGCTTGCCTGTTAATCAATTCATATTTATATTTGTTTATTAGCATAGCTTCTTTAATTTTTCTTTTGTTGTTATTTTTTTCAATTTGCAATATTTTTGCACTGTTAAAATTGAAGTCAAAACCATAAATACATGATTTATTATGGTTGTAAAAAACAGATGCTGAAATATTATTATCTACTCTGCAATTTTCTTTTAATTTCTGAACATGTTTTAATAATAGCAAGTGTTCTTTAGTTCTTTTTTCCAATGTACATCTAGATTCACCTATATATCCATCACCACATCTACATATCCATTTATATATGACACAATTTTTATTTATAAACAAGGTTTTATCTTTGGAGTTATTTATTAATTTCTTTAATGTAGGAGTGTGTAAAATGCAACGTAACATATATCTTTATAAACTCTCTTTATAAACTTTACTTGATAATTTGAAATATATGGGATTGATATCCATATTTTTTTATTAGCAGGAGAATCAATATTATTATTAAGATTTTTATTTTTATATTTTATATTAAAATCTCTAATAACATTATATATGTGATTATAACTGTAGCCAACATTTAACAATTCATTTGAATATATTTCAATATTTTTGCCTTTATCTGATGAATATTTGCAAAGACTATTATTTCTAAATAAAAAGGACTTCAAACCTGCCATTTTGTGTGACATTGGCACTTTTGATTTATATGGAATATAACCTCTTTTTACTATAGGTTTAATGGTCATACAGTAATCCAGCATGCATTGATTTCTAGTTATTTTAAGATCAAGAAACTGAACACACATTAAATCTTCATCTGTTTTTATCCATCTTAGGCCTTTCAAACAATTTAATTCCTTAAATAACTCATTAATTGTATTTGGTTTACCACATACAAAAACATCATCAACATATCGATAATATGCAGTAATAGTTTTTTGATAATATTCCTTTTTCAAAATATTTTCTTCATATGTAGAAATTATAAAATTACATATTTGAGCAACAGTAGGTAATCCCATCGGCCATCCATTACACATTTTATAAAAATCCTTATTAAAAACTGCATAAATATTTTTATCAATAAAATTTAATGTTTCAATTATAAACTTTATTATTTTCACGTTAACATTTTTTAAACTTAATGCATTGGAAATAATTTCGATAGATGCCAATCGATCAATTGATCCATACATTTCACTAATATCTAAAGTACATATAACATCATTAACATCGATCTTAACATTATGAATTTTATTAACAAAATCAAATGAAGAACTTATTGTATATTTACCAAAACCAAGAATTTCTTGTAGCATTTTCTCAATTAAACAACAAGTTTCATAATAAAACGCCCCTCCAAAATCAATCATTAAACGTAATGGTTCGTTTTCTTTATGCAGTTTTATATTTGAAAAAATCTTAGGACATATTGCAGCAGAAGGGTAAATTTTATAATAAGTACTGTTATCAATCGCTTTATTTTTGGCTTTTTTAAAAATGTTATTAATAAATTGAATACGTAAGTTTTCTATATTTACTTTATCAACTTTTATAAAGTTAAGATTTTTCATTTGAGTAATGACTTTGTCTTCATAATCACATTTTAATAACAAACACATCCTAAGGCCTTTGTCCTCTTTTATACAAATTAAATTATTCGCAGATGTAAATTTTTTAAATTTAGATATTTGTACATTCCAATCGTAATCCGTTTTATAATTAAACTTTTTTTCTTTTACTTTTTTTACTAAATCATTACAAATTTTTAAATCAGATTTAATTCTGCTTAATGAATTTTCAACTGAAGATTTTAATTCTAGATCACTGTCTTCCCACTGACCGCCAACATATCTTGCACCAAGATTTATTATATGTTTTTGTTGAAAATAGAGATCCATATTCGACAAATTAATGTAATTATCTTGAGATTGATTTTTAAGGCTCTTATAATACCAAAAGTTAATTTTTTTATCAAATTTCATACACACTTTTTCATAATATTGATTAAATAGCATTTGACAGTTACTTTTAAAATTAAACCAATCATCTTGGTTATTCAAATCAATTAAACAATTTAAACTTTTTAAATATTGCCTTTTATCAAATATTAAATGTTTGCACGTGGAAATTACACTTCGTAATACAATCATTTTCATATAACAAATCATATTCAAAGACAACTTACATGACTGATTAACTTTTATATTACAGCAATTTGGATATATTTTAAATCTTTTGCAATTGGATAGAAACTGCAATCTACATTTTAAGTCAACTATTTTGAAAGTTACCTTCCGCCATTTTTTAACAATACACATTTCATTTCTCATATTAAATTCCATTAGTATATAAAGTAATAATATTATGATTCGATGTCTGTATTTTAAAAAAACAACATATGTAATTATATAACTGAATATTTGTAAAGACAGTAACTTAATAATTAAAAAATATTTTATCCACTTAGGAGCGCTTTCAATTATCCCAGTAATCTGTTTCAACTAAAGCTTTGAAATGCTAACTTTCCCACAATTCTGTGATCTTAACGTTTGCTGCTTGCCTGTTAATCAATTCATATTTATATTTGTTTATTAGCATAGCTTCTTTAATTTTTCTTTTGTTGTTATTTTTTTCAATTTGCAATATTTTTGCACTGTTAAAATTGAAGTCAAAACCATAAATACATGATTTATTATAGTCGTAAAAAACAGATGCTGAAATATTATTATCTACTCTGCAATTTTCTTTTAATTTCTGAACATGTTTTAATAATAGCAAATGTTCTTTAGTTCTTTTTTCCAACATACATCTAGATTCACCTATATATCCATCAACACACCTACATATCCATTTATATATGACACAATTTTTATTTATAAACGAGGTTTTATCTTTGGAGTTATTTATTAATTTGTTTAATGTAGGAGGTGTGTAAAATGCAACATCACATATATCTTTATAAACTCTCCTTATAAACTTTACTTGATAATTTGAAATATATGGGATTGATATCCATATTTTTTTTTTGTATTATAAGAGCCTTAGAAGTCAATCTCAAGATAATTACATTAATTTGTCGAATATGGATCTCGATTTTCAACAAAAACATATATTAAATCTTGGTGCAAAATATGTTGGCGGTCAGTGGGAAGACAGTGATCTAGAATTAAAATCTTCAGTTGAAAATTCATTAAGCAGAATTAAATCTGATTTAAAAATTTGTAATGATTTAGTAAAAAAAGTAAAAGAAAAAAAGTTTAATTATAAAACGGATTACGATTGGAACGTACAAATATATAAATTTAAAAAATTTACATCTGCGAATAATTTAATTTGTATAAAAGAGGACAAAGGCCTTAGGATGTGTTTGTTATTAAAATGTGATTATGAAGACAAAGTCATTACTCAAATGAAAAATCTTAACTTTATAAAAGTTGATAAAGTAAATATAGAAAACTTACGTATTCAATTTATTAATAACATTTTAAAAAAAGCCAAAAATAAAGCGATTGATAACAGTACTTATTATAAAATTTACCCTTCTGCTGCAATATGTCCTAAGATTTTTTCAAATATAAAACTGCATAAAGAAAACGAACCATTATGTTTAATGATTGATTTTGGAGGGGCGTTTTATTATGAAACTTGTTGTTTAATTGAGAAAATGCTACAAGAAATTCTTGGTTTTGGTAAATATACAATAAGTTCTTCATTTGATTTTGTTAATAAAATCCATAACGTTAAGATCGATGTTAATGACGTTATATGTACTCTAGATGTTAGTGAAATGTATGGATCAATTGATCGATTGGCATCTATCGAAATTATTTCCAATGCATTAAGTTTAAAAAATGTTAACGTGAAAATAATAAAGTTTATAATTGAAACATTAAATTTTATTGATAAAAATATTTATGCAGTTTTTAATAAGGATTTTTATAAAATGTGTAACGGATGGCCCATGGGATTACCTACTGTTGCTCAAATATGTAATTTTATAATTTCTACATATGAAGAAAATATTTTGAAAAAGGAATATTATCAAAAAAATATTACTGCATATTATCGATATGTTGATGATGTTTTTGTATGTGGTAAACCAAATACAATTAATGAGTTATTTAAGGAATTAAATTGTTTGAAAGGCCTAAGATGGATAAAAACAGATGAAGATTTAATGTGTGTTCAGTTTCTTGATCTTAAAATAACTAGAAATCAATGCATGCTGGATTACTGTATGACCATTAAACCAATAGTAAAAAGAGGTTATATTCCATATAAATCAAAAGTGCCAATGTCACACAAAATGGCAGGTTTGAAGTCCTTTTTATTTAGAAATAATAGTCTTTGCAAATATTCATCAGATAAAGGCAAAAATATTGAAATATATTCAAATGAATTGTTAAATGTTGGCTACAGTTATAATCACATATATAATGTTATTAGAGATTTTAATATAAAATATAAAAATCTAAATAATAATATTGATTCTCCTGCTAATAAAAAATATGGATATCAATCCCATATATTTCAAATTATCAAGTAAAGTTTATAAGGAGAGTTTATAAAGATATATGTGACATTGCATTTTACACACCTCCTACATTAAACAAATTAATAAATAACTCCAAAGATAAAACCTCATTTATAAATAAAAATTGTGTCATATATAAATGGATATGTAGGTGTGGTGATGGATATATAGGTGAATCTAGATGAACGTTGGAAAAAAGAACTAAAGAACACTTGCTATTATTAAAACGTGTTCAGAAATTAAAAGAAAATTGCATAGTAGATAATAATATTTCAGCATCTGTTTTTTACGACCATAATAAATCATGTATTTATGGTTTTGACTTCAATTTTAACAGTGCAAAAATATTGCAAATTGAAAAAAATAACAACAAAAGAAAAATTAAAGAAGCTATGCTAATAAACAAATATAAATATGAATTGATTAACAGGCAAGCAGCAAACGTTAAGATCACGGAATTGTGGGAAAGTTAGCATTTCAAAGCTTTAGTTGAAACAGATTACTGGGATAATCGAAAGCGCTCCTAAGTGGATAAAATATTTTTTAATTATTAAGTTACTGTATTTACAAATATTCAGTTATATAATTACACACACATATATATATATATTCTTTCATTGTATCATTTTGTTTTTACCATAATAAGTTTATTCTTTTCAAAATAATTATCTCAGAGAACAAATATTCATTAAAATGTCTGAAAAATATGTAAATAAGTTGCTATTTTTAGTTATCTTTCACAGATACTAAACTAAACTTAACCTAAGGTCGGATAATTAAGTTGTAAAAAGAAGTTTTTTTTCTGTCACAAAGTGACATAATTAAGTGCATAAAAAGCTACATTCTGAATGACTTCTACTGAGCTACAAGAACAACTATATCTTGAGAAATAGACACATGAAGGAGAAAAAATTAATAATTTCTCAGCTATAGAATTAATGATGAGTTATAATTACTTTAAAAAAATATTTATTTTAATTAATATGTATCTTTAAGAACCTTAAATTCAGGTACCAAAGTTTTAAATCAAAGTCACTGAAAAATACAAAAGTTAACACTATTTAAAATGTAAGAAAAACAAAAATGCACATAGAGAGCGTACCAATAGCTCTAACAAGCTCGTAAATTAACAAGTGCGGTTATGAGAAATATTTAAAATCTCTATCCAGAACACTCTTATCTCCAGACCATGGTTTCGGGCTTATGGCCCACGTCAGTGGAGAGCTAGAATATTCGGACACTAGACCTAAAATATCAACTCAAAAAACCAGCACTTATTTCAAACGTATATTTAAGAAGAAACTCTGAATTTTTCGGACATGAAAATGTCTTTAAATCCAGCTATCTAACTTAAATAGCTATATGGGACTGAAGTATATTCAGATCTACCATATTCTAATAGGCTCAGCATAGCCAAAGCCTTAAAGGTAAAATTATAATAATTAATAAAGCAAGTCATATATAACATGACATTACTTTTATGAGCTTGTAATTACAAAAATGCACATAGAGAGCGTACCATTAGTTCTAACAAGCTCGTAAATTAACAAGTGCGGTTATGAGAAATATTTAAAATCTCTATCCAGAACACTCTTATCTCCAGACCATGGTTTCGGGCTTATGGCCCACGTCAGTGGAGAGCTAGAATATTCGGACACTAGACCTAAAATATCAACTCAAAAAACCAGCACTTATTTCAAACGTATATTTAAGAAGAAACTCTGAATTTTTCGGACATGAAAATGTCTTTAAATCCAGCTATCTAACTTAAATAGCTATATGGGACTGAAGTATATTCAGATCTACCATATTCTAATAGGCTCAGCATAGCCAAAGCCTTAAAGGTAAAATTATAATAATTAATAAAGCAAGTCATATATAACATGACATTACTTTTATGAGCTTGTTAATTTACGAGCTTGTTAGAGCTATTGGTACGCTCTCTATGTGCATTTTTGTAATTACAAGCTCATAAAAGTAATGTCATGTTATATATGACTTGCTTTATTAATTATTATAATTTTACCTTTAAGGCTTTGGCTATGCTGAGCCTATTAGAATATGGTAGATCTGAATATACTTCAGTCCCATATAGCTATTTAAGTTAGATAGCTGGATTTAAAGACATTTTCATGTCCGAAAAATTCAGAGTTTCTTCTTAAATATACGTTTGAAATAAGTGCTGGTTTTTTGAGTTGATATTTTAGGTCTAGTGTCCGAATATTCTAGCTCTCCACTGACGTGGGCCATAAGCCCGAAACCATGGTCTGGAGATAAGAGTGTTCTGGATAGAGATTTTAAATATTTCTCATAACCGCACTTGTTAATTTACGAGCTTGTTAGAGCTATTGGTACGCTCTCTATGTGCATTTTTGTAATTACAAGCTCATAAAAGTAATGTCATGTTATATATGACTTGCTTTATTAATTATTATAATTTTACCTTTAAGGCTTTGGCTATGCTGAGCCTATTAGAATATGGTAGATCTGAATATACTTCAGTCCCATATAGCTATTTAAGTTAGATAGCTGGATTTAAAGACATTTTCATGTCCGAAAAATTCAGAGTTTCTTCTTAAATATACGTTTGAAATAAGTGCTGGTTTTTTGAGTTGATATTTTAGGTCTAGTGTCCGAATATTCTAGCTCTCCACTGACGTGGGCCATAAGCCCGAAACCATGGTCTGGAGATAAGAGTGTTCTGGATAGAGATTTTAAATATTTCTCATAACCGCACTTGTTAATTTACGAGCTTGTTAGAGCTATTGGTACGCTCTCTATGTGCATTTTTGTAATTACAAGCTCATAAAAGTAATGTCATGTTATATATGACTTGCTTTATTAATTATTATAATTTTACCTTTAAGGCTTTGGCTATGCTGAGCCTATTAGAATATGGTAGATCTGAATATACTTCAGTCCCATATAGCTATTTAAGTTAGATAGTTGGATTTAAAGACATTTTCATGTCCGAAAAATTCAGAGTTTCTTCTTAAATATACGTTTGAAATAAGTGCTGGTTTTTTGAGTTGATATTTTAGGTCTAGTGTCCGAATATTCTAGCTCTCCACTGACGTGGGCCATAAGCCCGAAACCATGGTCTGGAGATAAGAGTGTTCTGGATAGAGATTTTAAATATTTCTCATAACCGCACTTGTTAATTTACGAGCTTGTTAGAGCTATTGGTACGCTCTCTATGTGCATTTTTGTAATTACAAGCTCATAAAAGTAATGTCATGTTATATATGACTTGCTTTATTAATTATTATAATTTTACCTTTAAGGCTTTGGCTATGCTGAGCCTATTAGAATATGGTAGACCTGAATATACTTCAGTCCCATATAGCTATTTAAGTTAGATAGCTGGATTTAAAGACATTTTCATGTCCGAAAAATTCAGAGTTTCTTCTTAAATATACGTTTGAAATAAGTGCTGGTTTTTTGAGTTGATATTTTAGGTCTAGTGTCCGAATATTCTAGCTCTCCACTGACGTGGGCCATAAGCCCGAAACCATGGTCTGGAGATAAGAGTGTTCTGGATAGAGATTTTAAATATTTCTCATAACCGCACTTGTTAATTTACGAGCTTGTTAGAGCTATTGGTACGCTCTCTATGTGCATTTTTGTAATTACAAGCTCATAAAAGTAATGTCATGTTATATATGACTTGCTTTATTAATTATTATAATTTTACCTTTAAGGCTTTGGCTATGCTGAGCCTATTAGAATATGGTAGATCTGAATATACTTCAGTCCCATATAGCTATTTAAGTTAGATAGCTGGATTTAAAGACATTTTCATGTCCGAAAATTCAGAGTTTCTTCTTAAATATACGTTTGAAATAAGTGCTGGTTTTTTGAGTTGATATTTTAGGTCTAGTGTCCGAATATTCTAGCTCTCCACTGACGTGGGCCATAAGCCCGAAACCATGGTCTGGAGATAAGAGTGTTCTGGATAGAGATTTTAAATATTTCTCATAACCGCACTTGTTAATTTACGAGCTTGTTAGAGCTATTGGTACGCTCTCTATGTGCATTTTTGTAATTACAAGCTCATAAAAGTAATGTCATGTTATATATGACTTGCTTTATTAATTATTATAAGAAAAACAAAGAATAAAAATGTCCAACAACTGCTCAATCTTAATTGCTAAAGTATAACCATTTGATATCATCACATTATGGGAATTATCTACAACTTGTATTGCTCACGTAAGAATCCATCATTATTTCATATTTCATAGTTGCAATGAACTTTATGATAAATCTAACATCACTTATATCTTAGGAAATAAAATCACTGGAAGCTCATATTTGTAATATTTAGGTTAGTTCATTAATATTTAAAAAAATAATATTTTACTATCTGAAAAAAAGTGATAATTATAAGAACTTTCAAAATATTCATCAGAATATGATAATATCCCAGATCTATTACATATTTATTACAGCTGGGCTACTCTGGTGCCATGTGCAAAAAGATGCTGGGGATAATGTGGGAATTTCATTATGTGGGAATCATTTGTGTGAATTTCGGCATGCTATACTCAAGATCATATTTTGAGTCATTTATATTTTAAATTGATTCACATACTATTTTTCTGGTGCCCATAATGTCAACACAAGTGTTTACAATTGCACATTGAAAGCTGTTTTAATGTACCGATGGTGCACATAGAGAAACATACATGGTATGGTAAAAAAAACAAAAATGCTAGCACATCATTTAATATTTCCAGAAGTAACTACTTACAGGTGGCAATTTTGAATAAATATAATTATCTGAGAATGATTTTACAAATCTCTCATTGCTACAGAACATGTTAAATTCAAAAGTTCATTGCTTGTAAATTAATAGCATGTTAGTATTATTAATGGTATTTTTAGTGATAATTTCATGAAGTTCGTTAGTTTGCAATTTTTTGTTGGGTCACATTTACATCTATTTTAGGGCACATGTGACTTGCAGGCAATGTGTTGGACTAACCATCTTTAAGCATTCTTATTAAAAACAGTTTTGAATAATTGATACTTTTTTTAGCAACATTGAAAAAAATATCTGTACTTAGCTGTCTATAATTAAGGTTAAAAAATTGTTTACTTATTTATTTTTTATCAAATTGCATTTTAAAAAAAACAATGAAATAAAGCAAATTAAAGATATCTGATTTAAAAAAATACTAATAAATACAAAAATAAAGTCACACATGCATATTTTTCTATCTTTAAGTGATTCATTTTTAATGAAAAATATAATTAAAATTTGAAAGCTTTTTAAAATGATTATATAAATTACAAATAAAAAGAGAATGTTAGAAGAGGCAAAAGCTCTCATAACTTGACTTCTTGTAAAATATTATTTTAATAATTTCTTGTCATCAGTAGAATTGATGATGCAAAAATTAAAAAGCCAAATATTAAATAATAAAAAATCAGAACTTTCATTTAACACTTGAAATTAATAATTTCCTGATGATGAATAAATTAAATGATCTTTTAGGAATTTGCCTTTGTCATTGATTATTATTGTTAAACAGTTAAAGACATCTTTTTGTCATTAAAATTTTGAATAGCTTTTAAAATCAATAGCAATAGCAAGATTTTTTAATAAATAAATAATATATATATATATATATTAACTCAAATGTTAAATTTATTCTAAAAGGCAATTTATAATTCTTAAAATACATCAGTATCTTAAAGTGTCTATAAATGTTGCTCACTTGTTTATTAAAGAATTGAAAGTCAGAATTTATAATGTTTATTATTAAAAAATGTTTTTTTTTTCTTGAAAATGTGCAATCAGAGGTGTTTGTGCAGTGTTATACTTTATATGATTAATTACAATAATTGCATGCAGAAATGACATTCAAATATGGCGAGACAAATCTTTTCATCCCATGCAATCTTACACTCTTTTGTTAAAATAGATAGTTCATATCCAACATAGAAATATAACTACATTTTTATTTTTAATATTGTTTATACAGCTGTTGGAGAAATCTTTGTTCTCAACCCATTTACATAATACTTTAAATTATATATGTTTTTAATATTATATATTATTAAGAAATGTTTTTAATATTATATATTATTCAAGATTGTAAATCTCATCTCACTGGACTGCATATGAAATGAATGAACAATGCAAGTCTTCTTTAAAATAATTTATAGTGAAAGTTGAGTCAAGTTATCATGGAGAGGCATGCCAACTCTGTTTACATTATGACATTCTAAAGAAGTAAACTGTTAATTGCTTTTATTGAAAAGATATAACTGCAGTAGAATATCTGGAAAAATATAATGGAAATGGTGTTGAAATATTTTAGAAAGAAAAGTTTGCCGCAAAAGAAATAAAAGCAAGTCTTACAAAATATCAATTAAGCAAAATAATGGACTGGTACACATATTGTGTTTCATGGATTGATCCATACTAAACCTATTTTTATATTATTTGCTATTGTTTTGTCTTTTTATTCTTTTTATCTTTGGACTTGGAATGGACATACTCATTTGTAAATCATACTTCTGCTGCTCATTATTATTTTAATTGTGTTTTTGTTTATAATGAAATTTTAAATGAAAAAATTAAGGGAGCAAAGAAATATTGTTACTGTATCAACATTTAATTAATTTTCGATTTACCATAATAGCCGAATGATTGATTCAAGACCTGATATGTCCTGGGTAGAGCTTAACCTATCGCTCACAGTTCCCAATATCATATTAGACTTTTCAATGAAATGAACTTTTGATTATTTTATTTTTTATTTTATATACATATATATCCTTTGAAAAAAAATACTGATATGTCTTTTTTTTAGTTTACCATTTATCATTTAACGTTGGTTTAATTGCATCATAAGAAACATAAGAGGATTAAGCAGCATTAGTTTTTAAAGGAATTATGATTTGTCAATTGGAAGAGGAAACGCTTAAGTATTCCTGTAGAAAATAATAAGCTTTGCTTTCTGAAGAATTAACATTTTTTTATGACAATATATACAAAAAGTTTATCACTTAATAATATATATTTAAAAATAATTTGTATCAATATATATATAATTAGATTTTCATGGACATAAAGGTGTAGGTATTGCAACTTTTATTGGTTAATTTCAAAGTGTTACTTTTAACTATGAGGTCATGAAATAAACAACTAATTAAAACAGGTACTGAAAACTAAAATCATATTACCTAGTAAATTTAATACACTGTACAGTCTTACACACACTTGCACATATATATTCTAATAAATAAGGAGATCGAATTCAGACTTTCACACGACACTCAACTCTTTATATCACCTCATATTGCTGGCCCACTTGATCCCACACATGTTGACAAGATAAATAATCACCAATATATGAATTTCATGCTAAACCAGTAATCATCAGTTGATCCAGATTACTATCTCCACAAATATCTACAATCAGGGCTCAGCTTTAAATTAAAACAGTCAATCTTCATTTTATTTGTTTGCATTAGAAGAAATAAATTATTTTACCATTCCAATTTTAATTGTTTGTCTGCTACAATATACCTAAAATTATCTAGAATAATACACAGAAATTCCGGTAAAAGTTTCAGTATTTACATATAGAGATGTATACTTTTATTATTATTGCCCCATGTTTGACTTACTATTATTAAACAATATGAAGAAGGAGTAGATATGAGATAGAAATAAAAAATAATAATACTATATTCATAATATAATAAAATTTAAAACTGAAATATATATGATTGATTTCTTTTCAAGCAGTTCAGCAAGTCATCATGTTGATGTAATTAAAACGCATAGACTGAATAAATAATGATTAATATTCTTATATTTATTCGGTGATCTTAACAGTATCTTTACATGCATAAATGAAAAATCTCTCTCTTTCTCACTAATTGTATATATGTGAAAAACTAAATTATTAAGCTATTTCTTTATTGTTTAGCCTCATGTTAATGTTCAATAATGATGGTTTGAACTTATTGCTGATGATGATATCTAAAAAAAATGTTACAGGAGTAAGATCACCATATAATCAATACAACCTTATTAAGAGTATTAAGGTGATGGCTGTTAATCATCATACACTAAGCTTAGCATTTAATGTCTGGTTAACACACACATCAATTAATATTATATACTTGAATAATTTTGACAATTAAAAAAAATATAAAAACATTAATGTTTGACAAAAAATTATAATTTAATGAAATAGAATGTTAATACTATAACAAAATGAACACGTTGCAAGCTAAATGCTGAATAAATGTTTTGGCTCATATCAAATAATTCATCTTTACAATTAATAATTTTGGTAATTAAATATTCCTTATTTGATATGTGATGACTCAAAAATATTTACATAAAAATGTGTAAATAAAAACGCTGTAGAAAACTACACTCAGTATTGAATTGCAAAATAAAAATGGAAAGAGGTAAAGTTTATTTTATATATAGATAACAATAAACGGAACTTCTTACTGTTTGATGCAAACATGACTTGTGGGAATTTCCTAGACAACTACTAAATGTTAGAAATGTTGTTTAATATTTGAAAACCAATCTTATATATTTTATTAACATAATATATCAAAACCTTTATTAAATAATCCTATATTGTTTTCGATTTACAATTTTTTTTATTAACTGAGTGCATAATTTTAATATATTTATAGATAAACATCATGGTCTACTTCAAGCTTCTTTCTTAAATAAATAAATGAATGAAATGGCCTTGCTATTTAAATTACATACCATTTCTATGATAGTAAATAAAATTAAATGTTTAATAAATGAAATAAATTATGGATAAGCACAATCAACTTTTCTCCATTTTGTTAGCTAATGCAGGTTATTGATCACTCTAATAAATATTATTAGGAGAAAAGATGCAAACTACAATAATATTTTTAATATTTATAAAATATTAAATGTTGCATAAATAGATAATAAAACAGAATACATCTGGGTCTCTTTTTACGCGGACTTATTTAACATGATTTTGAAGTTACGCGATTCATGTTTCACCGGAAGTCGATCTCTGATAATGCGCTATTACTTTAAATAATAAATTTCACACACTTACGTTATATTGAAGGTAATAGCACATTATTGGAATTCGACTTTCATCTTAGTAATTTCAATATTTTCAGTGCTTTATAATAGTAATATTTTATGCAATAATGAAATTAAAATCATAATTTCCACATTTTATGTATACACATATTAAATTTTACAAGATTATAATGTAAATTTGTTCAAACATTGTGCGTGTTAATTTTGCATTTTAAATCACATTCTGTTTTTACTTTTTAAAAAAGAATGTAATCAATCATCATTTTCTTATTAATGACACTAATCATTAACGTGCTCTTAAATTCCAACGAGAGCTTTTGCGAGCTTCGTAAACAATTAATAAAATCATCGTCTAAAAGATTAATTACTAATTACATTGTCACCAGAAAATCATAATAATTAAAACATGTATAAAAAAATGTAAATTACTGTACTGTAAATTATGCATAAAAATATATTAGTTTGAATAAAATTAAATATTATAGTTTAAAAAAATTTGTCTTGTATCAATTTTTTTCAAATTTGAAATTTTTTATTAGTCATATTTTATTTCCTTATTTTTTTTGCGCGCGAATTTTAAAGTAATTTTACATTGGTGCTTTGCTTTTATGAAAATTTTGAAAAATCACGGACCGCATCCCCCCTTTTTCAATGTAAGTTACGTCTATTTTTGCACGATTTCATTTGCGTATGTTTTCTGAGGAACCTATCTATCGCATAAAACGAGACCCAGGTGTACTTTTAAATATAATTAAAATTAATAAAAAGAAACTACAAAATTTTTCATGTAGGCTTTTCTCTGGACATTTGTATAGAATTTTTAATTGGCCAATATATGTGAACACAGTAGAATGTTTCTAAAGATTTAATTCTCTTTAGACCTTGTTCTTTGATGAGAGCTTTCCTTACTTTGGCAGATTTTTTGTTATTCTTACTTTAAGATTATTTCACTTTTCAATAATTAAAATTCTATTAAACGTTCACCATTTCATGTTGATAATTGTAGGTATTTTATATTCAATTGATCTTATAATAAGAGAGAAGTAGAAAAGAAAAAAGTAGGTTCAACATCTGAAGACAACACTTTTAAGGAAGTATTAGATACAACTGATACAATTAGTTTATCTACACATTTCAGAGTTTACAGCAATATAGAAAAGGGTTTCCATGTCACTATAATCTAAGACAATTTCAGTTTCTATGTGAATTAAATAGAATCTTCTTATTTCACAACAATGTTTTGCTAAAGTATGAACTGGAACTTTGCTTGCCACTAACATTCATTTGCAAACATGGCATGTGAGAATTTCCTAGACAACTACTAAATGTTGGAATGTTGATTAATATTTGAACACTAATATCTTACATATTTTCTTAATCTTATAATGTAACTGACACCAAACATCAAATTCTTTGCTAAATAATTGCACATTGTCTTTGCTTTACAATTTTATTATTAACTGACTGCAAATTTTTGATATGTTTGTAGACAAACATTATGGTATCCTTCAAACTTCTTTCCTAAACTGTCTCTTAGATTAACAAAATTTCTAAACACAAGCTAATTGTCATTTTATTCGATGTAAAAAATATTTTGATTTTACTTAAAAATCACTATGATTTTTAGATTACTATTTGTTGATAACTCTTTATTTGGATACTTACAAGTGCAGATCACTTTCATATGAAGAAAGCTTAAATAGGATATTGTTAAATATTGTGAAATTGAAGAAAATGTAAAGATACAGTTGTTTTAAACACTAGACATGTACTTTAGTACATTGGAATCACTAATGGTGTGGAATTCATTATAAATAAAAAGAGGAAGAAAGGCAATGTAGAGATTGATAGTATAACAAACAGAGTGCAAGATTTGTTATTCAACTTAATGAAAGATATCAAATGCAGATAATTCAGATTTATGCTGGGTAAGTTATTATTGAAATTTTTTTTTATATAAATGCATTAAAAAATTTTAATCAGATTAAACAACATTTTAAAATTATCATGAACGACTTTAGTGGCAGAAGTGGTAAATGATTGAAAGATGAGAAGACTGTTGGTAAACTTTATTATGTTAATAGAAATGAGAGAAGAAATAAACCTGTGAAATTTCCTGAAAAATAAAAAAACTATATATTATGAACTGTTATTTGCAGAATATATTTTTAACTAAAAGAAAATAATTATTTCAAGATTGTAATGTGGTTTGATAGATTCAATGTAGGAATTAATCATTAATTAGTAAGATATGTGTTAATGCAAATGTAAAAAGAAAAAAATAATAAAAACAATGTTAACAGTTGATGCTCCTATTCATCAGAAACACCTCATTGAATTTAAATTTCAGCTTGTAAATCAGTTTCATTCAAATATTAACAGTTTTTGAAGATATTTCAGATTTGAATAAAATGAATAAGAAAATAACTTATACAACTATTAAGAACTCCAATAAAAATAGATGATATAAAAAACAGAAATTTAAAAGAACATTTTCTACATGAAGAAATGAAAGAATATCAAAATGTATAAAAGTGATCTATTAGGAAGAATTTAAAAAGTTAATAACTATATAAGAAAATATAACTGTGAGTTGGCAATGATAGCTTTAGAAGAAAAATAAAAGATAGTATCTCCTACAGTTATTACATCTTATGAATTGCTCAGCATGTCAAATAAAAAAATGAGATCTGCTATTAAGTCTTTAAAGAAGGAAAAGCTCTAGGAATGAAATTATTATTGATACTTTAAAACAAGCAGATAAAGAAATAGGAAAATTTTGGCAAAATTATTTTCTAAATGTCTAAATGATGAATATGTACTAAAAGCTTGAAAGAAAGCAATAGTAATACTGATATTTAAAAAAAGATAATAAAAAGATATTATAAATTATAGACCTATTAATTTTTTAGCAATTCTTCATAAAATCTTTATCAAAATAATTACAATTCTACAAAATTGTTAATCAACCAAAAGAATAAACTGAATTTAAAGATAGGTTTTGCAAACATCTGAGTATTGGGAGAGGTTATAGAAAGGACAAAGGAATATGAATTGCGATTATGTTTTGTATTTATAGATTATGAAAAGACATTCGATTCTATAGCATACAAAACAAATTTATGTCCAAAACTTTAAAGATGCTGACTATGCTGACATCATGTATTTGATGGTTAAGTTGCAGTAAAATCTTGGAAAAGATTTTATGATTTGCAAAATAAAATCAAATTATTTGTGTTAGAACTTGATGATGAAATTGGCTCATAACTTTGGCATTTTTGGTACACTTGACCATTCATTTAAATGAGTTAAACATGCATCTTCAAAATGAAAACCAACAAATCAATACAATGCTTCAAACTACAACAGTGTTCAAAATAAAACTGAAACAATGACAATCAGGAATTAAGGAAAATAATTTTATATGTTTCAAAACATTGGTTAAACATGATCCTGTGAACAACAAAAAAGATGCAACTTTGCTTTTTGATTTGATACAGGAATTAGAAAACAGGTTTCAAGATTTCCGAAAAGGCATCAATCTTTTGGATATATTTGTGCCTTAATTTTCAGTCAACATAAACATATTACCTGCTTATCATCAAATGAAATGCATGGATCTACAATCTGACATTCAACTTAAAAAAAATTCATCATGTCTCTTTACTAGACTTCCCTCACTTCATAATCATGGCTTAGTCATGTCATCGCTATTTGGAAACAACTATATTTGACAGCAGATATTTCCAAGGATGAAGCCCATGAAGAATAAAACTAGAATCCAAATATCTGATGAGCACCTTGAAAATTCACTGAGAACAATATCTACTTCCATTAAACAAAATATTAAAGCATTAGCACCCCAAAACAATGCCAAATATCTCATTTAAATCATGTTGCCATCAACTTTTATTTTTATAATAAAAAATTCATTATTCTAAATAACTTACATATGTTACCTATATATTCTAGATATTTTTGCTCATGAGCTATAATTAGTGTTAATATACAAGTTGTGACAATTTTCCTGGAATACATCTTTGTGCATCTATACACTGATTTGAATGGCATTCTCATTTCTAAAAGTGGGCATAGAACTCATTTTCCAGAATATAGTTAAGCAGCTGTTTCTCATTCTGCCAAATCTCAGTTATAGCAGAAAATCTTCATCCTTTCAGTGCAGCTTTTAATTTTGGAAAAAACAAAAATGACAGCTAAATCAGGTGAATAGGAAGGATGGTCTAATTTTTTTTTAGCCAAAATGTCTCTCATAAAGAACACACTATGACTTAGTACTTTATACTGATGAATGGTCCACTTGTTTGGCCATGATTAGAGTCTTTTTCTTTGAACAGAACTTCATAAGCTTTAAAATACTTTTAAATAGCATTGTTGGTTGACTATTTGTTCCTGTTCAATACATTTTTGATAGACTATCCATCCATTGCTGTTGATTTTGATAGTGTGCTTCTAGATTCATCTGTTACATCTTCTCACCCATCTTTGAACTTCTTATGCCATTCAAATGCAATCAGCCTTTTCACAGCATATTCACTACATGTCACATACAACAGTTGTAACATTTGAGTAACACCTTTCCCAAATTTCAGACTAAATTTTTATCTTAAAATTTTCTCAAAATTTTGATCACCCATGTTTATGCCAAGGTGCAAACACAGATATTTATTATTTTCTCAATGACTAACTAACAATTATCTCTAGCAGCTTGAAATTTACACATGTTATCTTGAACATGTTCAAATGTGAATACTTGTGTGGGTATTTCAATACAATTAAATCATGGGTGATACCACATGGTCATTCTGGGAATTAAATTATCACACCTTGTATTTTATGTTTGGTCCAAAACAATTTGTCTTGTTCCAATGTATCCCAAAAAAAGCTAAAAGGTTGGACATCCCTGATTTAAGATCTTATTTTAATTTTCAAAGATACAATTATAAAAATATAATAAGTAAGTACATTTTCTTTTGACAAATATACTAAAATTAAGCATATGTTTGGTCTTTTTTAATACTTTTGAAATAAAAATTCAGACTTAATTTTACAGGATTCAAACTCAGACTTCCACACAATCCTCAACTCTCCATGCCATCTCATACTGTTGACACACCTGATCACAAACATTATCTTTTCAATATATGTGTAATCAGATGAGTCAGAAATATAAGATGACACTGAGAGTTGTGGCTCTATGAAAGTTTGAGTTTGAATTCTATAAAATTGAAGTCTGAATTTTTATTTCAAAAGTGTTAAAAAAGGTCAAACATATCCTTAATTATATTCCATAATTATTGCCAAATAAATTGGAGCACTGATATGTTTTTCAGAATGAGTTTTAGGACAAGAAATTGATAACTATTATAGTTTTAATCGCATTTATTCTTTTCCTTAGCTATAAATTATTATTTTTTCAACAGTAGATAGCATTGTGAAACATATCACATAAAAAATCTTCTATTTAAAAATATTAAAATATTTTCTAAAATAATATATATATATAAGCATAAATTTTGAATTAAATTAACATATAAAATGAAATATACTATTTAGAGAGAATGAAACTGATTTCTTTAGTCACCTCTAAGAAAAGTCATAGTGCTAAAATAAATTTTATTAAGGTTAGTTTAAAAGAAAAGACAAAACAATATCTTCTTGTATTTTTATATTGGACTATTTCCATCATCTATTATGAATATTGAATGTCTTTAGAAAAATTTAACTTTATTTAAATATTCCAAATACATTCAACTGTTAATAATAGCACATCAAACAGATTAGTGTATGCAAAATGTTTTGAGAGGTATTATTTTCTCTTCTTCAGATGTTGCTGGTCTGACCAGTAACAGTACTATCGTGGTATTCAAACCTGCAGCCTTAGATTTTTGAGTATTGAATTTTAAGGTAACACCAACTGAGCCATCCTGCCAAAGGCAACAGTTAGTAGAAATTTCATATAGTTTTGGATGAAGTTCCTCCTGATTTCTCCACTTTTTCCTAAGAGCAAAGTTGATTAATTGTTCCCATACATTATGTATAGTCACGCTAGGTTCGTTTATGGAATTTCTTGCCATTATTATGTGAGCAGCTTCTTTAAATTTAATTCTTTGTATCTTTTATTCTCTGTCCAATATTTGTGTATTCTCCCAATTGAACATATGTTCATTGGCAAATACATGGTTTTCTACCTTAGACACATCTGCTTTCTCTCTTCTAATCATTGGTTTGTGTTCTTGCAAGCACTTTTCAATGAAATGACTAGTCTCACCAATATATGTTCTTCCACATTCACTTGGTATTTCATAGATGCAGTTTTTTTTTCTTTTCGGCATTTCAAGCTTAGGCTTTGTAGATGTTAGAATTCCTCATAGTGTGGTAATGCTGTCTTGATGTTATACTGATTACATATTTTCCTTAATTTGTCTAAGGTAGCAGACTATGTATGTGCCAATGAATGTATGTTCAATTGGAAAAATACAAAAATATTGGATAGAGAAGAAAAGGTACAAAGAAGAAAATTTAAAGAATCTGCTCTCATGGCAATGGCAAAAAATCCCGTAAGCCAACCTAGTGTGATTATATATATAATGTATGGAAACAACTAATCAACTTTGCTTTTAGGAAAAAGTGGAGAACTCAGGAGGAACCTCATAGAAAGTATATGAAATTTCTATTCACTGTTGCCTTTGTCAGAATGGCTCAGTTGGTTAGAGCATTATCATAAAATTCAATATTCTAGAATATAAGGGTCCAAGTTCGAATTCCATGCTAGTACTGTCAGTGGTCAGACCAAAAACACCTGAAGAAAAGGGGGAAATCATACCTCTTGAAATGTTGTGCATATATTAACCTGCTTGATGTGCTATTGCTAACAGTTGAATGTATATGGAATATTTAAATAAAGTTAAATTTTTCTAAAGACATTCAATACTCATATTAGATGACTGAAATAGTCCAACATAAAAATACAGCTAGAATACCATCATCACAAACCTTCAAGAAAACAGAAAACAATATCCTTTGCAAAACTTTTCAGTATGAATAAAACTATTATACAATATATATATATATATATATATATATATTAAAAAATATAATATATATATTATAATGTAAAGATTATATTATAGTAAAACAATAATATATTTTCATGTTTTTGGTTTTTATCAGTGCCTATCTCATCTCAACTCCGCCACCCTATTCATTTGAGAAGTGACGTTTGTGAAATACTATTATAGTGAAAGTGGTCTGCTCGTCCGATCTAGATAAAAGTTTTTAAAAAAATCTGAAAGTAGTAATATGAGTTTCACAACTTTATTAGTCAGATTAGTTTATGAATAACATTTAAATTATATCAAACATGATCAAATAAAACTTTTTTTAAAATTATAAAAAAAGCCATATGGCTTAATTGCCAATTATAAATAAAACATCAATAAAACTATTATTTTTTCTATAAAAAATAAGTTAATATTTTATTCTGCTCATTGAGAAATAATTCATATATTAATCAATATGAAATAAATAGAATTGTGCTTGGCGAAGTGAAATAAACTACAACAAAAGTTATATCCTCTTAAATTACTGAAAACTTGATTTCATTTACTTCCAATAGGTTTAATATTTTATGTATTTTTCTTTTTTGTTCCAAATAACCTTTGATTCTTATGTTGTTTTATATAACCACCAGAAAATTTTCAAAATGAATTTAAGCAGAATAAATCATAGTAAAATTTTTCTCCTAAATTTCATGTTTAATTTAAATAGAAAATTACATAAATTCACATAATAATTGTGTGAATGGATTTTTTTCACATATATAAAGGCAATATTTGGTATATAAATAGGTTAAATAATAATTAAAAAATTATGATTATGTAATTGTAAGCACTCACATTCTAAGAAAGTTAAATATACAGTAATACTCCAAGTAAAGTCTTAAAGACCATAAAACTCATGGTGAAATTTTTTATATAGAATTTATAATTTTGATAAGAATAAACATTAAGTCTGAAAGTTCACACACATGTATATATACTTTAAAAGGAGGTTGCCTTGACAACAGTTTGAAATTGTTGATTGTTATTGATATTGGGATTGTCTAAGTGCTGACTGGTTTTTAAGAATTACATATATATATGACTTATAAATACCCATTATAAATATACTATATGTAAGTTTCAAATAATATTAACAGTAAAAATAATAAAATATATAACTTAATTATGTAATGTTGTTGATCAATTTACAAAAGAAACATAAATACAAATAAAATCACAAAAGGTGATAATGATATCTGATAATTTACTCAAAGTTGAAATATTCTGAAAAGTCTTAGGTATATGTTGATGTATGATTTTGTAGTATTTGATGTAACTTTTTTTTCTTCTTTTCTGTACTTAGTAGTAAATTTCAAAATTATTATGAAACTTTTGTTTTGAAATCATTTTATTTATTCATTTTTTTATTATTCAAGTTTAAATTTGTTATAATATACTACCTAAGACAATATGTTTTAATAAAATCATTTTACAGTTAGAGATAGCTTTAAATTAAAACTTATTTTACATTTAAATATCTTCCATTTTTACTGAATTTTGGATTTGATTTTTTTTTTTTTTTTTGACATCAGCATTATCATATTTTGGTTTCAATTTTCATATCTAAAGTTATTACAATGTACACAATGAGAACAATAATTCTTAAACAAAATATCTATATAATATTTTTATCAGTAAAGATATAAAGTTTAATGTAAGTTAAATAGATAACAGTTTTACATGGCAAGTTGACTGGCATTCATTGTATGTCTTTGCATTTGTTCTAAATATGTTATTTTAGTGACACAAAGTATTTGTTCTATTAATCATTTGCTCTAGAAGCTAATTTGTTGCAGACTTCAATGTTTATATATATATATATATATATATATATATATATATATATATATATATATATATATATATATATATATATATATATATATATATATGTGCAATCTTATAAGATTACTTAAATAACTTCAAAGAAATACAGGTGTTGAATAATAATATAATTACATATACATAATTTTACAAAGAAATCGTCATATGTCACATGATCTAATTTAACAAGCTTGTATTACAAATGTTAGATATAGAGCTTGCAAATAAGCTCTTAACAAGCTTTGCAGAATATCCCCAACTCCAGACCAGTTTCTGCTAATGACTTCCTCAGTGACCTGCTAGAATATTCAAGTATTAGATTAAAAATACCAGAACAAGCTCAGTACTTTATCTAATGGATAACTATTAAGTAATTTTATACAAAAATTATTTGAATGCACAAAGCATAATAATTCACAATGCAGATTCCAATAGAGTTATAATCAAAAATTAACAATGATTGCAAAGGCATTATTTACAAGTTTGTTAAAATAACTGTATTGGAATCTAATTTTTGGATTATTATTATTATTATAGTTTATGCTTCAGTTAGTTTCTCCATAAAATATTATATTTTCAGATGTAAATACTTAATATTAATAGTTCATTGACAGGCTTCTTAAAATTAAAATATATATGCATACAATCATCATCCTTTTCACCTATTATTAATCTACTGCAAAAAGAATTTTGCAAGTTTAATCCACTTTTTCTGATGCATAATTTCTCTTCTCCATATCACATTAACATATTTTCTATCTTCATCAATCCATCTTACAAGTGATCTCTTTTATTATCTAATGGGATCCAGTTTAAGACTTTAACTGTGCATCTTCTATCATGACATCTAGAAATATATTCAGGTTAGCTGTATTCCAGTCTCTTAATTCTTGATTCCAGTAATACCTATCCCAAATATTTCAGTTTTATTCCATTCTTGTTACTTCTAATATACATTTTTCCATACTTCACTTTGTACTGTTTTTTGTTAAGTATCCAAGTCTTATATTTATAAAGAAAAATTAATAAAATATATTTATTAAAAACTTTCTTTTTCAAAAACAGGTATATATTCTTTAAATATTAATTTAATTCTATTAAAAGCACTCAATCCAAATTTAATTCTATTATTAATTTTATCCATTGTGTTTCTATCTGTACTGATAGTATGATTATCACATTTATACATGCCAACTTTTTCTAATTCATGATTATAAGTGATTATTTTCTTCTTCTAAGAAAATTCATTGGACATTAGTTTAAACTTTTTAATATTTATCTTTAGTCCTAGTTTCTTATTTTCATCTGATAATTTTTTCAACACTTCCTCTAACTCTGAAGCATTACATTACCAAAAACAATCACATCATTTGTAAAATTTAGATGATGTAATTAATCTCTATGTATTTCCTCCCATTTAGTTTCTTACTCTTATCCACAAAATATTTCTTATAAAACTGTTATAAAAAATTTTGGAAATGTACATTCATGTTGATGAATTTTGATAAACATCTTTCAGGATATGACAATATCCTGATCAAAATTTTGATGGTTCAAAGCTTTAATTATTGAAGAAATGTTTATAGAATCAAATGCATTTTCATAATCTATAATCCAAAGCATAATGGCAACTCATACTTATTAATCCTTTCCATAATATTTCTTATAATACTTGGATGTGATCCAGAGTGCTAAAACAATTTTTAAGTCCAGCTTGTTCTTTTGATATGCTTGAATTCAAAGTTCATTGTAGAGAAATTGTAATTATCTTGCTAAAGATTTTGTATGGAACTGATATAAGATCAATAAACCTGTAATTTATAATATTTTCTGTAACACATTTCTTAAATATCAAAATGTACAAATAAAGTGAGTAAAAAATTATTATAAACTTAGCGAAGCACAATACATATTTTGTGACCCATTGTAATTATAGAAACTATTAATAAAATAACTTATTAAAAAAATAAAATTATTATATTTCCTGAAGAATGTGCATTTAGAAATTAATGTGCTAAAAATTGTGTTTTTTAAAAATTGTACAAATCTGCTAAATGTTTTTTTAATGCAATAAATATATAAAGTTATATCTTTGTGTATAAAATGTACAGTATATATACATATGTCTTTTCATGGGTTTGCTATCATATAATTCCATGGGAGGTAGTTACTTCTGTTTCAATTACACATATTTAAGAGTTATGAATATTTATTATTGCATTTATTAAAACTAATAATTCATCAAATATTCAGAAGTTGTTAAAAGTAAATGTAATTCTCCATTCGCTGACTATATATTAACCATTTAGTCTGTGTATAAATTAACACAATAGAAAAAAATTTACCCTATAATTTCAAAACAAAGAATTATACAACAATAAAACTTAAAAACAGAGTGGTATAATTCTATCTCTTCTTGATTTTTGATTCTAACATAACTCAGTAGGATGTAGTTACAATTTTAATTACAGATATTTAAAAGTTATGATATATATATATTGAAGCTGTGAATATCATCTCATCTATTTACACTTCACCTAGTGCTATTGTTAATAGCACTATTATGGGTTTGAAACCAATCATATATGTTAACTGATACCCAGGGCCGGCGCTGGGTACTAGGCGCCCGCATGCAAATTTGATTTTGGCGCCCCTGTCAATATGTATGTTTACTAAAATGACCCGACCGTGTCCCGTGGCTTTTAAAAAAGTCATGATTTTTAGAAAGAATGCACGATGTAATGCTATTTTTGATATCAAAAATAGCATAAAATTGATTGTTAAATTATATATTATTTCATACAAACGGTTTGTATGAAATAATATATAATTTAACACGGCAAATTTAGATGTTAGAAAAATTTGCAGAAATTTTAAAAATAATGTGTTTGTTAAAAATAGACAGAGTGATTCAAATATATATATATAATAAATTAAAAAAAAAAATGTTTGAGATTAAAATATTTAAATGTTTAAAATAATTTTCGAAAAACATTTACATATTTTAATCTCAAATATTTTTTTTTTTTAAAATTTCATATTTATTATTTGCGTCACTGTCTGTTTTTAACAAACCCATTATTTTTAAAATTTTTGCTAATTTTTCTAACCTCTAAATTTATGCAAATATTAGCAAATTTAATAATAAATTTACAATTTATAAATGAAATAATTTTAAAAAAAGATAATATTACAAACATACATATTTAATTTATTATTATTAATGTACGCTATATCTATATAAACGCTCCATATAAACCAAATTTTTAATCAGCCCCCCCCGGTTAATGGTGTCCCGTTTTACCAATGTTAAAATCTGGTCACTTTAATGTATACCACCTACATGTTATAAATATTAGTGTACAAAATCTTTCTAAGGGAAACAAACAAGGCAATGTAAATAAATAATTTTTAATATTAAAAAAAAAGAAAATACAGTTAAAAAAAGTAAATGCATTACAAAACATGTTATAATTATAATAATTTTATACTCCTTGACTTCATATTAATAAACCTTGATATGATTGTATTTATTTCCAGTTCTGCACAAATATCATTTTCAATAGCAATTAATGCCAAATTAACAAGCCGTTTTTGTGACATAGTTGTTCTCAAGTAAGTTTTAATTAATTTTAACTTAGAAAAAGAGCGTTCACCGCTTGCAACACTAACAGGTAATGTTAATAATATTCTTAAAGCTATTGATAAGTTTGGCATAGATAAATTATTAGAAACTATAAAATTAAGTGTTTCAAAGGGTTTTGAGAATTTAAAAAATCCTTTGGAAAAATATCTCGAAAAGCACATAATTCGTCGAATAAATCTGTAGCATTAATATCTTTACTGTTATCAAATTTCAAAATATTTTCTAAATCTTTGCATTTTGCTTGTAACCCACTCTTATTAATTTCTGATATTTTATATAGAAAATTGAAATTATTATAACATGCTTCAAGGAGTTCAAAGCGTTCTGTTAAAGAATTAATCGCTACATCTAAAAGTGTAAAAAACATGTTTATTTTAAATTTTTCTTCAGGTATTTGAGGTGTTTCGTCCTGATGCTCGTAATCAAATTGACGAGTTTTTTTCCGTTGTCAAACTTCTTTGGCAGTTTTAAATTCTTTCTCTCCATCAACCTCTTCACTAAGTTCATCTGCAATTTTGAGAATGTTTTTGAAATTTGAATCTGATCGATATTCTCGTAAAAATTTATTTAGATTTGCGATCGATTCTAAAGCAAGTGAAGCATTCATATTTACATTTTGGAGCATTTTACTGACAGGATTTATTCTATTTAATATATCATGCCAAATTATTAAAGAACAAATAAATTTGTAATCCTTAAGGTTAGTGCAGAGTGATTGAGCTTCATGTTGAATTTCTCTATTAAAAGATTCATTGTTCATTATTTCATAGAGTGCATCATAAATTTCACCCAACTGATACTGTAGAGGCCGGATTGCATCAATTCTGCTTTCCCATCATGTTTCTGATGGTTGTTTTAGAGTTAAAGTTTTAATAAATTTTAAAAGGATTGACCACCGTTTATAAGATGATGAAAAAAAATTGTATATTTTTTGAACAATTGCAAAAAAAACCAATTGTATCTACATTGACTTTGGCGGCATCGTTTATGATTAAGTTTAAAGAATGAGCAGCACATGGTACGTAAAATGCACGAGGGTTTTTGGTTAAAATCAAATTTTGAAGTCCAGCCTTTTTGCCTTTCATGTTGGCCCCATTATCATACCCTTGACCACACATGTCTTCAATGGGAATCTTCCATTTTTCCAGTTGTTCAATTATTGTTGTACATAAACCTCGTCCAGTGGAATCTGTTATATCTATGAAACCTAAAAAGTTTTCTCTAATTTTAACCGTTCCATTATTACAAAAAACAAGCGAATAATTATGGTCATTTGTTCAGTTTTACTTGCATCTGGTGTACAATCTAAAATAATAGAATAATATTTGGATTTCTTTATCGATAATAAAATTGTTTCCCTAATTGCTGTACTTAAAATTTCCAATAATTCATTTTGGCTATCTTTGCTCAAATAATGTACTCTATTGTTTTGATCTAGGGCCCTCTCAACATGATTTTCCATAACGGGATCAAACTTCGCAAATAATTCAATTAATTTTAAAAAATTTCCGTTATTTTTTCGTATAATTTATCAGATGATCCGTGAAATGCTAAATTTTGACTACCAAGGAATTTGATAATTTCAATCAGCCGTTCCAAAACACTCCTCCAATGTTTCTTTTCCATTTCATATAAATTTTGAGATTGACAATCAATAGTAATTTTGTTTTTTAATCTTTTCTCAAGTTCATTCCAATTCAATAAACTTTTCATGTGAGCCATACTAGTTTCATGTCTGTGTAAAGTTGTACTTAAATTTCTCCAATTATTGTATCCTTCTATGAGGCTAGATTCAGTAGATCCAAAAACTTTGCAACAAAAGCAAAACACAGAGTTCAAAATTTCGGAATAAATAAGCCATTTTCGAAAAACTACTTCTCCGTTTTCCATTTTTCTATTATAATATACATCAGAAAATTTACGGCCATGTACATCGTTCAGATATATAATATCTTTCTTTTGAACAGGCCCCATTTCTACTAAAATAACACATAGTTTGTCATCGATTTTATTCCATTCAGCTGGATCTTCTAAATTTGTACACATTTGATATGATATTGGCACAATGACTTTGTTGTCACTTAACTGTTTCTTACTAAAATCTTGTTCAATATTTTCAACAGTTCCCTGTGATCTAGATGATGTGCACGGTTCTGGTTCTTGTTGAGTATAAGCTATTTCAGAAGCAGTTGATATTTTAAGATATTTATTAAGTGATCCACTTTGTTTTTTAATGTTTGCTATTTTTTCAGCTTGGCGTTTACGATTTTGTGCACCGGATAGTTTTTTCTTAGTTTTAGATTCCATATTACTTTTACTCATGAACGCCACTTTAAAATAATTTTCAAATGTAATAAATAAATAAATACGGACTCTAATTTATATATTTACATCATGTATCTTAATACTTAAGATTATATATCGCTAATTTAGATGTCCAACACAAATTACTTCTTGCGCCAAAATACAAAACTCTATACGCAGAGGGGAAGAAGTTGTTTAACTTGTTTACCTAAAAAGGCAGCTAATAAATTGGAAATATTCAGCCATTGACATTAAAAATGGTCAGGTTTTAAAATAACTCAAGTGTCCAGTTTTTTACGCTTGATTGAACATTTTAGTTTTACCATTGGCAAGATTTTCTTTTGTTATCATATATTTTTCTAATTAACACAGGTGGCCTGCCAGGCCTGATTTGCAATTTCAATAGAAAATTTCCTGGGATTATAATTATTGTTTACAAGTTCTTACTAAGATTTTAAAATTTGCGATAAACATCATAAGCAAACGTATGTAATTAATTTGCAAACCTAATTAGTATGCAGAAAAAATAGACTTTTGACAACGATTAAAATATATAAAATAAAAAGTAAACTGAAAATTATATTAAGTTTACTGGAATTATACCTATAATATATATTACATACACGTTCGAATATTTATATCAAATTATTATTTAAATAAAAAATTAGAAAATATTTTATTTTGCAATATTATAATCGTTTCTTACGATTTCAAAATTATGTACATGATCTAATATATATATATATACGCATATACATACATAAGTTCTAATTTATAATACTTTTAGTGTGTGTTTATTTATATATTTGCTAGCAGAAAGTTACTTATAGTTTCTATAAGCAGTACTATATATATATAAACATTACAATATGAAATTTGTAATATAATAAACTTTATGTTTAGTTTATTGTTCATGATAAATAATAGATTTGATTGTTTTATATTTTTAATATTAAGCAGAGCTTGTGTGCAGGCCTGCTTGTGTGTGTCATTTAATAAGATATAATATGACTTCATATGATTTTCAATAATCTACTCTCAATAATTTTTGTAAATAAACATTTGAGAATAATATTCTTCAAATGTGAGTATTTTTGTTAGTAGAGTTTTAATTTCTCAGGGATGGCGCCTTCTTTTCAGATGCTAATCTCTCAGTGATGGCGCCTCCTTCTGCCAGCACCCCATGCCTAGCATGCGTTGCATGCCCACTTCCGCCGGCCCTGCTGATACCCATCTCGATGGAGGCAGTAGTATATGTGTAATTTAAAATCAATATAATAATTTTTTTATCTGATTCATATTTCATTAATTTATATTAAGGCTAACCTCTTTATAATAGTCATTTATTTTATATTTGTAGAAAAGTATATGTTGTAAAATTATTCTATAAATTTTTTATTAAATGTAAGTGTTAAAAGCCATTGTATTATAAAATTTCTTGTTTATAGAATATAACAAATTCCTCAAATTTTTGTGAATAAAGTTCTTTTTTATTATTATATTTTATTTAATTTTCATTACAAATCTCAAATTCAATAGGCTTTGTTTAATATGATGGCTTGTGAAATTTTAATTAAAATGAAAAACAGATTTGTGTTTTTGTTTTCTTTAATTAGCAAATAAACCCTTGGGCATGTCTTAATGCAGGATTGTAGATTTCCCACCCAGGCAGACACTGACCACAGAGAAAATCATCAGAAAATGTCATGTAGATTCGATCCTAATAGATAAGGCTGAATGATATAAATAGTACAATTTTGCTTTCAAAGTTAGAATCATTCTCAGTGTGAATATACTTCAAGCCAATTTAAGTTTCATCTAAATAATGTTGTGGTAAAAGAAAATTATTCATCTCCTGTCCTCTGTCTCCACCAGCCCATCATGACTTCACTCCAGTGCAGTCAACATCTTGCTCATGATATTAAGCTGCTTCAAAAAAACCTGTCTTAATTAATGAAGCCTGTCTCCAGCTATGTTTTGAGGTAACTCTAAGTGTTGCAAGCCCCTGATCTTTTAACAACATTAGTTTTAAATTAATATTAATCTATGATTAGTTTATACCCATTTATTTGCATTAAAATATTTATATGTAATGTCTATACAACTTTTTTTCAAATACTTCAATAACTTTATTTTCTGTAAAATTTAACAGTTTTAATCTTATTAGAACTCCCTCTTATTTTGATATGGCAAGTTATTTATTTTAAATGTTGCTCCAATTTAAGTACAAAATTCAAAGAGCATATTATCACCCTAGTCTTTATTATTTTCTCCGGTCAAGTTTATTGCAGAAGACACAGATTTTCCACTAAGTACTTAATAGATGAAGCTCATTTAGTTTTGTATGTATGTTTTTTTGTAAATGATTTAAATGTTGGGAATAGTCTTAAAAGCTTAAGTTTCTTATTATTTATGAATTAATCTTTACCCATAATCATTTTTCAAAAGAAAATGTCATTTATTAAATTATTTAAGCAAATACATCCCTTTTTCCTAAACCAATTTAGCTCTTTAGGTAAAATATATTATAGCGATTTTAAAATTAAATTTTATCAGTATGTACATTCAGTATCTCATTTGTGTTTATGATCTTTAGCACCTATGCATTAATTATCAATCAGAATTTTGTAAAATCTCACCAGAAGTAAATTTGTCTTTTTTTTTTTTTTAAAAAAAAAAGGATTTATTTTAGTATTTTATTATATAAACCTCCCTTGCTTATAAAGTGGTAAGCCTTGAGAGATTTTAAAGTTGGAATGTGTAAGAAAACAATCCACTCCTATAGATTTGGTTTTAATTCTGACTGTTTCCTTTTATATTATAATTTCTTAAGATTCATTAAATACTCTTGTGTTTTGTGGACGTTCTATTATGCTAGAGAGCTAACTATTTAAATCAGGATCGAATTCACGTTTGTTTGCATAATATATATGTGCGTGTATACAGTACTATGTACTTTATGGTTACAATTATTCACTTGCCATTATTATTGTTCGTGCTTTGCTGCTTAACTCTCGGGACCTGTGGAAATTTAAATATGACTAATCTAATAATATTAGTCCCCCGTACACGTAGATGTATTTCCTACTAGGGATTTCCTTCGTCCAGATTCTGCCTTTAAAATGTGCATGGGCACACTAGGATAAACCATCCCAACACATTAACTTTTATTGTTATGCAGAAATATGTTTTGGTCAGCGAGCCAGCATGTCCTCTCATTCACTCACTTCTCCTAGCAAAGCCTTTAGAGGATCGTAAATGACCTCTTGTGTTCTTTTATTGTAGACATAATGTCATACCACCTTTCGCATTCTTTCTTTATTCTCTATTTATAAACTTGAAATGCTTTCTCTACCAGGATGGCACGTCTTCAATTAGCCAACTAGTTAATTAATTAATTACATATAATATAGAATTGTTATTTACATAAGATAAACATTTGTTTTCCCACATTCATCACTTACAACTTATTTAGATATAATAATAATCTAACGCAACTCATTCATATTCAGTTGTCTATATATGTATAGATGAAGAAAATGGATTTATTTTCTTAAATTTATAGGTTTATTGAGGGCTAAAATGATGGATTACTGCTGATTTGTGCTTTGCAGACCGCTTAACCAATTGTTTATATTTGTAAAACAAATGTATTATATTTTTTGGCTGTATCAAAATCTAATTTGTGCCTTGAATGGATCGCAGTTGCTTACTAAATTGAAATGCGGCAACATTTATTAATTACAATGTTATATGATTTATTTAATGAGTTTTAAATTACTTAATTAAAAAGTCCAATACGTTTAACCAAGTTGTGTAGACAAACATTGATGTATTTGTATGATGACACTCAGATATATATATCAGTTATATTTACTTTGAAATCTGTTTCTCATTATTCTGAATCTCTAACATAAATCTCTTTTATTAATTATAAGATTTTATGGGTTTAAACTCATTCCTTTTGTCATGTTGCCATGAAGTTATTATTATTGCAGTTCAAATCAATCAAATCTTCAACTTATTTAAATTGTCAATCAATGTCAGTTATACTCCATACCATTCTGAAATTGTAATAAATTTAGATAGGTATTAATTAATGAAATGTAAATCTGTTGTATTAAGTCACATGTGAACCCTGAACTCTAGCTGGGACAGAGTAGGAATGAAACTTGCTAGAATCATCAAAAGTGTTGTTCATGTAGTCATAGACCCTTGAGTACTGGTAAATAGGTTGATATTTGGTATTGTTCCTAACTTATGTAGCTTGCTCATACTAGATGAATATACGTTTGCTTGGATTCTAGGTCTTGTTGAATGAACACACAATTTTGACAGGTACAAATATATATATATATTGTAACCGGACCACCATACAACCCTTTTATTACATCAGTTGTAACAATTTTCTGATGAGCATGCTGCAGGAAGGAACTATCAATTGATATTCTTAATGCAGATGTTAATGCCCCCCTACAACAATATTTCCTGCTCATCAGAGGATGTAGTACATAGAGACTGGAAACATCTAAATATTTCTATGTTTGGTTTCCCAAAGAGCGCCATTAGAGTTCCATCTCACTACAACCTGACTGGCCTAGGTCAAGTTATGTCAGACGTAGCTCAGAGAACATGAGATTCTCATGAACCAGTGCTATAATTGGTGAGTGATGCGATAAATAAACAAAACTGGACAACTGGATAACCAATTTAATTTTAGTAACAAAAAAAAATTTATTAAATAACAATTAATTTGCAATTTCAACAATAGTTCATTAATTCCTCTATGAGAAGAAGCTTGGAAATATTCTAATTCAATAATAGTTCATTTTGAATTCATTTATGGGAAGAAGCTTGTGAATATTCTAATTCAACAATAGTTCATTAATTCCTTTATGAGAAGAAGCTTGGAAATATTCTAATTCAATAATAGTTCATTTTGAATTTATTTATAGGAAGAAGCTTGTGAATATTCTAATTCAACAATAGTTCATTAATTCCTTTATGAGAAGAAGCTTGGAAACATCCTACTTCAACAATAGTTCATTTTTGTATTCCTTTATGAGAAGAAGCTTGGAAATATTCCAATTCAACAATAGTTTGTTTTTGTATTCCTTTATGAGAAGAAGCTTAGAAGCAGTCAAGCATTTATGGTTTATACAATAATTCATTTTGAAGCAGTCAAGCATTTATGGTTTATACAATAATTCATTTGTTCATTTAAGAGAAGAACCTTAGAAGCAGTCAAGCATTTATGGTTTATACAATAATTCATTTTGAAGCAGTCAAGCACTTATGGTTTATACAATAATTCATTTTGAATTCATTTAAGGTAAGAACCTTAGAAGCAGTCAAGCATTTATGGTTTATACAATAATTCATTTTGAAGCAGTCAAGCATTTATGGTTTATACAATAATTCATTTGTTCATTTAAGAGAAGAACCTTAGAAGCAGTCAAGCATTTATGGTTTATACAATAATTCATTTTGAAGCAGTCAAGCACTTATGGTTTATACAATAATTCATTTTGAATTCATTTAAGGTAAGAACCTTAGAAGCAGTCAAGCATTTATGGTTTATACAGCATTTCATCATTTTATGAATTATTACTGATTGGTAGATATTTGAACTCAACAATTCTTGGTTTGTAGAGCATTTATCATTTGATAATTGAGGCATTTATAATTTAGCCAAATATAGAAGTATGTTCTTACACATAAACTCTGTTACATTATAAGAAGCTTAGAAGCAGTCAAGTATTTATGATTTATACAGCATTTCATCATTTTATGAATTATTACCGATTGGTAGACATTTGAACTCAGCAATTCTTGGTTTGTAGAGCATTTATCATTTGATAATTGAGGCATTTATAATTTAGCCAAATATAGAAGTATATTCTTATACATAAACTCTGTTACATTACCCAGATAGAAGTAATATGCAATTAAAGCATTTCTAATTCATATAGTAAATACGTTCAAATATTTTTATAAATAAATTTGCGTGTAGCTATTTCATAACTTCACTTTATAACGTATGATAAAGACGTTTTAACATTTTATAAAACAAATTCTATGTAATTATTTCATAATGTCACTTTATAACGTATGATAAAGACGTTTTAATATTTTATAAAACACATTCTATGTAATTATTTCATAATGTCACTTTATAACGTATGATAAAGATGTTTTCATATTTTACAAAAAACAAATTCTATGTAATTATTTCATAACTTCATTTTATAACGTATGATAAACGTGTTCTAATATTTTACAAAACAAATTCTATGTAGTTATTTCATAACTTCATTTTATAACGTATGATAAAGATGTTTTAATATTTTATAAAACAAATTCTATGTAATTATTTCATAACTTCACTTTATAACGTAAGATAAAGATGTTTTAATATTCTTATAACATAATTACCTTCCAGTTTTACAATCCAGTTTATTCATAAAGAAGGCGGGTTATTTCATTTATGGAGAGTCATGGCATAGCGTGGAGAGAATGAAGCCGCTAAATTACCCCATTATTATCATAATTCCTCTAGCAAAGGTTTCTTTTTCCATTTTAACGTTCCGTTAAAATTATATTTTAACGTGTCAAAAGAATTAAGTAATACACTTTTTTTAAAACAAAAAATTTAATATGTTCTGCCTCTCTGTGTAAGACGAGAGAGAAAAAAAAAGTTCTTTTCTTCCGACGACGTTCCTAATTTGAATACTGCCTCAGTTTAACTCAAGTATCTTTTCTTTTTTTCTTTTTAATGATTGGATAATTAATTTCTTTTCTTTTTTTTATTGAGACAGATAAAAAAAAATAAGATAACTTAACATTTTATTTAAATCCATCAATCACAAAATTAAAAATATGATTTTTTCTTTTTTTTTTTAACAAATTACAGCTTTATTGCGTTCCCAATTAGATTGAATCACGCTAGACGTTTTTAAATGGGGGGGGGGTCTTTTGAATATCTATATGAGTAACAGCATAACTGTTTCAATATATATATATTGTGCCCTTTTCTATAGGTTAGTAATAGTCCATCTCAGTCAATTACTAAAAATTTTAAATTTTAGAATATGTTTTTTTTTTTAATATGTTAATTATAGTTTGTCAATTATAATATAAAGTACAATTTGAAGCTAAAGAAAATACGTAGTGTATAAAATTATAGCGAATCATTTAAAAATAGTTATGTAAAGCTTTAAATATTGTTGCATATGGTTGTAAAAGCTGGCCATATTAAATAACACAGCTATAAATAATTAAAAGTATATTTAATAAATTCAATTTTAATAGTTTAAAACTGATAAGTTAATAAATACAGTATTTAAATTTATAAACTATGTTTAATAATCAAAATTAATATCGTATATTTTAAAAATTAGTTTTGTGGTAGTGAAAGTTATATCTAGTTCTATATTTGCTAAATTGTTCTTCCAAAATTTTATAAATATTTTTTTTAATATAATAAGTGTAGCAATTTTATAAATCTAGGCAGAGAAATAGATTAAAAATCGTCTGTCTTAATTTTTTTATTTTTTTTTTTTTTTTTTTTTTTTTTTTTTTTTTTTTTTTTTTTTTTTTTTTTAATTTTTTTATTTATTTTTTTTTCTTTTTTTTTTTTTTTTTTTTTTTATTTTTTTTTTTTTTCTTCAACAATTTTTTTCTTTGAAACCCATCCCAAATATTTTCCTTTTTTTTTTAATTTTAATTTTTTTTTTTTTTTTTTTATAATAAAATAAATAAAAATTCACCATCCACAAAATTTTAAAAAAATTCAATTATTGTTTAAAAAAATTTTTTAAAAAACTGGCTGAGTTAGAGTGATTTCAGTGTGGGGAGGAGCCTCGTAAAAAACAGTCAAAGAATTAATTTTATTAATCATGTGACTTGTATAGTACATACTTTCACACACACTGCTTGTCTGAATTAATAACAAAGTTTAAAATATTTTAAAATAGCATTATAGAATTGGATGGAATTATTGCCTATCATAAAAGCAAATAATAATAAATATTAAGTTAACTATCGTATGTAATGTTTTAAATAATGTAATAAAGACGAATACAGTTAATAAAAAAAAAATTAAATATTTTGTTTAAATAAAACTAGATAAATTGAATATTAAGAATGGAATAGGTTATTAAAATTATTTTAAAAGTTATTTTAAATGTTTAAATAATTTTAATAAAATAATAATTGATTTAAAAGTAGTATTTTAAATAATATTTTAAAATACTATTACGTCATTATTTTTATTTTGAAAATTTAAGTCTGTAAAACTGAAAATATGTAAATTTGTTCTCAAGCTAAAAGTAAAAATCAACCAATCAAATGAGGTATTCTTACAGACTATAAATATGAATTGCATGGGGGTATCAGAGGAGATTTAATAATGTACTGAAACCAGAGAAAGGTATATTAGCAGCTATCAAAGAGATATATTTTAAAATTTTTATTTTAGTCAATTTTTAATACTTTCTTATAATTTTACTTGCAAAAAACAAATTGATATTTCTAAAAGTATTTTGCAAAAGAGAGTTTTAAAAAAATAATATATTTGGGAACTTCGTGAAAATAATTTGCTAGTTTTTTAAAGTACTTACCAGGATTATTTTATCTGAAATTTGACCTAAACTTCGCAATGAAAAGATGGATATACTGTAGAATAAAATGCATATAAATTCTAATAATATAAAAATGTTTTGGAATATTTTGATACAGCTTTATTAATGCTTCACCAGAGAACTGTTCTAGTGCATAAAACCCTCAGTTCGGACATTATACAGAGTCTAAAAAAAAAATGTATTGAGACGTATTATTTATAAGTTTATCCAAGATTTATTTTTTTTAAAAAAATAGTAATAAGACAATTATATGTTATGAATCATTTTATATAATATTATATCAAAAAGAGTAAAATGTTATATCCTTTCTGAAGTAATAATAACAAGTCAGATGTCACATGACTTATATATAGCTTGCACTTACAAATATGTAAAATTAAGAGCGTGCTAATAGCTCTAAACAAGCTTTTTTTTTTATTTATGATAAATGCTACTACAAGAGAAGACATTCAAATCAGGTAACATTTTAAAAAAAAATATTTTCAAGAGTTAAAGAAAGAACCCAGAAGAATATATTACTGAAGTGTTTTTGATATTAAAACCTCCAGTCTTAGAATTGTTTAAAATGTATTTAGAAAACATTTGTTTAAAAGTACTTGAAGTTTTTTTTTAAAAAAAGTGATATATAAAAAATACCAAACAAAAGTTTAAATGTATTAAGAAGGAAACTTATATAAAAAAAAGTGAACACATAGTTGAATAAAAGATGGATCCATGGAAATATTGTAAAAAAGTTTACTAAATATTTTAAAGTTACGCTAGATGGAGTGATGCATTGGATATGCTGCAGACAATGAGAGAATATTGAAGAAATTTCATGGGATTAATTAATATTATGATTTAATAATTATCATCCTAAATACTAAAACCAAGGATTATTTTCTATAATTTTACTAAATTTATTAATATTTATTTTTATTTTTAAACTTTAACGCACTTGGAGGAGAACATTTTAAAACTCTAGAGAAAATGGTAAACATTTTTTTTTGTGACTTATCATGAACTGTTGTCAAGTAAAAAAATTGGTGGAAGAAATACGTAATTATAGTTTTAAATTTTTATTAACCTAGTTTAAATCTAAATTTTTTTTTATAAGATTAGGAAAACATAAAACATTAATTTGTTGATGATATTAAATTTTATAATGGAATAATCTAATAATTTAGCTAAGAATATATTTTAAAATAAAGTGTATGAATGTATATTTCTTTATGTTTGCAATGATCGGTATCTAGTGGATGAAGAAGCCTACTAAATATGATGACCAGATAAAGGTTATTTTGGTAATAGTAATGACTATTAGTAATTTATAATGTATATTTTTGTTTTCTTTAGATCATCTATGGATCGGGTAAGAATGAAGTGTAAAAGTTTTTTTAATTATATGTAATGCATTTTATACAACATTTTGGAAAAACATTATGAGATAGGATTGATTTGGAAATATGCATATGACAATTTTATATTAATGATATAATCCAACATAATAACAAATAGTTATGTGATTCTTTTAAAGGTTTCATGTTAGGATATTCAAATATTGTCTGATTAGATTGTATATGATTAAACATACAGAATGATGAAGTAGACAAACTTTTCTTGTGGAACAGTGAAATTGTTTAATTATCAATGAATTTTATTTATTGTTTTGTAAATGCAGATAGTTATTTATCGATGTAAGATGTGGAAAATCTTGAGAAATAATGTTGAGATAGTGGCTTGGAAGTACTTAGTGAACAGGAAACCAAGATGATGTTTTTAAGAAATAGGATGTTATAAGGAATGTGAATAATATTTAGTCTTTGTGTGGATATCAGCATAGTTAACAAAGCCCTATGACTGGTACACATTTTATTTGGACAGTGTTTTATATTTTTTTAAATATTTGATGTTCTAATAAAGCTGAAGAAATAGCTTTAACATCGTTCATGTATTAGAGGTTATTAGACAGGTAAAGGTCATATCTCTTTCTTGTTAATGCACTGTGCCATGATTTTTGAGATATATTATGAGTGATACTCTAGCTTTTGTCCTTAAATCCTATACATCTGTTTTGCTATCTTTATTTCATGTAACTGCATCGTTTTAGTAAGATATTTTGAAAAGAAATAATAAATAATTAAGAACTTAGGTTATGCTATCATTTTGTATAAGATTGGTTTATTTGCTTCGAAGGAATAGAATTTTATAACTTGAAATTGAAGATCCAGTGAATCCTAAGGAAAGGAAAGAATCATAGAATATATTTTTGAATTTATTTTCGAAATGAAATATAAATTTTGGAATAGAGTATCTAAACAAGATGTTTTCTTTGAAATGTTAATTATTTTTAAATGCTTTATTATTATTTTTTTAAGAGAAAAATAAGTATTGCATATTTTTAAAATACAATAGTACAATGTAAATTATATAAACAATATGCATAGTATATTTTTTTTGTTTATTGAATAACAGGAATATATTGATTATTACACTTACATCATACTAAAGTAAGGCTAAATAAGAATATATTATGATTAGTAAACATCGTGTGATAAAACACTAAAATCTAGTACTGAATTTTGGATGAATATTTTATGTAACATCTTTGACTTTGCAAGATGATTTTTTTTTATATATTTTGAGAAATCCATACTCATTATAAAGTTAATTTTGTTTTCTGTAGAATGTTTTCCTATGAATGTTTTAAAAATAAGATAGTTTAATAATATTAAGAATGAAATATTTTGCTAATAAAATAAGTAAATATATTTGTAATAAGTTAACCATAACGAGAAACCAAATGGTAACATTTTTTTTATTTTGTCTTAAGTCTAAATAAAGATATAACTAAACTATAAATTATTTTTATATAACTTAGTAGATAAAAATGTAAGAATAAAATAAGGATATCCATTGTAAATAGTGTACATAAATAGTTTATTTATTTGTTGTTATTAATAAGCTTTGTTAAAATTTGTTTTCAAAATTTTTGTGTCTGGATTGTTTATTTCTCCACTTCTCTGCATGAAATCATGATATATTCATAACAAATGAAACAAAGATATAATTTTGCACAAAAAGATAAATAGAGAATTATTTAAGAATTTAAATATTTTATTGGTATTCTATTAATTAAATAATCATAATTTTATATTATTTTATTGGTCATAAATCAGTTATCACAATAGTATACTGAATTATATGCTATCAGTTGCCACACATCCTTTGTTTATCAGATTATCATATGCTACCACGTATTTATTATATTATTACATGAAGATAAAAGATTATATAAAATTATTTTATTATTTTATTATGGTAATAAAATTATAATAAAAGAAAAGATATCCAGTAGTAGTTAAACAATGAAGAAGAATATTATTATTATTATTATTATTATTATTATTATTATTATTATTATTATTATTATTATTATTATTATTATTATTATTATTATTATTATTATTATTATTATTATTATTATTATTATTATTATTATTATTATTATTATTATTATTATTATTATTATTATTATTATTATTATTATTATTATTATTATTATTATTATTATTATTATTATTATTATTATTATTATTATTATTATTATTATTATTATTATTATTATTATTATTATTATTATTATTATTATTATTATTATTATTATTATTATTATTATTATTATTATTATTATTATTATTATTATTATTATTATTATTATTATTATTATTATTATTATTATTATTATTATTATTATTATTATTATTATTATTATTATTATTATTATTATTATTATTATTATAATTATAATTATTATTATAATTTATATTTATTATCTATTATTATTTTCCCCAATTAATAATATATCTATTTTATCAAAACATTTTAAACAATAGAATACCATTATGCTATGAATCATCTAAAAATATCCTCCTTGTTCTCTAAGAAATTGATTTGTATTTACAAAAGAAAACATAAGCATCATAAGTTGTTTAAGAAATCAGGATCAGTAATATGTTATAATAACTTTATAAATTTTAGAAGATTATTTAAAACCATAGAAAAAATTGATTTCAAAAGATATATTGAGAAACTAGAGGACAACATAAAGTGCAATTCAAATTACTTTTGGTCATTTATTAAAAAGCATTCCGGTGTAAAAAATAAAATGTCAATTGACAATGGGAGTCTTACAGCTGATGATTTTGCCAACTACTTCTTATC
>JAQFVV010012682.1:0-247333 GCA_028023455.1 Epiperipatus broadwayi | reverse complement strand
TAAATCATATATAGTTAAATCTGCTTTTAAAAGTAATGATTTGATAGTTATTGACTCATTAAATTATAATGACATTTTATTAGCAATAAAACAGCTTAAAAATAAAAAAAGTTTTGGATATGATATGCTACCTGTTTTTATTTATAAAGGATGTGCGGAACTGCTAGCTCCAGTGCTTTGTTATATTTTTAATATCTCTTTACAGCAAGGTATTTTTCCTGATTCGTGGAAAGTTGCAAAAGTTATACCAATACCAAAAGTCAAATCAAATGATGTTAGTAATTATAGACCTATTTCATTATTATGTATAGCTGGAAAAATCTTTGAAAAATGTGTGTATAATAAAATAATAGATAAAGTATGTAATTCTTTATCTAAAACACAACATGGCTTTATCCCAGGTAGATCTGTTGAGACTAATTTGATAAATATTCAAGATGCTATTGCAAATGCAATTGATAACAGATTACAGCTAGATGTGATTTATTTTGATTTAAGCAAAGCATTTGACCAAGTAGATCACTCTAGATTGATTAGTAAGTTGCACACGATTGGTTTTAGTTGTGAACTTTTGCAATGGTTCATATCTTTTGTCTCAAATAGACCTAATTTTGTATCTTTTGGGTCTGCAAAATCATACACATATTTTAGTAATGCTGGAGTGCCTCAAGGAAGCATACTTGGACCATTGCTTTTTTCAGTTTATTCTTTGGATATAGAGCAGTGTGTAAGTGGTTCTGACATTCTCTGCTTTGCAGATGATATTAAACTGTATAAAACTATTAAGAATTTTGATGATCAGAAGATTTTGCAGTCTGATATCAAAAAATTTCAGGATTGGTGTGTGGGAAACTATATGGAAATTAACATTGGAAAAAGTTGTGTCATATCGTTTTCTAAAAAATCATCTACAAGTCTGTTTAATTATACACTAAACTCAAAAAGTATTTTAAGAAAAGAAGATCATAAAGATTTAGGTATTATTTTTAATAATAATGGAACATTTAATAATAATATTCAAAATATTATTACAAAAAGTTATAAAATAATGGGTTTAATTCTCAGAAACTGTCAAATGTTTAAGAGAAATACATGTGTGTATTTGTTTCATACATTGGTCTTACCTATTTTAAATTATGGATCTTTGATCTGGAACTCATCTAAATTAAATAATAGATTAGCACTGGAAAAGGTTTATAAAAAAATTTTCAGATACATTAAATCAGAAATAATATGTGACAACAATGCACTCTACAAAAGACGAATCTATACTGATATGAAGTATTTAAAAAAAATTACATCAGGTATAATAGATGTGAGAAGTTGCCAGACAACATTATCATTTAAGGTGAAGATAAAGGATACAAGATCAAAAAATTTGTATAATATTCCAAAATTTAAAAGTGAAACATTAAAAAATTCAGCATTAGTAAGATTACCTAGATTGTACAATAAGTACTTTAATACTGTTAATATATTTGAAACAGATGATAGAACATTTAGGACTACTGTGCAAAAAACTCTGCAAATGCTTTGTGAACTAGATTAGCTGTGCATTTTTGTTTGGATGTAAAATCTGTTAAATGTACTATATTAAATTAAATTAAATTAAATTATTATTATTATTATTATTATTATTATTATTATTATTATTATTATTATTATTATTATTATTATTATTATTATTAGTTTCAGTGTAGAAGATTATGACATAAAATCCCTTCTCATATTTTACTACCATATTTTTATTAACTTAGAATAAACTTTATGAACCTGAGATTTTTATTGAGCTAGATTATTATAAATAGAAGATTAAGATGTAATTATTAACTTAATCTTAGTGAGTAGAAGTTATTAAAGTCGTAAGAATACTATGAGTTTATTATTTGAAATAGTAATAAGGGGGGATAGTGTTCTTATGCCATTGAGGTAGTATCCTGTAGGATATTGCCTCAAAATAATCTATCTTGTCACCTGTATTTTCACTTCAAGTCTCATGAAAATATTAAATATTTATTTGATTTATTTTTTATAAACTGAACCTCATTCGTATTTTAAATTTGAGCTAGTGAAACATTTCAATTTTAATGCTGAATATTTTATTTATTAATTATTAACTGAGCTAGAACCCGTTTTATTTTATATCATATACTATTCTGAAGTGAGGATGCACAATACCAGGTTAGAATATACATATAAATATATATCTGCAGTAAAAAATTTAAATAATGTGTAACAATTATATATATATACACACTTAAATCTCTATTCACTATTTTGTAAATTTAATTAAGAAATAATTTAAATTGTAATTTTGTGTGTTTAATTCATTACCATTCATAGCAATTCCTATAGATATAACAATATACAATACAGAGATATCACAGACCCATTTAAACATTAATTGCCTGTGCAGTGACTTAAAAATCATAACTTGATGTTCATTAAAAAATATTTAATCAGCCCATACAAATAATTTCTATTGGATTTTCTATTATAAATTGTTTAATAATGTAGTTTTTATATATTAAAAAATTATATTTTCAAAAGTTAAATATTCAAAAATTTATATATAATATTAAATAGAGAAAGTGAAAGATATTTAACAAAAACATATAATTTTAAATTAATTTTCAATGAAATCATGAACAAAAATTAATATATATGTTTCTACAGAATTAGTAGAAAATAATAATAAGAAAAATATAAAAACAAGATAATTTATTTTTACAGAATATATTAAAAAAATTAGCTGTGCCTTATATAGACTTCTTGGAATTCCCTAAACTTTTTGCATTAGTATGCAACTTTTTTTATTTTCTTCCGATTCTACAAGACTTGTTTTATCATAATAATGCATTTATTATAACCACAAAGATTATATATAAAATATACAAATTTTATCAAGTATTTTTTAATAAAATGACCCTAATTTTTATTTAACTATAATAGCAATACTAATCAAAAAACTTTACATATCACTGTAAACTAAAATAACAATACAGATACAAGAATGTAATTAAAATTTATTGTTAATATACTGTATAGTACATCTATAAAATGAAAGAAAAAATAATTCATTAAAAATTTCCACTTTTATTATTAAATTTATGACACAAATGTTGTATTAATTAAATAAAATCGAAAAAATAATATATTTTTAATTTATTTGCCAAAACATAAATCAATGGCAACAAAATCTATGTAGAAATAAAAATCCAAAAAAAATGTCCTCATTTATTTTTTTAATTTACTATGTCTGCATTTTTTATATTTGAATTTTCTCATACAAGTATATGTAAAATAAATTGACAAAAAGTTGTTGTTTATAATAAACCTGTATATAAAATTAAAATAAACAATGTTCAATATATGTTTGTCACAAATTCAACAATAAATTCAGACATCATAAATTCAAAAATAAATGTGACCATATAGATTTGCATTTCTGCAAACATTTGACTTATCATTGACATATTTTAGTTAGTAATTGATATTGCTTTATTTAAATAAATATTTTTTATTGCAAAATATATTATTTTCTTGCCTATAATTAATATACTATTGTGGCTGTGAATTAAAAATAATTGTGGATATTTTATTTGTTTTTTGTCCATTAGTTCTTTTCCTCAATGGTCAGTATTATCTAGATGTAAAATTGTGATAGATCATACACTATATTAACACTATAATTTACCAGACCTATTGACAAGAGGAAAAGTGGTAAGATAACCTATGCCCATTATTTTTTTAAGGATTCTGTCATAAATATGTAAAGAAATTTTTATATCACAATAAATAAAATACCCTCAAAAATTTTTTTTTAATTTTATGCAGGCCCAATAGTCAGTCAAATTTCTATATAAACTACATATTATTTTTAGTATCACAACACATTCAAAGCTTTTAAATAAAGAATTATCTTTCAAAATTACTTTTCAATAGGATGCTCTGCAATGAATATGCATTTAATGATTTAATTAATAAGTAAACTGAAATTTTCATTCCATTCGGAAAGTATTAACATTAATGCACTAAACAATTATGGTATAATTATAGAATTTAATATATTTTACATCTAATATGATATGATTATTGTAGCCAAGAGAAGAATAATTATAATGAATGTGATATCTTTACTATTTTTATTAGAGAAAAATAATATAAAACAAAATTATATTTTTGAAAAATTGTTGAATTTTATGGCATACTAAAAAATGTTTCCTGAAATTAATTCTAAACATTATGATGCCTTTCACTATGAGAAATAATTTTAATCAACTTTAATTAGAGTTACTCTTTAACTTTTCTTTTTAATTTTACATTCTGTTTACATTATAAACATGTGAAAGTATTTTTTTTCTAAACAAAATATATGAATATTTTTATAATGATGTAATTCTGTTACAATGTAAGCTCACATATAGGGTATATGAGCACAGACTTTCACATGACCCACCACTCTCCACACTATTTCATAACACTGATACACTTGAACACATACATGTTGAAAAAATAAATAATCACCAATATACGTATTTCATGCTAAACCAGCAATCATCAGTTGGTCGAGATTACCATCTCTACACAAATATGCTATAAGTGCTCAGATATATATTAAGATAGCCAATACTCATATTTTAATGGACAGGCTTCAATCTACTCCACACTCCAACTCTTCAACCATCCATCCAATTAAAGATCTGATGATGGAATGCTCAAAGGCTACCCTGAGGCCGAGATTCTTGTCACACCCATGTTGACCTAAGGTTAATCTGACCCCTCCTGTACAAGACACAATCCATTTAATACATATACAAGGGATGGTTACATATATATAATATTATAACTCAACCAAAAGTTTTACTATTCTCTCCTCCCCTAAAATGTTAACATATATTATTTTGTTTTAGCATTGAAATTTTTTTATTAAATTTACTATCACTTAAAACTCCCATGATATTTTCAACTATTAACATTGAATTAAAGAATGTAAAATTAATGTTTAGTAATATCAGGAAAATGACTTTTGATAAATAATATTACTCATAAAATACAAAAAAATACAAAAACAATAAGGAAATAAATCCATTTCAAGTTTTAGTATTTATTTACTAAATTTCAATTTTATAATCATTTTTAATATTTTTACCAAATCATTGATTTTATATTTCCCCTTGTGTTAGAACTGTGCTTTTATAAGAACATATTTTCCAGTATTTAAAATTAAGTTAGGCTGAAGGTTATATGAAGGACATATATAAATTTATGACGATAATAGCAACACAAAAATATTTGCAAATACATAATTGTCAATCAATATTGCAAAAGGGAAGAAGGAAAGAATTTGCTTTTAAATGTGAACAAGATTTGGTTTCTGAATCTGATGGAGCATGTGTAGATGATATTGAGTTTTAATGATTTTGAAGATACCAATATTTCATAAAAAAAAGTTTTTAGATAAATATTGGTCATGAAAAAGCTATAATTACATACAGGAAATTTATACTTCAATATATCTCTTGTTAAATTTAATTAATTTTTTCTTTGAATTAGTCTTAAACTGAATTTACTACTTTTTAAAAAAATTAATTTATACAACTTAATTATTTGCAAAAACTACAATGTAATAATAAAGAATTTAAAATTTGTTTTTTAAAAAAGTCTTCTAATAATAATACTAAGTCACTTACCGTTTATCATTCTGTTTGTCTTCTAATGCAGAACAGATCAATCTAACCATTGGAGTAAACCCTGTTCCTGCTGCTAAAAGAACTAGATCAATGCATTCTTTAAGTCTGGACTCTTTGAAAGAACCTTCATAATCACTTAAATCAATAAAATCTCCTGAAATATCAAATATATATATATATCAATTTTTTTGTAGATTATTTTTAGATTAATAACAATAAACATGACAATTAAATATTAAACCAATAAAATTTCACATGACTCCAATGTATATATGGTTGTCTTATCAGCATATTTTTTTAATGTCTCTATGCCATTTATTTTTAGATGTAGTATAAGATGCCTGATAATAGTGCTTAATAAATCCCTATCCTGTATTATCCATAAGTTTGAAACTAGTCTGTGATGCAGCATGGGATGTGATATGATGCACTGTGACTTCTCCTTATATAGAGCCAGGAAACACTCAGTCGCTATGTCCAGAGAAACCTATTAGCCACTTTACCTTCCCCTTTTATTCTCCACCAGAAGTTTTTTCATATTTTTCTCTATCCTGCCCCATTCCATTTCCATGATATAATCTCCATTGCTTTTATATCTAACAACCCCTTATCTTTTCCCAAACCCAGCATAAAAACCAAGAACCCACTGTCGGTATAATCACTTGGTTTATATTTATTCTTCCACAACATCATTATTTGTATCTTTTCTGCTTTCGAACCTTTACATAAAATTAACAGATACCTAATATTTTCTATGCCTTCCTTACACAACATCAGACTAAATCATCCTCATTTTCCACTTATGTGTATATTCCCTTGTTGCTAATGGTCATGTTTAAGCCTTAAACAGTAAACTACTTTGGTCATGTTTAAGCCTTAAACAGTAAACTACTTTCCTTGCTATTATCATAAATTAAATCACACCTAATATTTTGTTTACTTCTATATATATTTAAACTTTTTACTCTCCATACTAGTTCTCTACCTCTCCATCTCTCCATTCTTTATTAATGCATTTATTCTTCTATCCCATTCCTTACCAATATAACACTCAACAATTCTCCTAACACAATCATTCTACCTTCTGTATAAATATAGTGACATAAATTTGTTATCCAAAGTGTCTGCATACCATATTACCTTTCTCGCACATCTTGTTGCTTGCCCTTTACTTATAACCCAATTGAATACTACTTTAGCTATTCTCTTATTATCCATAAACTGCAATCTATTGAAGATTTTCATTTTGCTTTTTGTATCTCTCATATAAAAACTTGACCACCCCATTCTTGAAATGCCTCCTTTGCCATCCATACATCTGCATCTAATGCATGTCTTCCTTGTGCTTTTTCTAAGTAATCTAATATCCCTTTACTAACCCATAATATATCATTACCATATGTTAATCCTGCTACTACTACTCTCTTTCATACAATTCTAGCTACATCATATTTATTATATGAAAACACTGTTAATTTCTTTATCAATCGCTTTCTTTGCTTCATTTATCAATTTTTTTCCCATTCATCCAAGCAATTTCTCTGATTACTTAAGATGATTCCCAAATAATTATACATATTCACCACATTTAACTTTATATCTCCCAATAAAAATTCTTTATTTTTTATTTCCCCAATTTTAATCATCATCACTTTTGATTTTCCTCACTAAATTTAATCCCTATCTCTTTATCCACTCTTGTTCATGCCCTCAGCATAACTTCCATATCTTCCCTTTTTTCAGTGCACAAGAAGACATCATAACAAATAAAAGACCCAATAATGTATATACTCCCTTGCCATCTATTAACAGTGTCTCTAACCCTCTTCCTAATCTTTCTATTGCTCTCTGCATTTCTCTCAAATACAATAAAAACAAAATGGGTGATGTAGGGTATTCTTGCTTTAGACCAACCCCATTTTTTAACTTTAACTGATAATATATTCTCCAATTGATACATATACAATTTTTTAATAAGATACACTAAAGCTCCATCCATTCCCAAATTTACTAAACTTACCCCAAATCTATTTTTATTTACTCTATCATATGTCTTCTCTATATCTATAAAAACCATATATAACTGTCTCCCAGTATTTATACTCATATCTATAAATTGTGTAACTACAAATAAATTATCTTCTTTATGCCTAGCCGATCCAAAACCTCCTTGCATTTCTTCCACTACGGGATAAGTATTTATTAAGCACTGCCATCTAGTATCTATTATTATTTATTAAAACATACAATTAGTGGTAGTGAGATGCTAAAAAATATGCTTCGAAGACAATTATATATTAATGGTAAATATTAACAATAACAATTATTAAATTCAAAAATACTTTTGATATCTTTCATAGCTATTTTAAAATTTTTAAATTTACTGGAAGTAATTCAAGATCTGTGAATTTTAATATTGCAATTTGCTTATTAATTAAATACATCATAATTTATTTAATAAAATAAAAGCAATATAAATAATGTATAATCAAAAAAACATTAAAAATATTAAATACAATTATAATTCATTTTCAGTGTTGTGCACATAAGCAAGTACAAACATTATTTTAAAAACCACATCAAGCAGAAGTATGAAATTATGTATTTAAATATGTTTCAAAATTTAATTAATTAAACACTATTACATTGTCTGATCATAACAAAATCTAGGGTAAAATTAAACATAAAATCTAATAGGAATTTGGGAAACATGCATAATTAAATGTATACTTTTGTATTTTCATTTATTATTACTGTGAATAAGAGTTGTTTTGACAAGAATGCTTACCACTGAAAATGCACCAAAGTTGTATTTAATATTTTTAATGTTTCTGTCTCATGAAAAATTCTAATTTTATCCTGATTATTTTTTTGTTTCATATTAAATTTTATGAAAAAGCTGACTGAAGTTGATTATGATAGTAAATAATTAGCAAAATACTGTATTCAATTTAAAGAAAATGAAATTAATTTATTACAAAACATTTACTAATATTTACTAACATTTTACTAACATTTTCAAATATTCAAAATAAATTTAATCAAAAATATATATGGAGAATTATATAATGTTTCTTTTAAGATACTTAAGAAACAAAAAATAATAATATTGGGTATCATATTATGTGTAAGTGCAATTTTCTATAAATTTGGCATTTGAGATAGAGTATTGAGAAAAAATTAAAATAATATATTTTATGTATACACACACACAGACACACACACACACACACATATATATATATATATATATATATAAGGTAATGATCTAATAACAGTATCTGTATTCTTCGATCACAAGAAAATATATAATTTCACTTTTAATTTTTATTTGGATAACATGAGTATTCATCATGAGAAAAGAAACCATAAAAATGGAAAATCAACTTTGTAAATGGAAATATGAAATTTTAATCAATAAGTAAAGCACAAAAATTAAAATTCATAGATCTTAAAATATTGCATGATTACATTTATTAATAACAAATATGAAATTTTTAATATACAATTCAAAATAAAGAAATAAATTATTTGTTTGTCATTTGAAACAGTTATCTTTTTTCTTTGAGAACAAAAAATTAATAATTGTAAACTGTGTATGTAAGTATATATATATATAAACAGAGCAAAACTCTCCATACAGTATTGCCACCTGTGCTAAACAGAGTAATCAATGGATGCCAGAAGGCTTGTGCATAAAATCCCTATCTAATGCCTAGTCATCCAATATCCCCAGATTAGTCTCTGGCTTGTGGCCTTCGTCAGTGAGGAGCTTTGGATCTGAGAGCACTGCATCTACATCTTAGGATCTAATGCAACGCCCTAGCAACCACCTTTTATCTCTACTTATCTACTTAACTACAAAACTATGAGAATGAAATTGAAAACACAAAAAATATTTTCAATCTAACCTCAATAGCTTATATAGTCATATGGGTCTGAACTCAGTTCAGCACCCATACATTTTGGTGTCTTTGGCTCTTTTACAACCATAGCCACCACTATCCTATTAGGCAGGATTGGTGTTAAACCATTAAGCATCACATGATCACATTTCCTACACTAGCACATTAATTGTTGATAACTGAGCAAAACTCTCCATACAGTATTGCCACCTGTGCTAAACAGAGTAATCAATGGATGCCAGAAGGCTTGTGGATAAGGCCACAAGCCAGAAACTAGTCTGGGGATATTGGATGAGTAGGCATTAGATAGGGATTTTATGCACAAGCCTTCTGGCATCTATTGATTACTCTGTTTAGCACAGGTGCCAATACTGTATGGAGAGCTTTGCTCTGTTTATCAACAATTAATGTGCTAGTATAGGAAATGTGATCATGTGATGCTTAATGGTTTAACACCAATCCTGCCTAATAGGATAGTGGTGGCTATGGTTGTAAAAAAGTCAATGACACCAAAATGTATGGGTGCTGAACTGAGTTCAGACCCATATGACTATATAAGCTATTGAGCTTAGATTGAAAATATTTTTTGTGTTTTCAATTTCATTCTCATAGTTTTGTAGTTAAGTAGAAATAAAAGGTGGTTGCTAGAGGGTTGCATTAGATCCTAAGATCTAGATGCAGTGCTCTCAGATCCAAAGCTCCTCACTGACAAAGGCCACAAGCCAGAAACTAGTCTGGGGATATTGGATGAGTAGGCATTAGATAGGGATTTTATGCACAAGCCTTCTGGCATCCATTGATTACTCTGTTTATCACAGGTGGCAATACTGTATGGAGAGTTTTGCTCTGTTTATCAACAATTAATGTGCTAGTATAGGAAATGTGATCATGTGATGCTTAATGGTTTAACACCAATCCTGCCTAATAGGATAGTGGTGGCTATGGTTGTAAAAGAGCCAAAGACACCAAAATGTATGGGTGCTGAACTGAGTTCAGACCCATATGACTATATAAGCTATTGAGCTTAGATTGAAAATATTTTTTGTGTTTTCAATTTCATTCTCATAGTTTTGTAGTTAAGTAGAGATAAACAGTGGTTGCTAGAGGGTTGCATTAGATCCTAAGATCTAGATGCAGTGCTCTTAGATCCAAAGCTCCTCACTGATGAAGGCCACAAGCCAGAAACTAGTCTGGGGATATTGGATGAGTAGGCATTAGATAGGGATTTTATGCACAAGCCTTCTGGCATCCATTGATTACTCTGTTTAGAACAGGTGGCAATACTGTATGGAGAGTTTTGCTCTGTTTATCAACAATTAATGTGCTAGTATAGGAAATGTGATCATGTGATGCTTAATGGTTTAACACCAATCCTGCCTAATAGGATAGTGGTGGCTATGGTTGTAAAAGAGCCAAAGACACCAAAATGTATGGGTGCTGAACTGAGTTCAGACACATATGACTATATAAGCTATTGAGCTTAGATTGAAAATATTTTTTGTGTTTTCAATTTCATTCTCATAGTTTTGTAGTTCAGTAGAGATAAAAGGTGGTTGCTAGAGGGTTGCATTAGATCCTAAGATCTAGATGCAGTGCTCTCAGATCCAAAGCTCCTCACTGATGAAGGCCACAAGCCAGAAACTAGTCTGGGGATATTGGATGAGTAGGCATTAGATAGGGATTTTATGCACAAGCCTTCTGGCATCCATTGATTACTCTGTTTAGCACAGATAGCAATACTGTATGGAGAGTTTTGCTCTGTTTATCAACAATTAATGTACTAGTATAGGAAATGTGATCATGTGATGCTTAATGGTTTAACACCAATCCTGCCTAATAGGATAGTGGTGGCTATGGTTGTAAAAGAGCCAAAGACACCAAAATGTATGGGTGCTGAACTGAGTTCAGACCCATATGACTATATAAGCTATTGAGCTTAGATTGAAAATATTTTTGTATTTTCAATTTCATTCTCATAGTTTTGTAGTTAAGTAGAGATAAAAGGTGGTTGCTAGAGGGTTGCATTAGATCCTAAGATCTAGATGCAGTGCTCTCAGATCCAAAGCTCCTCACTGATGAAGGCCACAAGCCAGAAACTAGTCTGGGGATATTGGATGAGTAGGCATTAGATAGGGATTTTATGCACAAGCCTTCTGGCATCCATTGATTATTCTGTTTAGCACAGGTGGCAATACTGTATGGAGAGTTTTGCTCTGTTTATCAACAATTAATGTGCTAGTATAGGAAATGATGTTATATATATATATATATATATATATATATATATATATATACATAGTATGCTAGTATAGGAAATGTGATCATGTGATGTTATATATATATATAAATTACCACAGTTTCATACTAAAACAAACAACATAATATCAGCAATCTATTGTCAAAAGTTACTCTATAATTAGGCAGCACATATAAATCCATTCATTACTCTTGTATAAATCTTTAAATAGACTGTAAATAACAGCAATAAATAAAACAGAATGAAATTAAACCTCTCTATAAATTTAAATAAAGTTCATTATAACAAACTGCTAATATTCTACTAAACATGAGAGTTCTTGAGATTTAATTTAGGTATAATAACCAGATAGTTTTTGGCACTTATGGTTTGATATATATATATACAAAAAAATTAAACAACTAGAGACAGTAAAATGAATGAAAATGCCTTAAATAATTAAAATAATAAAAGGAAACAGAGGAAAAAAAAACTTTTAATTTAAAAATTTTAGTTATTTATAATTATGTCATCTCCTCAACTATTATTTCTTTATATATATATATATATAGTTTACAATCATTCTAATATCATATCAACTATTATTTCTTTATATATATATATATATAGTTTACAATCATTCTAATATCATATTTTCACGTCAAATCAAATTCAAAATTAAAAAGAAAAATCTTTTTTCAAAGTTCATTTTATCCACCAATTCCTGTTCAAATAAAAATAGAATGCTTCTTGATAAATATATAATATAGTCATATGATTATTTTCATGAATAAAAAATATTAAATGTAATTTGGAGGTAAAGAATTTATTCATGAGATGATATTTAATGTAAATATATGTACTTATATATATATAATTATTAAAACCAATCAACACTTAGACAATCCCAATATCAATAACAATCTCAAACAACTATCAAGGCAACCTCATTTTAACAATAAAATATATATATACACACACGCATGTGTGTGGATTAAAACAAAATACATATAACTACATTTTCAATATACCATTATGCAAATAAATGTAAGTTCAAGCAGCTTTGTTATTCTGAATAGCAATTTATAATTAAATTGCTATTCAGAAACCAGTAATACTGTAAGTTGTCTTTAGCTTTTGTTTAATTATATATTGGTATATTAAAATTTGTTGAGTTAATCACAGTGTTTTGTTGTAAGAAAAGCAAAGATTTCTTTGCCCACATAATGAATATTAAAAATTTCAAAAAAATTCATGGGTCTAACTGATAAAAATACAAATTGCAACAAGACTTTTAATATTTGTTTGTATGACGGTAGAAAAAATATTCATTCTTGACATTTACATAATACTTCATATTTATCATAATAAAATACAAATGCTGGTTGGTTTATAACACTTTCTGTTTCTTCTGGCCTTAAACATAAGAAAATTTCATTAAATACGTTAGCACTTAACATTTAATTTGAAATATATAGTATTAGTTAATAAAATAACTGAAACAATAATAAACATAGAGCAATGAGTTAATTTTAAAATCTAAACTTTCAACATGATTTCCTACCTTGGAAATAACTTATAAATTTAGCCTTCAAAGTCGGCATGTTCTACATTGTTCCATATACATACTAGAAAAAAGTTTTTATTATCTAAACAAAATGTCAAAACAAATCGTTAATCTTTTACAATAAATAAATTAGTTTGCATATATATTTACAAATAAAATAGGTAAACATTCTACAAATACCCATAAATAAATAAATCTAATTGTAGCTATTTTCTTATTTTTACATTTTTTTTAGAATTTGGATTTAAATGAGATGATATGTAATCTATTCTTCATATCCACACAAACTCTGGAAACAAGACATTTTGGCTTAATGATTTCTTTTTTATAGGCTAATTAAATATAACTTGTTACTAACAATTACTAAAAAATTAAACCAATGTTTTATAACTTTCTTTTATCTTTCATTCAATTACTTTTTATTAAAAATATATAATTTCAATACTAAATACTTTTTTTAATAAATAATAATAACAATGATAATGATGAACAATAATAATAGCAGCAAAATGTCAATTTGTCTACAACCATGTTAACAAGCTCTAGTTTTTCATGCTCCAAAGATACTCTAAACCTAGGCCTGACAAGAGAAAAACCTTACCCTGATATACTTTTTTCAAGTTCCAATGAGTAATAACTAATTAATAATTTTGTGTTACATTTTTCATTCAAAATTTCAATTAAAATAAAGTTAACCAACGAATAATTTAGAAAAAAATTATGATGACAAGTCCAAAGTTGAGTCAAACTTTTACTTATTTTTAATTTTATTGCAGCAATTTCCATTTGGGTGGGAGGGGGAGGAATTCAGTTTCAAATTTCCCAGGAATCAGTTCCCTTGCTCACAAAAAAGTTAACAAGCTGTGGTTGTTTATACTTAAAAAGTATTTAAAATCTTAGGCTAAAGCAAGGAAAAAAATTACTTTCATATACCTTTTTCAATTTCCAATCAGTTGATAACTTCTACTTTTGAGTTACATTTTTATTCAAATTTTCAATTAAAATCTAATTATACTACAGATTATTTTAATGTGATTTTGAAGTTATCAAATCATATTTCTTCTTTATATCTTTCATATTTCACTATATTTATTAGATATCAAGAAATTTAAATTATTAATAACTTATTTTGACTTAAAGTATTAGTTTGTTTTTTTTTTTCAAAAATGTCCTGAAGCTGTATTTAGAACTTAGCTTCTATGTAAATAACCTATTTATACTAATGAATAAATAATAATAATAGATTTATAGTTACATATAAAAATATAGCAATAAATTTTCAAAAAATTTAAACTTGTAAAACATATTTTGTTATATATAACAGAAATAAATAATCTTTTAGATTTTTAAAATAAAAAACCAAGATTTTATAAAAATCATCATGCTACTGTAACCAAGGCATAAGCATGTAAATACCTTGTAACCTTTGTCGACCATAAAATAGCTTTTTGAAACATAATAATAATAATTCAATTCTTTGTTTAATGTACATATCAACAGCATTTAGCCAATTATAGATTGCACAGAAAGTTAATTATTGTATACAAATATAAATAAGCAACAAATTATGAAAACAGTAAAATGAACAAATAAGTAAAAAGGTAATACACCAAATGAAATTAAGGATATATATGTTTAAAAATGGCTTCAGAAAATTGTTTAAATCTAAATTAAAAATATCTTTATTACCAAAATCTTTACTTATAAGTTCTGGGTAAGGGAAATAAAGAGGAACATTTTAATAAATCAGAAATACAAATTTTAAGTTCAAAAATATTGTGAGTGTAATTATTATAAATCTATTTTTTGATACTTAATCTAGAAAGCAAGTTAAATACAGAAATATTTTGGGAAATAAATTTATGAATAAATTTAAGATCATTTGTTTTTCATCTCAACAATAAGTCAACATAGTGATCATTATTTAGACTATTTAATTTTAAACATTTGTCAAAAACAAATTGCATTTTTATGATATCTGTCTTGGTATGAGGATTCCATATAACTAAGCCATACTCCATGATACCAAAATAGAAAATACTAAGGATATAAAAAGTTCAATTTTTATAAATTTATTAAATGTTTTTCCACATCTGTAGATAATTCCTATAATTTTAAGAGATTTATTCACAATAAAATTAATGTGGTGATGGAAAAAACCATTGTTGGAAAATACTATTTCTAAATCTCTTAGATGATCATTTGTTATAATTTTAGAGTCTCAGATTTAGTAGGAAAACCTTAAAATTTCAGATTTCCTAGAGTAAGAAACAATGGAGCACTTATCTATATTTATGCTTATACAATTATATTCACAATATTTCAGGAAATTATCTATATCACTTTGAAATAAAAAACAGTCATTAACAGAATAAATATGCCTAAAAATTTTGCAATCATCTGCATAAACGTAGAAGATGTGAAAATTTAAGGTAACTTTTGCAGTCATCAATGTATACATTAAATAATAAAAGTGCAAGAACACTTCCTCAAGGCACTCCAATGAAATAATAATATGGTAATGACAATTTATTGTTAAACTTCACATAAGACATCCTCTTTTCAGGAAAAGAGTCAAACCAATTAATTAATAATTTGGAAAAAGCTAATGTACAAAGTTTTCAAAGAAGAATTTTATGATTAACTCGATCAAAGGTCATGGTCATATCAAAATAAATAACATCCAACATAGATTAATTCTCAATTGAATTGGAAATGTGATCAAAATAGTTAACAGATTTGTTTCAAAAGACCTATTAGGTAAAAAGCCATGTTGCCTGGTGCCAAAACCTTATTGAGATCAAAGATGATATTATTATATAAGCATCTTTCAAATATTTAAGCAATACTGTGTAGAGCTGAAATAGCCTATAGTCACCAAATGTCTAGATCCTTTCTTAAAAATATGTATAACTAACAATTTTAAGGGATGTAGGCAAAATACCATCTGTTAACAAGCAATTAAAATGTGCAAGAGAGGAGATACAATAAATTCAGCACCTTCTATGTAAATGAAAGTTGGAATATTTTCAAGGCTTATACTAGAATATAATTTAAGCTGCTTAATAGCAAAAATAATATCAGATTCAATAATAGAATTAAATACTATCATTTCTTCAATTAGTACATTATTTTCAGTCAAGCTAGTAAAAGTTTTTATTGTTTAAAAAGCTTTGAGAAATAGTGAGAAAAATCATCTGCAACTAGATTTAAATTATTATTTTATAACTTTTTTTTGGAATATCTAAATCCTTAATTAGAGACTAAAATTGCAAAGGGTTATCAGAAATAAGACTTTCAGTATTTTGTATGAATTTTTGAAATTCTCTATAATACATAAACCTTTGACAATCTTCTATAATTAACAAAATTCTTATAATATTTTAAGTTCTTACATTTTCCAATATATATAATGGTGAAATGATTTCTTTTTATTAATTTCTTTAAGATAGACTGAAAACCAGACAGGAAAATAGTTAATTAAATTTTTTCTCTTAGGAGTACATTTTTCAATTAGTTCACTAAATGATTATTCAAAAAACGTCATATAGAAATCTATATCTGATGAAGAATACAAATTTTCCCAGTTAAACTTAAATAATTGTAAACAAAGATTAAAATAATTTCTCTTTTTGTAGTTTACTTTCATAGATTTAAAAGGACAAAGTCTATTAAATTTAATATTAATATAAAATTCTAAGAGAGGATGATATAAATCAATGGAAAAAAAAAGTAATTAAACATTAAATTGTAGAAAAATTACTAAGAATATAAATCCAATGTATGATTACTGAAATTGGTGTATGGATTAAATTGTTTTAGATTTAACAAATTGCAAACCTGAATCATTCTCAATGCTTTAGATGAAAGTGAGACTGAATCTAGGATAGTATTACCTGAGTATAAATCAGGATTATTAAAATCGCCAGTAATAACTATATATGATTTATATTTGATAAAAAAAATTCTTCAAGAATACAAAGACATTCATTAAATTCTAAAAAAGATAATATCGGTTTTAGGTAAATAGTACCCAAAAGAAATTTGACATTATTTTCCAAACATATTTCACACCATGAAAGAGGAATATATTTATGTGTAAAATTACATTTAAAGGCAATGAGCACGTCTCCACTTCTGGAAGCAACATCAGAAGTTCTATCTGTTCTATTGTCCATAAAAATATCATTTGAGATATGTTGAAAAAGCCAAGTTTCTGAAATAAAGATAATATCAAAATTTTCAGAACTGAAGAACTGTTTAATTTTTGCAGTCTTAGTTCTCATTCCATAAATGTTTATGTAAAACAAGAAAATCCAAAAATAATATCAAAAAATATAGAATCAGAAATAATAATCAAAGAAAAATTAATGTTGGTAAAGGATGATATTGGCAAAAGAAATTAATCAGAATGTATTAATGAATTGACCAAGGATCCACAAAAAATTTTAATGCAATACTGCAAAGCCATAAATGACTCGAAATAAACTCCCAATACTTATGTTTGGGAATTGAAACAAAAAAACTACTACTAGTAGAATTAAAACCTGAACTTTAACCTGAACTGTGTTTTCCAAAAATCTCTTTATATCAGTAGATTTAACATCTATTGCTATATTTGAAAACAAATATTCATATTTATCATTATCCTTAATTAACGGTTATTATTATTAGGACCTCTACAAGAAAATGTTTTTAAACTTAAGTTCATCATTATCCCTAGAAATATTTTGTTTAAATTTAGAAGAATAATTACTAATTTTTTTATTATAAAATTTATTTGAATTTAGTCTAAAATTATAGGTTAAACTATCCTCTTTGCTAGGTTGCTTAATTGATAATTTGCTATTAGAAAATTGCTGGGAGAGAGAAAAAGTGTTTGTAGAATATATTGACAAAATGGAATTAGAAAACCACCATTTACAAGATACATTAGGATTTCCCTTAATGTGATAAAGTTGTGTTTTATCCATAAAATGATTTCTTTATTAATAGTTTTGTTTGCAAAATAAAAGATTCCCATGATTTGTGTTAGAATTTAGACCTTTTATGCAAGTACCATAACCAGTTTAATTTTTCTTAACAAATGATTGAGACTGAACTAATACAAGTGTTTACAACACTTTTTATATTATTATTATAGCTCTTGTTACCATATAAACTAATATTATTACCAGTATTATGTTTTTCACTATATGTATTATGAATGTTTTTATTGTAAAATATCCTGGTGTTATTATGACCAGCTTTGGAAAAATAAGTTGATTTGACAGAAGGAAGAGAGCATTGAATACCTTTTTTTAGAATTAGAAAAATAATTTAATGGTTTGTTACAAAGTTGTGACATCTTGCTAATCAGAGAATGAATTTGTGATATAGAATAAAATTGAAAGACTTCTAAAGTGAAATGTTCAAGAAATGAAAAGGTATCATTAAAGTATTTATCCATTCAGTTTAAATCAGCAGCAAAAGATTCAGCCATGTCTGTAGATGTAATATTAGAAGTAGCTGCATAAAGAAAATTGTTGTAAGCTTCATAAATCAATTCATCCTGTACATTAGTTAAATCAGAGCTATTTGTAGAACTATCAGCTTTTCTCTTTGTACAAGTATGAACTAATATCAGAATTATTGAAATCATTATTTGTAGCACCTGTTTTCACAATATTTGATAATATAGAATTAGACCTAAAATAACTAATTTATTATAATCATTAGAATTCTCTTTAGTAACCTGATCCAAAGTATTATCACAAGAAGATACCATTATCAAATCTGCATTTTCTTCAATAAATATATCATAATCAGTATTTGACATGTGACTATCAGAATCCATAGGTTCAACCAAATTACACTCATTACATTCTAAATCAAAACTTATGATCTTATTGACCAATGACTGGGTTGAATCATTATCCATTACCAGTTTATTATCAATATCGGAAAATTCTATTCCAGAAGTTATATCATTACAAACTTGACCTTTAAAAAAACCATTACCAATTATTTTAAAAATAATAGCATCAGATTTAGATAACTTAGTACAAGACAAATGAAATATTTTTGACAGTGACCAGAATACTTCATCCTTAAGAATGCATCAAAAACAATTAAAGAACAACTATGACAGAAGGTAATGTCTGAAATTTTATCCTGATCAGGAATAAACTGATTAATTATAGTATTCACAGAGGGATAATGAATCTTCATTGAAAAAAAAGGGAAGCATCATTATTAAGAGAAACCTTACAATAATCCCATACAAAAACAGACCCACTACAATCCTTACTATTAACAGAATTAAGACAGTCTAAATGATACTTCAGAGACAAAACCCAGAACATTTCAAAGACTTTGCCTTTCATAAATAACAGAATTGCATAATGGACAAGAATAAAAAAAAGCCATAAGAAATTGAAAACATTAAAGTAATAGTTTTAAAAAAATCTAACAAATGAATATACATATTGTAACCTGAATAAATGGGGAGAGGAGGAGAGAGGGGGAGGAGAGAAATCAAAATGTGAGAGAGGAGAGGGAGAAGATGAGATGATGAGATGATTAGAGGGAAGTCAGAAGAGAGAGAGGAGGAAAGAGATGAGAAAATAAGATAGTGAGAAAGCAAGAGAGAAGAGAAGAAGAGAGAGGAGATGAGAAAATAAAATAAATAAGTAAATCAAAATCAGAGACTCTTCAGCTAGACACAGTGAGGTTACAATAAAATTTACAAAGATGATGGTACACAGAGATCTATAACAAGATGGAGGAAAAATCATACAATACTGCCAAATAAATAGGGCATAATAATAATTTAAAATAAATAATTAAGAAAATTTTATACTTTTCAAATATTTATAAGATTTAACCTTCCATCAAATCACATTCTCTGAACACAACAGGTTTGCGACAATATATATATATATATATATATATCTCCTACTAAATTTCTTCTCTCATATTTTGAAATAAACGCAATCCTTGTTCCTTCTTCTGATATCATAATTTGTAATAAATTAAATAAAACAAAATATCATAAAATGTGCTCCCCTTCTAGCACAGAGAATAAATAAGAAATTCTTATTCTATACTAGTAAGACAATATTGAGATATAGAAAATTAAGTGAATCAATGCCAAAACAGCAAGAGCAAATGATCTCAGGATTCCTACTTTACTCTCATGAAAAACACTAATATGAAGTTGCTTAACAAGTAAATGAATAGGTGAATGATATCCTGGTTGACTATAGGAAGCAAATACTTACTTGAAGTGACTGCATCCTACTACAAGATAGCAATATTTATAAAAAATATAAAAAAGTAATTACTTAATTATTTAATTACATAATTAAAATATTCAAATTTAGATTAATTACAACCTTTTACCCAGGACCATCACTAGAGATGGAAGAAAGATAAGGGTGCCTTTTATGTCATTCCACCTTCCCACAGACAATTTTCATAAGCAACTAAATGTAAACTAGACCTTGACATTACAATAATACAATAGTGTGCAATCTAAATATTATGGATAATCTTCTGAAATGTCAAACCATTTTCACTTTATAAAAGACAATCTTCTATAAGATAACATAATTTAAAAATACTTCTTAAACTATTATTTTGGTATCTGGAAATGCAAAATTATCTGTTACAGTGATTTCATTCAGAAATCACAACTATATGCATAACTTTATCTTATTTCTGTGGATATAAAAGTATTCTCTATGACATTAATTAAATGAAATAATTAACATTGTGAACCCAAGACAATAACATATAAAACAAAAAAATAAGCAGAACTAAATTTACATTAAATAAATACTCAATATGTTTATTTACAATATAGTACAACAAAACAAAATTTACACAAACTTGGAAACATTGCCAAGATAGCGCTGTTAACAAATATAGTCATTTGACATTTATCTTTAGTCTTACTTTCTTACTTTTATCTGATAATGTTTGCAACATTTCTTTTTAACTCTGAAGCACTATTTTCAAAAACAATTGCATTATATGCAAAATCTATATGACTTAAATAATATTCATTTACTTTTACTTCTTAAGCTTTTCACTTTCTAATCCACAAAATCTTTTCTTGCAAAGCTGCTGCAAAAATTTTTGGAGATATGTAGTTACACTATCATTCATTTTTCTCAACATTAATCATCTTAGTATCACTACTTAATATATAATCATTGCTGTTGCTTTGGTACTATGCATAGTATTTAAATTTGCTGATAACATTCTATTATAATCACAGAAATGTTTTCAGCATACAGTGATTAGTTACAAGAAGGTTTCATTAAGGAAAACAGTGGTGCTGTCACAAAAATATCAACAAACAATCTTGGATCTCAAGCATCCACATTGTTGATCAAGATCCTTTTATATATTGGTCATCTATTGATATTTTTTCTATATAAAATATTTCTTGTCTATGCTTATATAGAGAGCCCCCTAAAAACCTTGGTAGTTATTTTTCAATTTACTTTAATTGTATACAATGCTTCCATTACTCAAAATCATCCTTTGGTCATTAATATTATAAGACTGCAAAAAGCTTCACTGTTTTGTTTTCATCATTTATTGATATAAAGAGGCTATTTTAAAAACAAATTTAAACTTTGAAAAGAGACAGGCATCATGCAAACCTTTGTGAATAAAATGGCTGTTTAGAAACCTTTTAAGGCAAGAGAAGCTAGCTCTTCACTCTCATGTTATCTAGTATGCACTTGAATAATCAGTGATTATCAGATACATGTAAGAATAGTTTCTGGTTTTTATCCTTATCAATAAAACTTGAAACTCAGACTTAGAAGGAAGGCAGACAAGCATTCAGCAATCATCCCCAATTATCTTTCAAATTAAAAACTTGAAATTTAAATCAGCTATGGTTTTGAATCCAAGTCAACCTGTTTGAACCGTTATGTGGATCTGCATGCAAAGAATTTGGTGACTTATTGTTATTATAATGATTTTTCTAAGTTAAAAATGTTTCACAGGTAAATCATTTTGTCTAAATATTTAAAGTACTATAATAAAAATACTGTTTTAACTCAAATACATGTTAACGTTCACAAGGAAGAGATAAAATGTTTTTTCATACTTTGGCAATCAAAAGCAATCTGTTTGATCTCATCTCTGTTTCTTCGTTCATTATTTTAAAAAAAATATCGTCTTATATTCTTCAGAGAAATTTTTGAAAATATAGATGTTTTTTATCACGTGAATCTTTCTATGAAGCTAATAATTTGGGGCCGTATTTTTTTTTTTTACCTCAAGACTTATTTTGTTAAATCTAATGCCTAATAGTTTTTGAAAAAATAAAAGATCAAAAAAGTGGTAGGCGATCTTTTAAAAAAAAATAAAATAAAAAAAGATACAAAAGAAAAGAAATAGACTTGCCATGGTTAATTGGCAGCGATCTATATGATAAAATCTTTTTTCATACTAATGAAAATAAAATACAACCGCTTGAAACTTAATCTCATGGTGATGATAACAAACTCTACTCTTTTTTATACATATATTTTAAATTAAATGCTGTTAATATAAAAAATAATTCAAGTGTGCCGAGTAATTCTACAGATCAAATGCATTGCGGAAGTATTAAATTTTCAAAATGTTCGTTAAATTAGTTTTGTGGGTTTTAAAAAGAGAAGAAAAACAGAAGGTAAAAAATAAATAATAGAATAATTTATAACTCGGGAGTTCATAAGAAGTTCGAGCACCAGAAATCACCTAGATGGTCCGCAGTCCGTAAACCTTCAGCTCTAGAGTCTGTCATTCTACGGCTGTATTAAATCATACAAACGAAAATTGCCAAATGATATTATTGCTTAAGAATTTATAAAAATTCAAGACTGGAAGTGACAGAACTGGGCCAGGATTCATGAACTTTGTTACATTTTCATTTACCATTGTCAAACTCCCTCCACTCACAACTTCGATGCCATCCATTTCAGATAAATACACTAATGATTATTACTAATCATTTTCGAAACTACACATTATCTCTAGCACAGATATAAACTTTAAACCTCAGGTAAAAATTAATATATCTGATTTTTTAAATTTACACACACGGAGTTATTCACCTTTCTTTCTCCCGTATGTAATATCTTTATAGATATAATAAACTTTGAGCACTAGAATCTGCCATTTTATCACTGCAATAAACCACTCAAGACAAAAATAATCAATTGGCTTATCACTCAAAAATTCATATGATGTTTGAGAATGGTAAGTGACAATAATGGATCCACAATCCACGAATCATGATCTCCAGAATCCATCATTCTATCAGTGCACTAAGCTATGCACAGCAAATCAATCAAATAGTTTATTGCTTGTTAGTTTATAAAAATTTCAAGGACAAGAAATGCCAAACTAGGTCACCAGTCATGAATAATAATAGGGTCCAAAGTTTGTTACTCTATGATTGCATCAAACTATACAAAAACAATAAAGACATATAATTCACAAAAATTTACTAATAAGTGATTTTATATTTTAATTATATGTTTATTTTAAATATATAATAAAGATAAAAAAATTAAATAAAAAAATATGCAAGTTTTAATTTTGTTATTATTAGTAGTAGGTAGTTTTAAATGTGTTTTAAAAAATGAATGCACTAAAATCAGATATATATTGTAGCAATATAAATAAACAAAAAAATATATAAATAACTAAAAAAAATAGATACGTTAAAATTTGTAAATTTAATAAATTTTATGAAACAGTAACAGACATTTTTCCATCTCAAAATGTTCAATATGATCATGATTACGAATGGCGTTTAGGTTATATGAGACCACATTTTATGATTTTATTTTTTCTTTCCTAATTTCAATGTGGTGTAATATTTTGTGCAATAAAATGTTTTTAAGTGAAAAGCTAAAAGTTTTTCAAAATTTAAAAATATATATGAAGTATTTTTCTCAAATAATAAAATAAAAATGTGATTTAGTTGTGACAGAAAAGAAAATTGTAAAGCCTATGTTAAATTGCATCATAAAATTTAGTTTGAATAGTATAATAGAGTATTTAAAATGGATAATAATATATTGGTAAGTAAAGATAAATGGCAGATTTTGAAATCAAGGTTGATTTAAAAACATCAAAACAAATTGTGTTCATACCTATCATAGTATTTCTACAAAGCAAGACAAAGTTATTACAGAAAATCAGTATAATCTAAAGCTTGTTTAATTGAGATAAAAATCTAACACTTCATTAATTTTATAATTTTTAAAAAATAAAAATATGGTTTGATATTTTTTTTCTTTCATTTTTGAGTGAAAGTGAATGAATGAACACAATATATGTACTCCCTCAGTTAACTATTAATTATTACTAACTTTGTTGACACTATAATTTTTAATTAATATAAGTATACTATATTAATAAAAAAGTTTTTCATATATGGGTCTGTAAAATTATTTTATAATTGTAGTTCAGTAATGTATTCTATTGCAATCAAAGCTTATTCACAAAATGTGAGCTAAGCTATTATAGATGATGCATGCAAAAAGAGATTGGAAAAATATATAGTGGATATGTAGCTCTACTGTACTATAAATTCATGTATACAACATAATTATTGAACCTATTTCCACACAAAAGTTTTTAAAAATCCTGCATAAATGAAAAGTGAAAAAACCTTTAGTTAGTATACTCATACATCATTGCTAGAATGTTAAGATTTTTATGATTTCAATCATTGTTTTATATTTATATAGAAAAATATTTTTCCATATTAATTAATATTAATATTTGGATAGTTGTGGAGGGACCATACTACCGATGGGAAGACGGTGCTGTGATACCATCAGAAATCGGCCTGAAGCTTTCAAAATTCTGCCATCAAGTGTGTTCAAAGCTTCAAAATTCTGCCATCTTTGCTGTATTTTTTACACCAAATAACCATCGTTACTTAATCTTCTGTTACTATTTAAAATGAGAGCTGTAAATCAAAATAATGTTCTTAATGGATTTTTATGCTGAACACATTCAAGTGCCTACTACAAATTATTGGAAGGATTTTGGTAATTATTTTTTGTGTATTGCTTTTTTACATTGATTACCATTTTTTTGTGTATTGCTTTTTAATTATTTAAATATTATTGATCAATTTAGATATGCCATAATTTGAAAACCAGATAACAATTAATTCCTTTAAAGCAAAATAATTTGAGATTTTCTTTTTTAAGTATTTAGTACATTTTTTAAAAATCTACACCATCGACTTAATTTGTCAATTTCAGCTACTTTGGGGGAGGGGTGGATTTTACGTTGATAATTATTTTTTGTGTATTGCTTTTTAATTACTTAAATATTATTGCTGAATTTAGATATTTTATAATTTGAAAGCCAGAGAACAATTAATTGCTTTTCATATTTATGTTGAAAGGTAAATAATTTGATATTTTTGGATTTCTTCTTCTTTGTCCACCATGTTTCTTACTTTGGGGATTTTCACCGATTTCTTTTTTTTAAAAAATTGAATTATTATAGGATTTTATAGCATTTTCTTGTTTTTTTTTTTCATAATTTGTACTTTTGATGTATTTCTTGGATATATATTGCATCAGGCATTTTTATTTTTCGATTTAAGTGAAGAATTCTTGATTTTAGGAGGGGGTAGGTCTTTGTCATATTTTCACCAATTTTTTTTTTTTTTAATTTGAATTTTATAGCATTTTCTTCAGTTTTTTTTTAATTTGTACTTTCGGTGTATTTCTTGAATGTATATTGCTCAGGCATTTTTATTTGACAATTTTCAGCCACTTTCATATATAAATTTATCACTTGCAAACTTCGGGCCAGTTGTTGATGGTGTTGCAGTGCCGTCTGCCGGTGGTAGTATGGTCCCTCCACAACTACCAATATTTGTATTTTTATATTGGAATATTTCCATCATCTAATATGTGTATTGAATGTCTTTAAAAAAATTTAACTTTACTTAAATATTCCAAATATATTCAACTATTAATAATAACACATCTATTTAAATAAAGTTAAATTTTTCTAAAGACATTCAATACACATATTAGATGATGGAAATAGTCCAATATAAAAATACAATTAGAACACCATCATCACAAACCTTCAGGAAAACACTAATCTTAATATAGTTTAAAAACAACTGTTGTAAAATGTAGTAATATCAAAAAATGTGACACAATTTTCATTAAATTTATTTTATTCAAAATAACCATTATTATTAAAATGAAAATTAATGAGAATAATAAATCACTTAACTCCCAAAATATAAGATAAAACAAAAGCAGTTGCCTACTGTAGTGCGAGCTATAGAAATCTTGAATATATTTAACTGTTGAAGCAAGCTGACTTAGATCCCCAAACTGAATATCTGGTGTCTAACTTGAAAGGTGAAAAGGATTTAATGATAGTTGGTGGATCTTTGACTGCATCCAACTTTAAATCCAAAGTTTCATTGGCAAAGGTGAAACAAAATTAATTTGCAGATGGAAATTAAAAAGCAATAAAGTACCTAGTAATCAAATATTGCTCTATGTAATCTAGTGTAGTGGTAGTTGTTTTTCCATAGAGTTTCTCAACTCTGTCACCTCTGGTGTCTAAACCTCATTTGAATTATTAGGTAACAAACCATTCATTACTTTTTTATCTCAAGCTTGTAGTAAATACAAAATAAGGAGTTGCTCTTGTTTTAGTTTAATAAGAAAACTTATTTTTATCAATTTGCTACACATAAATTTTTATACCATTATTTTTAATATATAAAATTTTAAAAGCATTATCCAAAAACAATATTATCTACTAAATTAATAAAGAAGCAGATCAGATAATACCACCTTAATTTATAAAATTCTCTTTAAGACGATCATAAGCAAAATTATTTTCAAATATAAATGTACCCTTACTGTACCACATCTATTCCAATAAAGCTTACTTTTAATACAAAAACAGCTTTGAAGTAGTGACAGCAATGTTATGTTGTTTATATATTAATAACCAAATAGCAATTTAAACCAATAATGGATAACTAGGTTGTTATGGAAAATCTTACGACCTGAAAAAATTTATAAAATTCACTTAATCCAGATTCAAATCCCAGTCAGTGTTTATTGCATATAAATGTACTGATAACTGCACCACAAGACCCTTTACTCTTTTATACTAATTAACAAAAATTATAAAAATGTTTTACCTTACAAAAGGAATTTTTGAAAAGATAACAGTATCACATTAATAATCATTCTCACTTTATCACACAAAAAAGCATCTACAACTCAAACAAGACACAGCTAACTACATTATTATTAAACAATACAATTATTTTAATTAGTTAACTTCGTAGTTTATGACATTTTAAATAGAAATAGATTTGACAAAAAAGGCATTAATTTTTGATATTTTACTTAATAATTTGATTCAAATAAAATAAATGTAAAGTATTATCTGATATCATAGACATTTAATAATTAATGTTTAGATATAATTATTATCCGAGATTATAATTATGAAACAAAAGCCACCCTTTTTTAGTCTTCTTCTCTTCAAACAATATTTTTACTAAAGAAAATCATATGCAACAGATAAATATAGATATATTTATAATAATTACACATAAAAAAACATTTTGACATATAATTATGTACCCTGTTCAAACATTTACTTTAATGTTATCAAATTATTGCAGTTCTCCATTATGCAAAATAGGCCAGAAATAATTTTTAAGTGAAATAATAACCGTTACTAATATCATCACAAATGGAAATTAATAATGTGTTAATGTTAAAATAAATGCTTAACATTTGAAAAGAGCACAAAACCATGTGTAATTATTATGATTATTAATATATAAATATATTTTTATACCAGTTCTACATATTTTTATTTATTTATTATAATTTATATGAAAGAACAGTTTAATGAAGTTTATTAATTTTCATTTTTGATATATTTTTACTAAATTCAAAACAAATTATTCAATGCTTTTAAATTCATGATAACCATATAAAGAAGATGTTTGAGCATTATATTTTTTGTGTTTTAACTCTGTCACATAATCGGTGTTCTTTAAATACCTTTTTTCACCAATATATGTTGTTCCATGAAGACAGATAATTTTATGCATTATATTACCATTATGTTCCTACATGGAGAAAACACTCCTACTCTACTTATGGATAGTCAATGAAATATTGCTATGAGAAATATTACTGATATATTCAAGTTTACTTTTTTGCGTTCTGTTTTTTCACACATTTCTCTACCAAGGATCAGAAGAGAAATTATACGACAGAAAATTCACAAAAAACTGTTATGTAAATAATATTTATTTTATTAAAAAAAAAAATTATTTACATATATTGCTGCAAAGTTATAACATCGAAAAACTACTGCATAGTAAATCGAAAGATTTCATGCTGTATGTTTATAATTTGAACTCATTCAATTAAGTGTGATGATATTTAAGATTCACACTCTCAGATATAAGTACTTTGGACTGGTTTAGATATATAGAAAGACAAGTAAAAAAGAGAGTGGAATCCACTCTTTTCTTATTAAATTCCCTGTCCCAGTGCTTAAGATCTGATTGGTTACTAATAGTCACAAGCGTTTGAGAAATTTGCACTCTCTCAATTTAATTTTCAATACCATCTGCACTTTATAAAATATTAAAATATTATTTACATATATTGCTGCAAAGTTATAACATCGAAAACTACTGTTTTGTAAATCGAAAGATTTCACACTGTATGTTTATAATTTGAACTCAATTAAGTGTGATGATATTTAAGATTCACGCTCTCAGATATAAGTACTTTGGACTGGCTTGGATATATAGAAAGACAAGTAAAAAAGAGAGTGGAATCCACTCTTTTCTTATTAAATTCCATGTCCCAGTGCATAAGATCTGATTGGTTACTAATAGTCACAAGCGCTTGAGAAATTTGCACTCTCTCAATTTAAAAAACTGTTATATAGATTGAACCTGCCAATAAATCAATATATAGCTAAATTAACATTCTTGTTTTGAATGTTCAATCCAGACTCAACAATAAAAAAATTATAGTACAGAAATGAAATCCTTATGACAATTCAAACTAATTTCTTTTTTACAGATCCAAAAATAATGCCAGCTAGATTTGAAATTCCTAGATGCAAGTGGGATCTCATCAATGGAGTTAGGATATCAATAATCATTCCACTTGACTGCCTCAAATAAATGAAACCTTTACAGCTATTAAACTATGTTAGATGTGGATAAACTTAAAATATGAACCATATAGTTATGACTAAGAAAAATTGATGGCTATAGTGACATAATTGAAGAACTTAATAAAAGTCATTGCAGATTCTTTTTCTTCATGGAAATTTCTCCAGGTTTCTTTATAACATTTTATTAAGAATTAATCTGTCTATAAAAATCCATAACTAAATAAATAAATCAAATTCTATTTTTAGAATCACTAAATAGTCTATTTATATTAGGTATTTATAATTTGTATTGATTTAGATATAAAAATCACAGGTGTAATTTATTTATTATTTAATGTTAAAACTTAAAAGTTATCATAATTTATTTATTATTTATATAATTAATGGTTACACAGTGAAAATGTCTGCAATAAAATAGATTTTAAATTTACAAGCACATTCATCATCTCGAAATATATAATACTTGCTTGACAAAATTAGTTATATATGATCACTATTTCTTAAAAAATTACAAACCTGCATACCCCCATACACATCCACGCACACACCTATATGTATGCAAGTGCAAAAATTTATAGAATTTGGATGTATGAGCATAATGTAAAATGATTAAGTTAAAATTCAATTGGAAAACAATATTTTTGACTGTAAGTAACACTTAACATTATATTAAAATTGCAACCATATTCAAATTGTAAATAAATACTTGTAATTTATTTATACATATATATAAAGTTCAAATTTTATAAAGCTAAATAATATGCAATAATTGAAGTGCTAAACTTATTCTAAAATTAGATATAATAATATCCTCTTAATTAATGTTAATGCAATTTACACAACAAATAAACAATAAATCCATTTCCATCAATAGATTATGATCTTATACGGATAGATATTTAGACAATATTATCTACTAATATGAATGTCAAATCTACACAAATATCTATGCAACTATAATCAAATTAGCTGCAATTTATATGTATAAAGAGAGATAATTTCTATTCATTTCATATATATATATTATTTTATGCATATAAGTTTAAAAATATAAATGGGAAAAAAAGACATTAACAAATACTAAATAGAAGTTGTATGAATTAGGGAAAAGTTCTAACATACATGTATGCATAGATAAATATATACACACATATTGAAAGCAAAAATTTATTTGATTGTGTATATGAACAACAATAAAAATCTGTCAAGCGTTGGTAGCCGAGAGGTAAGCGCAGCCACCTTGCAAGCAAGCAGTTGCTTGCAGATGGTTGTCACGGGTTCGCTTCCCAGCTAATGCTTTGACATATGAAAAAAAAAATCTCGCAGAACTTCCAGTATCTAACTATCATTCAAAGAAAATGAATTTCATATATAGTAGAAAAGTTCAGATATACTGTGAGGAATAAAATTTTACTCATTAAATTCTTTCTGATTTTGGCATAATTTAATATTCCCAAAATAGAATCACTAAACATTCATATTAATAAACTTTCTTATGTTCAAAATCTTCATAATATTAAAAAGCATACAACATGAAACATTATGTAAATGTATCAATAATGAAGATTTCTCCAATTGCAGTACTAATAACATTAAAAATCTTGCAGAATAAATGGGTCTCACTTTGCTTTAAGTCTCAAAAGCTTATCTAGGAGACTAGTTTTGGCAACACTAACTATAAGAATGAAACTTTAAAATAAATACTTAGTGATTTTTTGTCTTGGGAGTATTAAAATAGACCATTTTCAATGCAACATTTCTTAAAAGTAAAATGAGTAAAACTTCAGTCTCACAGTTAGCAATATCTAAACATATCGCCCATATGAGTTCTAGGAATTTTTAAAAAAATGGTATTCATTTTGTTTATTTGATAGACATTATAGAATTTCTGCAAGATTTTTAATGGTTGGTTGTAAGTAGTAAAGGAATTCAATGATCTCATGTATATATGTATGGATTTCATACTATGTATTTTCTAATATTGCTTATATATAAAAAATAAAATAAATAGTTAGACATACAAAAAATAAAATCAAAAAATTGTTTTAAGCTTTCTACAGTTTCAATAATATACAATAATGAAAATTATTGGATAAATAGGTCACGGTAATTCGATTATTCATTTTAGATAATTGAATTCAGTTAGAAAAAATATAAAAACTCTGTGTTTTTTTGAAAAGTTTTAAAAGGAGAATAAAAAAATAAATTTAGTTTTGCTGCATAGGTCTGTAGAATGAAGTAATCAAAACTTTAGAAAAAGAATTTAAGCACATAAAGCTTATAGAAAGAGTGTAGAAAAAAGGAAATTACAAAAAAAAAAAAACTTCACTAGTAAACATCTACACACAAACGAAATAAAATTAAAGTAGTAATCATAGAAAAAAAATAGAATACCATGAAATAAATTTCTGATGTGGAAAAATTAATTAAATATTTTTTCCCCTTAAATTGTTATTGACAAAAAAGATCTGAAAAACATTACAAGAAACTACCAAAAATAAAATAAAATAAAATCTAACTTATTTTAATAAAACAGCGATAAATTATTGATTTAAAAAAATCAACTAAATTACATGCATGCACACACATGATGAAAAAAGCTAAACAGCCTTTAAATAATCTGCTAAACGAAAAATCCGTGTTAAAAGAACATTACTTCCTAGACTTGGCATATGAATAGCATTGTGTTTGTTTTCTATCATTGTTTTAGTTTAAAATAAGAATATACTCATTTACTGTAAGAGATAAATGATCAAATAAAAAAATTGAATTAAATAAAAGTTTGCTGGAATGATGTGAAATTATGGATCATTAGAATAAATTTACTATCTTTATCCTGGAAAGAATCAACAATGTTTGAATATGATATGATAAATGGATTGTTACTTAGTTGGCTCTATCTAACTAAGACTTAGGAAGAAAGTTTCAAAACTAGATCAAAATCTAAAAGATTTAAATTTTATTTAGATAACTGCAAATCTAGGTCAATCTGCGATGTATATATATATATAACATTATCTCTTCGCTGCTTAATACGTAAATAAAGTTTTGAATTAAAAGCCATAAAACTATAGAATAAATATTTAAAATACTCTCTAAGCATAAATCAGAATTTACTAAGAATAAAGCAGCTGCTTATTCTTTTGTTCCATTTATGTATATATAAAAGATTAAAACATTTTGATTACTAACTCAATTAAAGCATATTTAGATACAATCAATGTTAGGGATTAATTTAAATATTCATTCTTTCTAACTAAAATGTTTTAGTCAACCTTATATATATATAAATGGAGTACAAAAATATTCATTATTTGTAGCCTATGTGTTTTAGTCAATCTTCTATATATATATATATAAACATTAGAAACCAGTCATCACTTAAACAATCCCAATATAGATAACAATCAGGGATTTCAAACTGTTGTCAAGGCATCCTCCTTTTAGCCTTGAGTATTATTACACACGCACACACATATATATATATATATATGGAATACAACAAATGGCTGCTTTCTTCTTGATAAATTTTGACTCATGCATGTTTAGAGAATATTTTAAATATTTATTATATGTTATTATAGACATTAATGTCAAATGTTATACATTATAACAGTATCCCTACATTAGATTAACATATGAAAAAATTATATTTTAATTATCTCATTTTTGCACAAGTTTATTTATTTATTTTTTGATATTTATTAACTAATTAGTCCACAATTACTTCAGAATATTTACTTTACAGCATTATAAATCTTAAATAAATGTCAAAAGAAAATGTAATCATAATCCAAATTTTAATTAATATAAACTAAGTTATGTTATTTCTGTATGTGTGGATTTAATCAGAATAATAAATAAATATACACATCTTTAGAAGTTCATTGTGTTAAATATTCATCTAATTTTTATGTAAAATTATTTAATTTATCCAAAAAATTAATTTCACTTAATTCTTGGATTCTAAATATTAATTTCTAAGGTGTGTGTATTTTTTCATCAAAATTTATATAAGGGCAATCAGATACTATAACATTATATCACCTATTTTGCAATCATTACAACAATGCTTACATGAACACATAATAGAAAATATGCTAATATATGATAGAAAAAACAATTTACTTATTTCTTAAACCAGCTGCTATAAACTTCAGATGTTTTCTTTCATACAAAGGGTTCTAAATGGTTGAACTTCAACATATATGGTTAAAAACGCTGATCAAGATAGAAAGGGGTCAGATTTCTTGATCCTTTCTAAAAGCTGTGCCTCTGAATTCACTGAGATCCCATCTCTACTCAGTAAAATAATTATCATCTTAGCAATAATCCTATAAAAATTTATTTGAGAAATTAAAATTAAAGAAGGTCCACTCTATTTAAGAATAAAAGCAAATCTATTGTTACTGATGGAAAACCCTTAGGAAGCAATTGTTTACTTCTCAGTGGATTAATCAAGCTAAAGTTTCTCAAAAGTATTGTACCATCCTGCTAAAAACACAAGAACACTGTCAAGCAATGGTGGCTGAGTGGTTAGCACAGATGCCTTACAATCAGTTGTCCCGGGTTCGCTTCCCGGCCAATGCTTTGACACATAAAAAAAAACCACAAGAGCAGTAAAATCCCATCATGGTTAAATCACAATCCTAAAGATTTTTGATTGACTTTAATGTCAAACTTCACTATTCCTGGAGATCAAAGCAACTTCTTGCATGAACTTTAAAAAAAATTCTGGACATTAGTCAATAATAATAAAGAATTTGTTGTTGTTATTATTATTATTATTATTATTATTAGGTTTCAAAGCAAAATAATAATAATTATCATTAACATCATCATCATCATCATTATTATTATTATTATTATTATTATTATTACATTTCAAAAATAAACTTTATTTTTCTTAGAGAGTTACAAGAGTTTTACATTGCTTAGATTGCTGTGTTTACATGGACAATCTGTAGTTGTAGGTTTTCATATATAAAATATGATTTATTGGTTTACACAGAATTGCAGGAATTTTTACAAACAATGGATTAGTTACAAGGGTTTTTACGTAGCTTGAATTGCTGTGGTTACATGGGAAATCTGTAGCTGTAGATTTGCATATGTAAAAATTAATTTTTTGATTTATATAAGATTACAAGAATTTTTATATGCTGTGGATTAGTTCCAAGGGTTTTGTATAGCTTGGATTGCCATGGTTATATCAGCAATCTGTAGTTGTAGGTTTACATATATAAAAGTTATTTTATTGATTTACACAAGATTACATACATTTTACATGCTCTGGACTGCTGTATTTGCATATTTACAGATGCAAACCAGGTTTACTTTTATGTGGGAGAGTTGTCTGGGTAGCATGGGTGAGGAATTAGAATTTCCATGTTAGTGTGGCAATTGTCTGTGACATCCATCCTGATATGAGGTCAATGTGTTATTTTTGATTTCTTAGGGAGCTGGATCTTCTTTGGGTGACCAGATTTTCCTCTTAGTTTCATTAGCAATGTGGGTTGGGGAGGGTATTGACGTGGATAGAAGACATGGTGGGACTGCTTTAATAATTGGTACAACTCCACCATGCTTGCTTTCTGGTGCATTTGAATAGATGACTGTTCCAGGGGGAAGTGACAGCTATGTTAGAGTTGGTTGGAATTTGAGTTTGAGGTAGATTGGCTAGGCTCTGGATTTATCTGTTTGTTATAGATAGAGGTAGAGAAAGGCTTTTGATAAGATTTAAGCATAACATCCATGAATAGAGGTCCTGGATTTCCAGAGGGGGCTGCCAGTAAAGTTATGTTAAAACTATTTGCTATCATTGAGTTGGAATTTGTCGCAGGTTAGACAAATTCTGGGTCACACTGTGTTAGAGGTAGAGACCGAGTGAAGCTTTTGATGTGATTTAATTGTGAAATCATGGTTAGAGGGTCCAGATATAGGAAGATGGTAAATTAGGATAGATAATTAGGCTTGGCATTGCTATTGGAAGTGACTTATGTTTTTTTTTTAAAAAAATTATCTACTAACTTGATGTTAGTTGAAAATTTGAATGAAAAATTTAACACAAAATTGGAAATAAGTTATCAACTGATTGGAAATTGAAAAAGATATCTAAAATTAGTCAAATAAAAAATAGTCATAGATCACATGATCCCATTATAGTTTTGTGATAAATTCTTAGCCAGAGAAAGCATTTAAAATATCTCTGTCAAGAACTCCCCCCCTTAAACATCTGACCAATGGTTTCATGCTTTGGCACTCCTCAGAGAGGTGCTAGGATAGCTTCAGATACTACATCTAAAAATACCAACCCAAAGCCAGCATTTATCTAAAAGTTTCCACTCAATAGATAACTTTTAGATAAATGCTGGCTTTGGGTTGGTATTTTTAGATCTAGTATCTGAAGCTACCGTAGTGCCTCTCTGAGTAGTGCCAAAGCACAAAACCATTGGTCAGAGGTTTGGGGGGGGGGTTTCCTGACAGAGATATTTTAAATGCTTACTCTGGCTAAGCATTTATCACAAAGCTTGTTGAGCAATTGGAAATTGCTCATTGTTTATATATAAAGTTAGTTGTTGCTTTATTTTGCTACCCTAAAGTTTTCATCTTTTTTATAAGTATAAACAGCCAGAGCTTGTTAACTTTGTGAGCAAGCGAATTAATTGCTAGGAGCTTGAAATCGAATTTTTATTAGTAAACAAAGATCAGAGTTTGCTACAATAACATTAAAAATACGCATATGCTTGACTGACCATTGGAATTTGAAACTTTGTGCTGGTATTATTCGTGACAGGCACTGGTCATTAGATGACATTTTTTTAAATTATCATGAGATAATTTGATTTTAATTGGAAGTTTGAATAAAAAATGTAACTCAAAATTGGAAAGAGGTAATCAATTGATTGAATATATATTATTATTAAAGATATATTATTATTTTGCATTAGACTAAGGTTTTGAATTTTTTTAAGCATAAAAACCAGAGCTTGTTAACTTGATTGTGAGCAAGCGAATTGCTTGCTGGGAAATTTGTAATTGGATTTTTTACCCCCCAACAAAGATCGAAATTTGCTATAATAGAATTAAAAATAAGCTTATATTTTATTTGAACAATGAATTTTGAAACTCTGTGCTGGTAATATTGGCAGAAAACATTTGGTGATGTGATGACTTTGTCTCTATATTGTTCACTATCAAGTTAAAGAGCTCTAGTTTTCCATGCTCCAAAAGTACTCAAAACCTAAGCCTGACATGGTAAAAAACACATCCCAATATATCTTTTTCAATTTTCAATGAGTTGATAATTAATTAATAATTTTGTGTTACATTTTCAATTAAAAATTTCATCATCATCATCATCATTATTATGCATGTATTTTTTTGAATATTTAGATCTCCTAAAGTATCCATTACCAAGCCAGGTAATTTAAATTTCTGAACACAATATTTATTTATGTGCACATACACATCCATAAAATGTTTGAGAGAGAGAGGATAGACGGTTAGTCTACATTTATATATGTATTTTCTTTACAGTGAAACAAACCAAAGAATTAACAGTTTGTTGAATTTAATAAAACAAAAAGGGGTAACTTACGATATCCTTTTGTTTCGTTTCTCTCCCCCCGTCAGCATCAATCAGGATTTATGAAAAGATCTATTTTGATATGTATTGTAATACTTTTGAAAATAACTCTATAAATCAATACTTTTATAAACAATCAAAGTTATTAAAGTAGTATTCTTCTTTTGATTTTTTTTCTTATAAAGTATGAATAATTTCTTACTAATTTATTTCACATTTGTTTTATTTGTCTACATTCATTTATTAGAGAAACTTCAGTCACATGTCAAGCTTAATTTGAATTACATTTACCTGCGATTATATTTATTTAATTCTTTGAATGTATTCTGAAGTTAATAAAAATTGTCTTATGATTTGTCAAGCATTGGTGGTCGAGAGGTCAGCGACAACTGCTTTAGAAGCAGTTGTCCCGGTATAGTGGGTTCGCTTCCCGGCTGATGCTATGACACATGAGAAAAAAAAAATCTTATGATTTGTTATTATATTGTTATCAAGTTTTGTTTTCATATTCTTAATTTATATAGAGGTAGAAATAAAATTTAAACAATATGAAAGTCTCATTATTTATATAAAGAATTTTGGTACAGATTATAATCAACTTCACCTTTTTGAATCTCCCCACGTATTGTTACAATCAATATATATATATATATATAAACACTCACACGTATACATTCCATTTCGATAATACTTCATATATATATAATATTAAAACACTGCAACAGAGAATAAAAAATAAAATTGAATTAAACAAAACAAGTGTAATTTTAGCAGCATAATCATGGTTACACAGCAAACCACCACAAAACTAAAAATAAAATAAAATTATCAGATATATTAATATTGTGATTCTTAAAAAAAGAAATCAAATTCAATGCATCCTCAGTCTTATCACTCTAACACACACACACGCACACACACACACATATATATATATTAAAGACAATATTTATTTTTGGAACCCAATATACTATCAACATGGTAGCATTATACTCATGGTAACCAAAATTATAATAAAACCATCATTGATAACTATGAATATACTGGTGACATGTTCAAAAAATATAGTATATGACTAAAATGAATATTAAAGAATGAACACTGTTATACTATATTACACATAATAATGGCAGAGATTCAATATATCACATATATAAATATATAAGGTGTGTATATATGTATATCTTAATTCCTACTGTGTTTAAGAGCAGTGTGATGATAAATATCACACTATCAATATGGATTAGAGATTCAGGTATATGATATCTGTAATTCTCCTGGAGAATAAATATTTTTTTGTAAAATGTATGCACAATGAAAGAGGATGGTATGAGTTTCTATGCAGGTGCAGCATTACAATAAGGAAGAGTCAATAGAGGCACTGATAAAAATCAAAAATTTATATATATATATAATTAGTTTCCAACCAGTAACCACCTAAACATTCACAGTAAATATAGCAACCAATATTTCTAACTGCTGTCAAGGCAACCTTCACACCTTTTAATATATATATATATATAATAAAAATCATAGAAGCTTTGATTTAAAAAAAAAAAAACATTTAATAACAAACAAATTACATCAAAAGTGCTTTCAATTACTCTTATATAGGTTTTATCAGCAGTTCTCTCATAATTTTTATTAACTGCTTTCACATAAAATATTTTGATATCAAATTGGTTACCATTACAGTATTTACATAAACTGAGTGGTCATTACATTAATGTGAGTTGGTGGCAGTGCTCAAAAACAGTTAATAAAGGAAATATTCCTGAAATTCAAGTAGTATAGCACTTATGAGTGATGAATTGAGACTTCAAATTTATTTATTACAATATTTAGTAATCATCATGAAAAAAGCCTATTTATAAATTTTAGTTAATAAACAGCAGTAATATCTACACAACCTTTCTATGGATATTTAAATGACCTGATGAAACAATGATTAATATTATAATACTTTGTCTGTGATCCATGATTCAAATCCATACTAGGTAAAGTTAAAATAGTTGGGTAAGCAGCTAGTTTCATAGGTAAAACAAGAATAGAAAATTGCAAGCCTTTTGAGTAATGTTTACACTTTTACTGTTCTTCTAAGAAGAGGGGATGGGTTATACTTCAATAAGACTTTTAACAGTGGCTTTATCTTCAATAAAAATTTATGCAAAATTTGAAAATAGCATTAGAAGTATATATTTTAAAAAAGTCATTTCAATAATAGTATTTAAAAAGTGGAATATAAAGTCATATCTTAAGAATTCAATTGGAAGATAAAATGCAAATTATCATTCAACTGAGATTTTATTTTCTTCAGTTGAAAGTCAATCATGTGCTTAGATTTATAGAGCAATTTATTTAGCATATAGATTTTTTTCAGACAGCTTAACAAAGTATCATAAATGAACTTTAGACATTCCCATCAAGAGATAGAATCACTAGTGTCTTTATTAAGTATTCTTCGATCCTGACACAGTAATCATAAATTCAACACTTATTATCTAAGAAGTTTATGTTTTGTGTTTGTTCCCATCTACAAAGATTAGTGGCTGTTAAATTTTGTCCACAAAGTAGAAGAGTGCAATGAGTATCCACTGATCTTGATCCATTGGTGAGCATAAACTCATCTTTAGAAATATTAAATTCAACATCCAATTCACTTTATTATTGGACTGCAAAAATTGTTTGGAACCTTGTAAAAATCCATTATTCATGCTATAATTTATTGCATATAGAGTCTTGGTTGAATATACAACAACAACAAAAAAGAATATTGAGTTGAAACAAATGGTAAACAGTTTTTGTACATTTTCAGCAATGCAATTTATCTTCTTATATCAGGTGAAGAAATATGGGAAAGAATAAAATCCACTGACATGAAGTAAAGTTAAATGTTCCAGTAATACTTTTCATATCAACAAATTTAGTTTAAGCAGTTTTCTCCAAATAGAAAAATAATTGCCATTAATAGGATATGTTAATTAATAATAAGAAACTGTCCATAAAATAATTGCATCACAACTGCAAATAGGGCCAAACAGTATTCCAAAATAGTTATTTCTAAAAATTAATTTTGATCTAAAACATAGAAAAATTAAAAAAATAAGTGAAACTATGATCCACGATTTCTAAGAACTATGGGATAGAATTGTGTTTCAAAGCATAATAAAAACAATTTTATAACATTTTTTTCTTTAAAAGAAGCCCCCCCTCCCCCCCCCCACCACCAACCAACAAAAGAAAAGAAAAAAAGAGGAAAGACAAAAAAAACCAAGAAAACAAAGAAAAAAAAAAAACATTTGATTTTTTATTTTAGTTTTAAATTAAATATTAAAAAAATATAATTTAGAAATTTAAATAAATTTTTAAAAAAAAAAAACAAAAAAAAAAAAAAAATTTTTTTTTTATTAATAATGTTTTTGAGATTAAAAAAAATTATTAGGAAAAAAAAAAAATTCTTTTTTTCTAAAGGAAAAAATAGAAAAGAAGCTCTTCAGCACTTCTTTTTTTTTTAATTCTTTTTTTTTTTTTGGAAGAAAATATTTTTTATTAAAAAAAAAAAAGAAAATTTTTTTTGAAAGATTTCTCCTTCTCTTTCATAACAAAAAAAATAAGTATTTTTTTTTTTAAAAAATATTTGGTGAGGGATATAAAATTATGGGGGGGGATTTTTTTAAAAAAGGTTTTTTTTTTTTTGTGGGGGGGGGGACAAAAAAAAATGTTTTTTTTCCCTCCCACCACCAATAATATAATGAGGGGTTTAAGGGTTAATATAGACGACTATACACAATTGCTATAATAATTTCATTTCTTTAATTTCTTGAAATTACTCTTAATCTTTTTCCATAATTTCATCGCTATTAAATATTTGATCAAACTTATGTTTTTCACGTTTCAGTTTCTTCAATGATACATCTAATTAACTTATTTTCCATTTAAAGTTAAATTTTAAAATTTACTTTTTGAACATTTTTGCTTTTACTCTTCACTATATTCATAAATCAAAACTTAAAGTTTATTGATATTGTCTTTACATTCTACTTTCCTTTTAAAATGTAAATCAATTTAAACAAAAAAAAAAAAAAAGACGAAAAAAAAGGAAACCATGGCACATCAATTTCTGATGTAAATCTTCAATCTTTTGTGTGATTATTTGAAAAATAGTTTTAATCCAACGTATAAGTCAATGAATAATTTTAATCACAATATTTTACTTTTTAATACAGTAAAAATAATATATATATATGTAAGATTACATTTTGAAAGTATGTTCATAATTTAAAAATTAAAAAAAAAGTACATTTTCAGTTAGAATAAAAAATATCAATTACTGACATATTGTTTTTACCGTGTTATGACATTGCTGTATATGGTTTGGTACAATAAGTAATAAAGTGGCAGGTCTGGAGCTCAATGACACATTACCCAAAAAGTATCCACCCATAAACAACTTATATAGCTCACTATATTTCGAAAGAGCCCTTTCCAAACACTTATAAATATAGTGTTGATGATGCCCACCAGGAGAGTTAACTAATGAATGCTAAACGACTTTTATGTTTGCCGTTTTTAAAAAAAACTTTGGCTAAAAGTACTAAATATCAATTTCCTGATCAAAATTAGATTATTAAGCAATTTTTTTTTTATAGTGTAATAACTTTAAACAAATATTAGGAAATTAAATGAAAACTTACAGACTTGTAAATTTATGAATTCTTTTAGAACTTGATCTTGAGTTTTATCTTTTTTTTTTAAATTCAAAACTTCAGTCATTATTTTCATCAAAATTATAAATAATAATAATAATATTAATAACAGGAGTTCATAAGAAGTTCACTCATTACAAATGGCAGAATTGGGTTATGTGACATCAAGGTCCAGAGTTTGCCACTCTAACACTGCACCATGGAGGGCATAAAAATTATTAAAATCAGAATCAAATGCTTTTTTTTTAAAATCTTAATTCTTTTCTGGAGATTTTATGTCATGATTTTAATCAGACAGCACTTGGATAGATATATTACAATCTGGCAATAAATATTTCAATATAAATGATAAATATTAGAGATTTTTATTTTTATTAATAAAATGCAAAATTTACCAGAAAAATATAAAGCTCTATAATTCAAAGGTTTTAAATGGCTAAACTTAGGTTGCACAAAATGGTGGCTTTCTTTTAATTTTATTGGTCAAACAAAATGATTCTAAAAATAATATTTTTGTTTTTATTATTTTTGATGATAATTTAAAAGATGTCTTTGTTTAAAAAAATAAATATATTTATTTTTAAAATTATATAATATTTTTTAGATTTAAACATAAATTATGGTAAAGAGGGGGAGCGGCTAATGTAAAAAGTAAGCATTATTTTTTAATTCCCTTTATAATTTTTGTACTATTTTACTTATATTTAAAATCAATTATAATAAAACTTTTATTAAAAAAATAGATTTATTTAAACAAAACATTAATTCACATATACAATAAATAAATTTTGTAAATTTAACTTTGATTTATTACATTACCTGATCACAAATTTTAGCATATTTACTGCACCCTCTTTGCAATTTAACAATTATCAAAATAGTTTAAAATCCCAAACTCATGATATAAATAAACATTTAGCAAGTATGGAAATAATCTGTTAAATCATCTGCTTCAGATAATATATTAATGATTATTACTAATCATTTATTATATTACAAATATTATTGTATCACTTGTAGCTTAAATATAAAGACTTTAAATCCAGTTGAAGATTATTATATGTGTTTTTAATTAAATATGCACACATAGAATATGTAATCTAATAACATTTTTCTCTTTTGTGTAAAATAACTTTTTTAAATATACTTGAAACATTCGTTGCACTATAAATTTTTGAAACATAAAAGTACAGATCTAGAATAAACAAATAATTCTGAAAATGCTCTTCATATTGAACCAAATTACTTCAGATAGTTCAGATCATAATCTTGTGCTTATGTCTTCTTTTTATGTTTAGAATTTATCAATATCAACTTATTACAATTTGGATTCACAACTTTCAATATTTCTGTGCTCACAATTATGACACCAGCCAATTCAGACAAATATATAGAGCATTAATATTAATCATTTAATATGCTAGAGATTATCATGTCATTCCTAGATCAATATAAATTTTAAACCCAGCTAAAGATTAATATATCAATATAAACACATGAAATAATTAATCCAATTGTATTTCCTTTTTTTTCATATGTAAATAATATTTCCATTCCTCAACACATCCTGAAAAAGACAAATATATATAATAAAAATATCTGAAAAAAAAAGAATAAATCCAAGATGCATATCTTATTGAACAAATACTCTTTAGTGGATTTAGATCATAACAACCTTTTACACATGCCTTCATCATTATTTTTTCAGTTTATACATTTTGATTTATTATGGTAAAAGTTTGTGTTCTCACAACTTAATATTATCCACTTTCAATAAGTTTATTAAGAATTCCTTACTTATAATTTATTAATATAGCAATTATACTATATAATTATATTTATTCAAACATATAATCAATTATTAAAGAAAAAGTGGAATTCATATTGCCTCCAGAAGTAACACTGATTAGACATCATAAATCAACATCAACAATATGCTGGTTCTTAGATCAATTTCCACTTGACCATAGTAAAATAAATCTGTTTCAGAAATAAGAATTTGAATAGAAATTATTGTGTTCAGTTCACCACTTAGTAACTAAACTTCACATTACTTTCCAAACACTTAACCACATTACCATTACTATCATTTTTATATAAGATCATTATAACCCAAACAACTAAAACCATATTAAGTAGGTATTATATAAAATAATAAAATTAAACTGCTATATAATGAATATATTAAAAAATATATTTTTAATGCCAATGTAAAATTGTGTAATGCTTTGGAAAGTTAACGATAAAATGATTGATAATCCATGATTTTAAAGAAATGTTATTTATATTTTCATTAAAAGGCAGCACTAAGTTAAAAAAATCAAATCTGAAATCTTATGTAGAATATAATACATTTATTTTTAATAAATAGCAAATCAATTAATTTTCCAAGTCTCACAATGCCATTAAATATGAGTAGCTCCCTACAATAAAGTTATCTGTTAAAAACTTGAGTTATTAATAAAGTATCTGGTAACCACTGATTGCCTAAGCTTTGAATAGATGTCATTTTAATGTAATTTCTAATAATTTCAAGTTCATTTTTTTAAATCAAAACAAAATTGTAATAATCCACAAAAATAGCAGTTATAATTAATAAATATAAAATTATTTGATAAAACAATAATCACATTTAAATTACAAACCAAGGTTAACTTCAACTAAATTACATTGTCTATGGCAGAATATAAAACAAGTAGCATTATTTCCTAAATGATTACTTACTAAAAGTGGAATCAAAAAGTAATTTATTACTGCTGGCAAACTATAAATCTATTTCTTTACAATGATTTACTGCTCTTTAATATAATCTTCCAATATATATTAGAAAAAAGTTGCCTCACAGAAAATGTATATAAAATTGTTATAAAAAGTCTATTATTTATATAGTGCATTCTACACATGTAATATCATAAAATTAAATATAATCAATTTAAAACAAAATTGAAATAGACAATCACGATAAATAAAGAAAAAAAATTAATATCAATCTGGCTTTCCTTCCTAAATGAAAGCTTTTCAAGATGTTTCATTTTACACAATTACATGACCAATTATCCTACAATTCTCCAATTGACATTATTTACTTTACATTACAATAAATATAATTATTAAAATACACATATTAAATATAATTAATAAAATACATATATGTACATAAAAATAATTAAACTTATTACATATATGTATTTTATTAATTATATCTAATGTATGTATTTTAATAATTATATTTATTATAATGTAATGTAAATAATGTCCATTGGAGGGAGTTACTGTAGGGTAAAATGGTCATTGGATTGCATAAAATGAAACATCTTGAAAAGTCTTCATTAAAGAAGGAAAGCTGGATAGATGTATTAAATAGTTTTTTATTTATATTTCATTTCAATTTTGTTTTAAATTGATTATTTTTAATTTTATATGTAGAAGGCAATCATTTAAAGTATATAATATTATAAAGAAGAAACAAACTTCTGTCATGTGTTTTTACAAAATGATGCTCATGGATGAGTGCAAGTAAATTTGTAAAGACACATGACCAGAGGTTTGTTCCATCTTTATAATATAGAACTGTTATGTAAATCAGAGTTTTCAATAATTCAAGATATATTTTGATCATAAACTAAGACTTTTCTCACATTAAAATGATATAAAATGATTTTCTTATTAAGTGCCAGTTAATTTTTTTCTATTAAATTCAATAGTAAAGCTAACTGGATTTAATCTCCTAGACATTTCAGAAGTCTCATCAATGGATCCAGGATGATCCACAATCATTATGTTCAAATGCTTCAAAATTGAAATTTGATAGCAAACAAATCAAAACCACATAATTAATGATTGTTAAATCCATCATTATCATGGCAGAATTGCATGAATTAATAAATCTACTAGTGATAATATCATACGAATGGAATTTTTACTGCTTCCTCTATAATTTTTTTTACATATTAATTACAACTAAATCAATAAATTAAATTTCAATTCATCACAAATGCTTTTAAACCTATTACAGAGATAACTAATCTATGGTGCAAGTGCAGAATATTGTGTGTCATCTGATAAATGTGCACCAAATCTCAGATAATAAAAATCTAAATTTTATAAAATAATACTATAATAGAAAGAAAATTGTATTTGTACTCAATGAAAAAAAGATTTTTGTTTTACATTCATTATATAGGAATATGTTTGACTCTTATCCAATCTTGTAATATCCTATTCAAAATGAGCCCATAACAGTTTGTAACATTTATTTTGAAATTGATTTTATTAATTTGTAGAGTTATGTTTGACTTTTGGAAATCTTTCTGTTTTTTCTTTACAATTAATAAAACTCAACACGATGACACGACTGTTATAATCTCATCATTTTAATATCAAACTTAACTACAAAGATTAAAAGTAAGGTAAATGGCAAAACAGGTTCAGATTAAGGTAAGCAAACTTCATACTTTAGATTTTATTAAAATTTGTATTACATTATTATGTTATGCAAAAAAATCACACACTATGTCTTATATTAACAAATTTTATACAAAAATTCAATAAAATGAAGCATTTAAATTCATAAGTAAAAAAGGAGTGCATGGACAGTAAAATTTGATCACCTCTATCTTGATAGAATGACCATATTTTCTTGAAGTAGAAAAAATAAATTAAAAATAAATACATTTTAAACTAAAATATATGTCATGTATTTCCTGAATATTTTAGAAGAGAATCACACTTTTTCAAATATTGAAAAACTGGAATATGCAAATCAGCTCACTTACAACAACCATTATAAAAAAGCATAAATATGATAAAAGGTCACCAATATATATATATATATTATATTATGAAAACCGGTCATAATATTGGGAAAGAGATCATTAGAATGATTAGTTACACAGATAAAATAAGGGATAGGAAAATAAAGGAAGCAATATTTATAAAGAAAATTAAACCAAATTCTAATAAAAATGGGGGAGGGGTAAAAACAATAATAGCATTTTTAATCAAAGTATAAAAAAAAAAATTTTTTTTTGGGTGTGATAGAAATAGTAAGAAATATTAATATTTATAAAAATAGCTAATAGAGGGAGCTGTATGATAGAATATGAAAGAGAGGTTAAAAAGGAAGTTGACTTACTAGAGTAAGATGGATGATAGAGAAACTTGAAAGAATAGAATAAGATAAGAAGATTTTATATGGGATAATTAAGAAGGTAATAGGAATGAAAATAAGTATTTAGTTAAAATAAACGATAAAGAAAGATTATATTGATAGTGATTAATTTTTTTGGAGTAGCGTAATTAAAATTACTTTATAATGTAAATGTTATATGTATTAAAGTTATATGTATAGGTATATGTTATAGAGAAAGAGGATAGAGAAAATTTTAAAAGAATATAAAATAGGATGGTAAATATGTTAAAAGATATTATATGAATTGCAAAGGTTTGGAAATATTTTTTAAAAAAATTAAAAGTTTGATAGGAATTTAATAATTTTGTATAAAATAATGTATTTTAATGGTTGTATTTTTATGTGTGTTCAAATTTTGTAGATCTGATGAAGACTGCATGGTACAGTCGAAACTGTAATCAATAATAAAAGTTTGTTTTTTTTTTTGCTGAAAAGTGAAAGTGTGTAAGATTTTTGAAATTCAATATTATAAAACAGCAAACATAATGAAGTAAAATAGTTATGATTATAATACACATGGATCAATGAAAAACTGAAAACACTGAAGAAAAAAACATCTATACACTTCATAAAGCATATTAATATATGTAAGAAAATTATCTGTTTATATATGTATAGTTATTTGGAAATTAGCTAAGGATGGTATGTCTATGATTGTGATATAATGGAATTGAGATGATGGATGCAGTAATAACCCCACCCCCTAAAAAACTATTAATAATAAATATATAGATAATGCATAAATATTTTCCATGAAATATGACACTTCTCTAAAATGTCATTATTGGACCTTGAAGGTTTTTAGAAATGCTAAGATAGTAAGTGATCTTACTTGTGATAAAATTTTTAATATCATAATAATAAATATGACTATATATGATTTACAGAAATATTAATCTAAACAACCTTTAAAAATGAAAAAAATCACATATTTTAATACCAAAAATATCCAAGTATTGCCTTCAGAAAAGAGTTTGATGTTAATTGAGTGATGATACTTTGATTTCTGTCAGAGAATCTGCATGGCAAATTCCTAAAGTATACTTTATACATTCCTATTATTACAAGTGTTATTACAATGTAAAAATTCATGCAGTCAATGAACATGGATGAGATGCACTAATATGCATCAGCCAGCATTATGAGTCTATTGGTCTTTTGTTCAAAAAAATGACTGAAGTCTTTTTTTATTAATTCCCTAATAGTTGTTAACTAAAAATGCATGTGTGAATAAATCTTTTCCTTTTTAATAAATATTTATAATCAAGACAGACAAAACTAAATTTTGATTCTTAATCCTAGGAGGTTGTAAAGTCACCAGCCAAGGTAGCAATTGGCATCAAAGATAAAAATACTAAGAGTCACATGACTGTAGTCACAAGCTAACATTCAATGGTGCTTTTATTTAGGTACCTCTAATTGTAGATCACTTTCAAGTAAAGGAAGTTTGCACAAATTAAAAGAAATTTCTAACATTAAATAAGATATATTGGACTTTTTAAAATTAAAAGGTAAAGAAATAATTGATTAAAAAGTTAACACAAACTTTATTATAAAAGCAAAATTATTGGAAGCATAAGTGGAGTGGAATTCATTATAAATAAAAAAATTCCATTATAAAAATTGATGGTATATCAGATAAAGTAACAACATTTTTAAACTTAAGAGAAGGTAATAAATGCAGAAAATTTAGGTTTATGCTCCAAGAAGTTGCTGTTAATCAGATCAAATAGCATTTTAAAATGATCATGAAGACTTTAATGTTAGATATCATAAACAATTGAAGAATGCAACTGCTGTGGACAAATTTAGCTACAGTTATATAAATGACCCAGGATAGACTTCTGGCATTCACAGAAAAAAAAGTTTACATTGTAAATGTTTTCATTGAAAAAAAAAGCTAAACTGAAATTGATATTGAAATATCATAATAAAGATATAGTAGGATTGAATTATATTTTGACTAATAGAAATATACATATATATATTTCAAGATTATATTATTCTTTATAGATTATATTATTCTTTATAGATTCAATACTGAAACTGATCATCAATTAGTGAGTTATTAGATATATATTAATACAAAACTAGAAATAAAAACAATTAAAACAAAATGAGTAAGAAAAGTTATTATTTCTAATCTTCAGAAAGATTCAAATAAATTTAAATTAGAACTTGCAAATTGTTTTAAAATATTAAAATGGTACAGATTTGATTGATATCAATAAGAAAATAAGTGATACTTTATTAAAAACAACAAAAACATAGTTGGGTAAAAAAAGCAGCAATTTATCAGTAAATTTTGTATTAGGACAAAAAAATATATGAAGAAAATGAATATGAAATATTTAAAAATAATTCATTAAGAAGAATTGAATATCTAAAAATTTATAATAATACTAAAAAGATTTAATATGAAAATATAATGGAGAATTGACAATAAAACCTATAGAAGAAAATAAAAATCTCATAAACTTAAAACATCTTCGTATCTTCGTATTACAAAGAAAGTTATTTCTGTAATTAGGAGAAAATATGTAATTATTATTAAAAAGAGAAATGATATCATGAAATGTCTTCATGAATTATGTATTAACCAAGAATAAAAAAAATATTCCTTACAATTATTATATCTTCTGAATTGCCAGCATTTTAAATGGGGAATTGAGACATACAATTAAGTGAATGAAGAACAGAAATCCTCTGAAAAATGATGAAATTATTATTGATATCATTAAAAAAGGAAGTGAAGACGTAGAAAAAGTTTTGGCAAAATTACATACCAAATATCTAAATAAGAACGATGTATTATCTGATAATATAAATTCAGTAATAATATTGATATTTAAGAAAAGTGATAAAGAAGATATTAGAAAATAGAGACCTATCAATCATCTGTCATTTTTATACAAATTCTTTACCAAGATAATTAAAACATACCTACAGTGAAGTTTGCATTCTAACCAAACTATTTAAAAATGATTTTAGCACACCAGATCACCTCCGAGTATTGAAAAAAATTATAAAAAGGTCCAATGAATATGAGTTGCCATTATGCTTTGAATTAGTAAATAATGAAAAGTCATTTAATTCTATAAGCATTTATACTATGATTAAAGCATCGAATTAGCAAGCTGAATACAGAATAATATCATATTATGAAGAATATTTATCAAAATGCAGCATCCATGATTGAATTATATGGTGATACTGAATAGATTAACAATGAAAAGGGCTAATGGCAGAGTTATTCTATATTCTCAAAATTTTTAGCACAAGTTTACAAAAAGTATTATATGGATTAAAGTGGAATCTAAGGGAATAAAAAAAAATGAGATTATTAAGTCAATTTTTCAGACAATGTGATTAAATTTGCAAATAATGCTTCAGAGCATCAGTAAAGGTTGCAGGAATTATGAGATACAAGTAAGAAAATAAAACTAAGGACAAATTCTAAAAAAGACTACAGTAATGTTCAATGGTTTTCTCAGGAAAAAATAAAAATTCATAATCATGAATTAGAAGTCTAATCATAAAAATAAATTAGGATGGGATATTTTTTTAAAGAAATCACTTAATATTAAAAGGACATATACTTATGTATTTTAAAAGGAAGCTTTTAATAAATGTATTTTACCAGTTCTTAATTACGAGACTGAGATTTGAACATTAAACAGAAGACCAACATAAACCACTGAATAAAAAAATGAGAGACATTGGTTAGGAGCAACAAAAAGAGATAGAAAACAAAACAAATGAATAAGAGAACAAATAAGTGTCACTGATATCATTGAAGAATTAAGAAACAAAATAAAACTTTATATTCTTATTCTTCTCCTTTACTTTCATTGCATTCCTTCATATATTCATATATATATATATTGCTTATAATAACTTCTCTCATATACACTTTAATGCAAATTGTTTTTTAATAAAACTTCTTTATTTTCCTGACAGTTTTGACTGTCCAGCAATCTTCATCAGCTCTAATAAACTTTTTTTTATTTTCCTGATGGTTTTGACTGTCCATATTGCTGGATAGTCAAAACTGGCAGGAAAATAAAGAAGTTTTATTAAAAAAAAATTGCATTAAAGTGTATATGAGAGATGTTATTATAAGCCATATATATAAATAGAACTTTCTAGATATATTATTAAAAAATATGATAATAGATAGTCAGTTAAAATTTTAAATTGGATCCACCAAAGATTGTAAAACACTTAGAACAAAATGTAAGATGAAGGAACGAAATAAGAAGGTTTGCTGGCCTATTGCAGAGAAAAGCAATTTGATTAAATTTGGAAGATCATCACTGATAACGATTGAAAAATGATGATGATGAAAATTGCAGGAAAACTTACTTCTTGATAGATTATCATTCCTGAATAAAATTAAGTACCTATGATTATGATCTCAAAAATCTGAAGATATTGATTACATCACCATCTAGCATATTTGATTTGCAATTACATCTTAAACAAGCTATGTGTCACTATTGTGTAAACTGAAAACAATCTCAGGATTCAATAATAATAATAATAATAATAATAATAATAATAATAATAATAATAATAATAATTATTATTATTATTATTATTATTATTATTATTATTATTATTATTATTATTAGTAGTAGTAGTAGTAGTAGTAGTAGTAGTAGTAGTAGTAGTAGTAGTAGTATCATCATCATCATCATCATCATCATCATTATCATTATTTAGCAAGAAAGCTATTTTTAAAAAAAAACGGACGCTGATTTTATTGCGTTTTTGAACCAGTCAAAAAAAGTTAATTTAGAAAAAGAAATTAGCATTAAACAGTAGGATTATTCGTATTATTTCTTATAATGAAGAGAAACTATCAGCGCTAATGCCAAAGCTTTTAAAATATTAAACCCTCCTTATAATCTTCGCTTAACAAATTGCTTAAAATAACATTAAACTTTAGATAGCTATAAAAAAAAATAATGAAAATCTTCAAAAAATATATAGCAAATTATTAAAGCTAAGCATTTCACTTCAAAATCAGTTTAATGATAAACACATTTTTCTTTTAAAGGTTGGATTAATCCTCGGTAATGTGATCTGTCATAAATCACATAGACATTTATTTTCTGTTAATTTCACAATATATATATATATATATATATATATATATATATATATGAAAAATGCATGTACTGAAAATATAGATCTAAAAACAAAAAAGAATAGTATAATTGCTAGGGAATTCATAAAAAAAAATTGGAGCTCCAGAAATGACATTGCTGGATCATGAGATCCAGAGTCTTAAACTGTATCAGGTCAAAATAATCAATTGGTTTATTGCTCTGAAGTTCATAAAAAGTTTGAATATTGCAAGTTATAGAGCTGGGCCATAATACATGGGCATAAAGCTCATAGTCTGTCATTCTACTCCTGTACCAAATATCTGTTTGAATGAAAGTTATATATAAGTCCTTGCACAAAATAAATGAAAATGAACCCAAATGCTTTGAGATAAAAATGAACCCAAATGCTTTGAGATAACTCCTCTTTTATTTTGTTATTGCAAAAATAATAACATGAAAAATTCTGGTGTGATATAGTAATTATTTAAAAAACATAAATATTTATTATTCTATTACTATAAATATATTGAAGCAATCAATGTCTAATCATCATCGATGCTTCGTGTTTCACCATCTACACTAACATCCTAGAAGTCTGCAATTCAGACCTTGCTATAAATATATGCTATTCACCCACACACTGTATGCAGAATCATTAGAAAGATTGGTAAACTTAATTTTGTTTAGTAAAAATGAATCAGTAGTTTGAGTGATGCGTATATATATATATGAATGAAGCAATAATGTTATTAATGTTTATTGCTGACAACTAAACATTTTCTTTATATAATTGTAATTTTTTTTTGTATTTTGATTTAAAGTATTTAATTAAACTATTGGAATGTAACAACAAAGAAGAATGGGGAGGCTCGAAATGCTAAAATAATCTTTGTTTAAATTCAGCTTGTTGCCTTTAATTAGAATTGTCAATTGCAATTAAGATCGAAAACAAATCGTTTATCAGTTGTTGTCGAATGATTTAAAATAGCTAAAAATGGTATTTCGAGCCTTATCTGTATAAAAACATGTTATTAATTAAATGTTCTTTTGTAAGGGGATTATAGAGATAGTGTATAAAAAGAGCCCATAAGACCTTTTAAAGGCAGTCGGTGATTTTCACTTGATAAGTTAGTTACTTGATAAATCAGTTAGTTACTTTTGCTTGATAAGTGTTGCCAGACCATCATTTAAGAAGTCAAGAGAAGTTTAGTGCCATGGAGTGTGAGTAGTGGAGCCGTCCACCTCTCCTTTTCTCTCGGAGAACTGTCTACCAGCCGTCAAAATTTCATTTGACTGGCCATATGAGATGACTTAGAATTGCCAACCTGCCTGCCTGCCGCTATGCTGATATCTTAGGTAAAATCATGTAATTTAGAGCTGCCTTAATACAAACATTCATGGGTGATTTATAATTTGTAGCTAAATTAATTCATAGATCCATTTATGATATTTGGCTTGTTTTGCTCGTAAACTCTCTCTCTATCATCCTTTATTAATACTTATGTAATTCTAAATATACGTTGCTTTCACGCTTAATTTTTGTTTATATAATGTTATGCGGCTCAATTAAATGTATACTACTTATTTTGTTTAATATATATATTATTTTCTCTATTATGTCAGTATCAATCAATCTCGCGACTTTAATTAAATTCATTAGTAAAATTATATTCATTTGTTTATTTAAAATAGAAATCGTTCGCTAGGTTGGTTGTATACCTAAAAGTATTTTATTGTGGATGCTTATTTTATTTTGTTGTTTAGTTGCCTTTATAAAAGATTGCGACACCTAATATAAAATTCCACCTTCTCTTACCATTACCTGGAGGGCTAATTCTTTAGTTAATATGTATATGGGAATCGAATCTTAAATGTAAATTTTATTAGTTTAATGATGTAAACAGAGTTATTATTTTATTACAATTGGTTAAATGACTCAGAATTGAAAACAGATTATTGCGCAAGAGGTTAGACCCTTTCCAAACTTTATGTAATAATATAAAATTATATAAACGTTGCTGGCCTACCTGTTCTTTATTCTGATATTTTATCTTTTCCATTTCTTGATTGTTTTGTTATTGGGGACATCGAAAGCTTGAAGCTCTCATCCTTTTCAAAATCGTTCGTAATCAGAGACATTACTCTCTGTGGAACATAAGGTTTATGAGGATTATGTGCTGCAGATGGCAGTACATAATGATCTGGGATCTCAAACTCAGCCTCTCCTTCGATATCACTCTGACAGAATGCATGGACATATCAAATCTAAGTTTGTCTCGAGTATTCTTTTAAAATGATAAAATATCCACAATCGCCATGAGGCTTTATTTCATTATTGTATGCTAGTACCGTTACTCTTGTCACTAATTTGATCCCGTCTGCCTAACCTTTAGTAAGTTGCAATGATGTGTTAAAGATAATGATTCATTTCATAAAAATACGTTCAGTTCAGAGTTAAAAAGCTTTCTTTGAAAAACTGTTATCGATTCCCATAGACATAGACAAACGTAAATTGTTTATTATATCATGTAATCTTGTAAATAAAGTGCATTGTTTGTTTCTCATTTCTAAAAAGACGTCTTTGCCAAACAATGCGAATAAAAGTATAAATAATGGTTCTCCTAAGAAATACATGATTGAAATCATATATTTTGCCCGTTATCAAATAAATCATTTACTGTTAAAACTGTCACGATCTTTTATATTTAATTTCGGCATCCACAACGCTCTGTAGCAAAAGTTTTCTTTAATTAGCTTATTAACTCCGCATAAGTTATAAAACACTATAAAATTGTATCTGTAAAATTATATTTATTAAATGAGTGATAGAGGGGATTTTATACAACAAATTCCCAAGTCTTGTAAATAAACAATATTGTCCCAAGCGTGAAACTATTTGGTAAAATATACATACGTTTCCTAAATCTTTTGTAATATATATATATATATGCGTTTGTTTAATATTTAATAAATATATCTATTTCATGTAAATCCTGGTTTGTCATTGAATTATTAGTTTCGAGTTAATATTTAGAACTACTTTCTTTAGCTAAGAGCTTAGCATTAATAAATAACTATAATAAATGTAATTCCTGGGCTACTCCGACCTCGATCATCATCATCAGTCTGATCTTATGCTCTACCGCTTTGCTTTTGGGCACGGATTTAAAATAATTTTACTGTGTCATCAGGATTGTTGTTCATTGGGTCAGAGATTCGAAGAATAGGCAAATAGGTTAGAATTCAGGACTGCTCCAGACCTGTGTATCTCATTCATGATCGGAATCGAGGTACTTTTGCTTAGGATTTGAATCTTGTTAAGTGAGCATACTATTTTGACCGATACAATATACAACTAAAAAAAGATTTCTATTTCATCGTGTTTGAAAAATTTGTATAAATTTACTTCTTAATTTAGAATCCAAAATCATAAATTGACTATGATAAAGCCTAGAAAAACGCATTCAGAATTTTTTATAAAACAAAAAATGATGGGAGGGGAATGTTCTGAATAAACTCTAATAAATGTTAATGATATGGGTACTTGAATGTGTTTCAGGGATAAATTCAACTAACTTAAATTGTTTGAAATTTGTGGAAAGCAATTCATCCTGTTTTGGAGATTTCCTCATGTACTAGTCTTCTTCATTGAGTAAAAATAAAATATTGTATTAATCTAAAAGTCTGTACTCCATTCAGGTTAATAGAGTCTAAATATTTTCATGCCATCTATAACCCTGGATTTTAATCCAGGCTCAGGTTAATAAAGGCTGATTATAAACCAGCATTGTGTTGCAATGATAATGTATCTGCCTGCTACACCTGCAACTCTGAGATCAAATCTATTGTGTGATAAAACAAAGATGTCTGCAGTAACTACAACCCTGGATTTGAGAGTTAAAAGTAAAAAACTTTGTGCAATAACAGCATATCTAATTTCTATCTTTACAATCATGGGATCAAATCTAGACTGAGATTAAGAAAGAATGTATGCAATGCAATGATAGTATATCTGCCTACCATGCCCACAACTCTAGGTTCTAATCCAGAATAAATAATCTTGAATATTTTCTCCATTAAGTTTGAGATTTTTTTCCAGATAATTAACATACATCTAATTCACCTAGACATAAACACATGATCATTTACTAAGTACCTAAATATTCTTAAATAGATAATTAAACACAAATGAAAAATTCAAAACAACATCAATCAAAAATTGACAATCTTAGTCAGTACTACTTTTTCTTCATTGCTACTTTATTATTGTCTGTTGAAAAGATCTTTGTCATCAGTGGTCTACTTAAAGATGCTTTTATGCTTTTTACTTACTTATCTAAGTTCAATACCTAAAAACAAATCTTACAACTAAGATTTTACTAATATTTAGTGAAATAGCAAGTTCTTTTATAATATAAGTTCAACTTAAACAAACTTTAACTTCCATACACATCATACCATTCAGAGTTAAATAATAATCAGTTTTAAGGTTATAAAGAACGGGCTTAATTTTATACATAATAATAAAATTATTAAAAACTACACTTTTAAATAAATCTTGTGTTAAAGATTTGCAGAGGTCCCTACTGACATTTTTTCAGGCGCATAGTCTTAATGTTATAGCCTTAATAAATATTACAAATATCTACACTAAATTTGGAAAATAACATAGTTGACCAATGAAATATCCAATATCACAAACAGGCTAATCAAAAAATAGCTGATTAAATATTATTGTTCACAGTAAAAAAAGGCAGATAATTGTAAAAGGAATTGGTTATCTGAGAAACAGGTGTGCAAATAAAAATGTTATTGAATTGTATTCAGAACAGAATTTACTGTCTAAAGTTACACGGTCAGCAGTAGACATGCTCATTATTTATAAAAATCAGCCAGGCATCTCTATACCTGCAGTGGAACTGCAAATAGAAATAGTATGAAATTTTTCATAATTCAACTTATCTGTATTTAAAAGGAAAAAGGACAGGAAATATCTAACCTTTCCTGAATCTGCATTATTGTACTCTGGAAATATGCCCCTCAGTTATCCATCTCAGCCTTCTGTTTTTCTATCTTGTCCCCCACTTGAACCACATTTCCCTCTACTACACTAATACTTTCCTGTATTTTCTTTTCATGTGTGGCCAAACTTTCCTTATATTCTTCCTGAGCCTGAGCATAATCTCCCTTGCATTTGATCTCTAACATTTGCTGCATATAACTTAGCATTTGCTCCCTGTATTTCTGGTCCTTTTGCTTTTCTTCTTTCCTTTCTTTCTTTTTCTTTAGCCTTCTCTTTCCTCCGTTTCCTCCCTTTCTTTCTTGTCACTTTGTTCATTTTCTTCTTTTAGCCTTCTCCTTTTTTCCTTTTACTCCCTATCTCTTGTTTCCTTTTCTTCCTTTTTCTTTCTCCTTAGTTCTTTCTCTTTCTTTACTTCCTGCATTTCCCACTCCATCCTTCTTATCCTTTGATCCACAATTTCATTAAGGTATTCCTGTTTGGGTATAGTCTTTCTGTGTTTTCATCCCTCCTATTATCATCTAAGCTTGCCCCTGCTTCATTTTCTGTCCCCTTACTGCTATCCTCAATGATTTCCTTCCCTGATCTCAATGTTTTTCCTTTCATTTTAATCTGTCTCTCTATTCCTCCTTCTTTAACCTCTCCTTTTCCTCTACTATGTTTTCCTCTATATCATTATTCATCATCACATTTATAATAAATTTTATTATCGGCTGACTTGCTCTCCTCTCCCTCAGAAAGTCTACATTTCCTTTCAACCTGCTGCCCTACTCTCTATCTCTGCCCAAAAAATGCAACTCACCATGCCTCTTGTTGTTATCTGCAGAATTTAGTTTTATCATGTTTCTTATTGCTAGTAGAATTTAGTTTTACCATGCTTCTTATTGTTAGTAGAATTTAGTTTTAATTATTATTACTATTATTATTATTTTTTCATGATTTTATAAATTTTGTACCCCAAATACTATCTTGCCTGATTTTTATTTGCTCATTTTTATTACTGAATCACATATACTTTATAGTTTATGAAACTTTTCTCCCTCTGACAACACATTTACAAGAGGATAATTTTAGCTTATTTAAATTACCACAGATACTAGTTGTCAGCAGGTGAAACATATATAATATATGTCTTAACCAGCCACATCTACTCTAAGTTTTATATAATATTACGTTATTTGGTCATATTTTGGTTGCCAACTTAATGGAAAATTTTTAATTCGAGCTTTATATAAATGGTATAACAAATATATTAGCATCAGTCCTTCACTTATTTATTCAAGTGACCAACTTATTTTGCAAAATACAAATATTTAATAGGGTCTTCACCTATCATGTTAGGTTACTAATAAAAATAATCAATATATAAGCATATAGCGAGTGTATACATGTTTAAAATACATTTATAATCACAAATAAAGTCTTCACCTATCGTATCAGGTTACTAAAAATATATATATATTCACCTATCGTATCAGGTTACTAAAAATATATATATATATATTTAGTGCACATTTATTTTAGAATGTGTTTTGTTATTCAATAATTACATACATAACAAGCATATACATTTTAACTCGGAAAATGGATCTTCACCTATTTACGGCTACTCTAAAAATTGCTGTCATTGAAGCATAGTGTTCACTACATTGGATACCGCTGGCACACACAACTCTCTGTTTGAGGGTCTTCACCCATCTGTGGTTACTCTAAAAATTTCTGTCATTAAAAAGTAATGTCCACAACATCGGACTGCTAGACATACACAATTTCCAGTTTGAAGGTCTTCACCTAATGTGTCAGGTTACTAAAAATACAAATATATTTCAAGCACATTTGTTTTAAAATCCTTTTTGTTACTTGATAAACATATAGAGAGAGCAAGCATATACATTTTAACATGGTAAATGGGTCTTCACCAATCTATGGATACTCTAAAAATTGCTGTCATTGAAGCGTAATGCCCACTACATCAGACCGCTTGACATGCAACTCTCCATTTGATAGTCCTCACCTATTTGTGGCTACTCCAAAATAAAATAACATGTATACATATATCATGGATGTATTTGTTTTAAAATACATTTATAATTGGATAAGATTTTGGAATTATTTTCATCAAAATCTGGGAAAAGTGAAAATATACTTGTATGTGGGTTTATTGATCAAAGTCCCGCGTTTGGAGGGTCGGCCTCCAGGAAAAGAAAAATTATTACACCATCTATCTATACATGTTCATACTTACAGGCACAATCCAGGAAAAGTAAAAAAAAATTACATATATCTATCCCTTCTTTCTATTACCTGTTAACGAAATTTATTATTCAATGACTATTTTATTTATTGTATGAGCCAATCATTTTCATTATTACCACACCTTTTATAGGTTCAGGGTGGTGTAAAGTAATAATCAAGGTTATGTTTGGGTTTTCATATTCAATTTTTTTTACATATATATAACAGGTAATATGGAAATACATCTATATCAGTATCCTATCTCAGGTATGCAGGTTTATATTTGAAAGCCCTTCATTGGCATGTCAAACCCAGGGGAAAAAATCTACTGTAACGATCATATTGTACATTCAGGCAACAAAATCCAGAGTTTTAGCAAATCATACCAAGGCTGATCGAAGTGAGGTTGTTGAAACACCAAATCCAATATCGCCTCAATTATTTTACCAACACTCAAAGATTTACTACCATATGGATGATATATATGAGGCCACACTAGTATTTTCTCAATTCACGTGCCGGCATAGGGCAGGAAAAAACATGAAACTATGATATAAATTGGCATGACCAAGGTATAGCTATATAGGTGTGACTCAACTAACAGACATCATTAAATTTAGACTGTGATTCATAAATATTCAAACAATAAATAATTACTAGTTAATAATTAACTAATGAATAATGATCAAATTTAGACAGTAAGCAGAGTTATATTTTAAACAAATTTAATAAAAGCAAAAATTTAAGTAATAAAGTAAAATAAAATAAAACAATTGAATGACACACATTGGTTTCACTCGCAGGTGATGATGATAGAATAAGTTACAGATGGTTTGAATTTACATATTTAGTATTGGGCCTCACTCACAGGTGATGATGATTTATAAAGTTACATTTTGGTTAATTTTACAGATTTAAGATTTGATCTCACTCACAGGTGATGTTTATTAAATAAAGCTACATTTTGTTTAAATTTACACTTATTATTTTCTCTCACTCTCAGGTGATGATGATTTATAATTTAGAAAGTTACATTTTATGAGCTCTATTATGACAGCAATATAGATTTATTTCAAGTTTAGCTCATGATTATCTATGCCCTATTTATGCTATGTTTTGATGCTTAGGTTTGCTTTAGTTAATCTGTAGAAGTGATCATCATCAATTATAATTAATAATTTATTTGATCGGTATACAATTCTCTATATAGATTATAAGCTTATAAAACCAGATTCAGTTTCAGATCAAAGCTGAAATATAAATTATAATAGAAAGATGAACTGATGGTGGGTAGTAAGATTTCAGATACTAAGGCATATATACAGCATACCATCTGAGTCTGTGTATTTCGAATGTGCCCTTGCTTATAGGATTTGTTACCATGTAACTGGTTCCTTTTTCTACTGATCCAATTGCTATGAAAGTTAAAGAGACCGTTTTAGTCTGGGTGATTGAACAGTTATATCAGGATATGTGGATGCTTCTGATCCAGTCTTAAGTGGAGGTAATGGGATGACCCTTAAAATCAAAACCCATTGTGGAATGAGAGCTATCCAAATTAAAGATATGGGAGTCATCAAAACCAGAAGCCCATTTAAGAAATCATGTACAAGTATAGGTAAATGTGCATGTGCCCTTCTTAAGAACACATTTGCCCTGCTGACTACATTAATATATATAAAATTGAGATGCAAAACATTAGTTTCTTTCTATAGAACCACTGTAAATCAGTTCATAAATTAGCATTTATAATTATGCTATTAAAGAAATATAATGAATCTAATTTTTTAAGTTATCTATATAGGCATTTATATATATAAGGAGGACTACAGCATATTTTGGGATAAATATAAGATTAAATTCTAATTCTATGCTGCATTTAATCACTTCAGATAAATATTAACCATATAACGCAAACCTATTTTTAATCATTTGTAATCACTTAATTATACACCTAAACTAAGCTTTATTTACTAGTTTCAGAAGGGAGTTTTGTTTGTGTGCTAATACACAAAATTATCCATATGTGAGAACCTCTAATCATTTCTCACTAGTTAACTTAAATGTGAGTAAACTCCGTTCTGAATCAATATAGCATAAACATATAAATAAATAATTGGAAATAATATTGAGATAGACTTAACAAAAAAAACATATAAAATTAAGATTTCACGTAAGTGAAATCTAAGATCTGGCTTTCTTTACTTAGTGCAAAGAAATGAAATTAAGTTATATTAAATATCAAATCAAATGGAGATAAATTATCTTAACTCGGCTTAAATCAGATTAAATTATATCATTTTAAATTATATCACATCAGTTAAATCAGGCAAGATATACGATACCAAATAATAATTACAAAAGTTACATTTTAGTTAATGAATCAGTATTTGATAGTTTGAAATACACCTGGGTCTCATTTTACGTGATAGGTTCCTCAGAAAATATGCAAATGAAATTGTGCAAAAATAGACATAACTTACCTTGAAAAATGGGAGATACAGACTGTGATTTTTCAAAAATTGCATAAAAGCAAAGCACCAACGTAAAATTACTTTAAAATTCGTGCAAAAAAAAAATATAAGGAAATAAAATATAACTAATAAAAAATTTAAAATTTGAAAAAAATTGATACAAGACAAACTTTTTTTAACTATAATATTTAATTTTATTCAAAACAATATATTTTTATACATAATTTACAGTAATTTACATTTTTTATACACATTTTAATTATTATGGCTATTTGCCAATAAACAATTTGTTTGCAAACTGATAAAAAATCAGATTCTTCGCAAGAGGAAATACAACTAGCGCCAATGTCACTCTCATGTTGTGTTAATGGTTTTCTGGTGACAATGTAATTAGTAATTAATCTAACAACTAAAAATTAAATTCTTATTTTTGTCTTTAATTTTTTAATTTTCAATTGTAATTGTGCCCACTGCTATTACTCACCTTTTAAAAATAAACTTGCAGACACTAAATGATTAATAACTGATTATGTCCTTTTTTAAAAAGCAAAAACAGAATGTGATTTAAAATGCAAAATTAACATGCACAATGTTTGAATAAATTTACATTATAATATTGTAAAATTTAATGTGTGTATATATAAAATGTGGAAATCATGATTTTAATTTCATTATTGCATAAAATCTTACTATTATAAAGCACTGAAAATATTGAAATTACTAAGATGAAAGTCAAATTCCAATAATGTGCTATTACATTGAAATATGACATAAGTGTGTGAAATTTATTATTTAAAGTGATAGTGCATTATCGGAGTTCGACTTCCGGAGAAACGTGAATCGTGTAATTTTAAAATCGCGTTAAATAAATCCACATAAAAAAAGACCCAGATGTACATTAGTTTAAATTATATGCAATCAGTTTAAATTAGGCCAATCAGTTTAAATTAGGCAATATTTGTGATACCAAATAATATTACAAAAGTTACATTTTATTTTAAGAATTAATATTCAAAGGTTTGAAATACATTACTTTAAATTATATTGGCCTTTTATAATAATTTGAGCTAGCTTTAATAGATTATGAGATTTAGTTTAAAGTTAATTTTAAAATTGCGAAATGTTACCACTTTAAGTTCTTTTTTCAGGCATCTTTCTTAGGCATGGTTATTCACTGTTGATGTTGAGCATGCTGTTACTTGTATCGGACATTGGTCAACCTGTTCTCCATACTGTAGAATCACTCTTTGGGCTCTGGAGAGCCAGTCTCTCTGTACTTAGCCATTATTTTCATTATTAACAATTTTAGCACTCTGTTTAATCTTAAACTTAATAATAGTTCAGCCTCCTTTCAAAATGGCTGCAATAGCCTTTATACTCTTTCATCCCCCTCTCTTTTTACTTTAGTCACATGTGTTTTCTTTATTAACTACTTGTAATAAAGTGAAAACCAAAATCACATGTTTTTCTTTATAGTTCTTAATTATTTCTTAAATATCAGATTTGTCTTCCTAATTAGTTTACTACATTTTGATAAACCAGTGACTCCTGCTGTTATTGACTTGTTTACTAGCTTTGGTCAATTTAATTTAATTTCTTTCATCCTATTTTAAAATCTATTTTTATTTTTAACTTTATAAGTAGATTAAAATATAGCAAGATGAATCGATTTTGTTATCCCTTTACAAAAACAAATCTGAAATTTAATACATTTATGAAATCTAGCAAAGCTTTATTATATATGTGTAACACATAAACAGAATTTAACTATATATGAAGGAATATAATTTCAAATATTATTTATAAAATTATTTAACAATATTACATTTATAAAACTAATTAAATAAACAAACCTTATAATGTTTAAATCTGTCACATTATTTCTTCTCTGCACATACATATATCTTGGTTACACATACATCAAGATTTACCTTTGTTTAGTAAACAGTAATATATATGTGCGCATAAGAGTTGATTTATTATTTATATACATACATTTTCCACGTTGTATGCTATAATATATGTGCACACACATAACTATGATTATTAATTTTAAATTTAGTTTGATATATAAGGATTTGGGTATATAGACTATATAAATAAAAATACTACTATACCATATAGTAGGTGAAACAGTAGGATAGACATATCTGACTGTTACAATATATTTATCATAAAAATTTCTATAGCTGTGCAATTCTTTATAGTCTACTGGCTATATATTCTTTTATATTATTGATTTAATTTTAAATGAAATAATATTTCAAGTATAAAATTGCTTGTAGAATAAAAATGAAAATATAAAAAATGAAAGTTAACATCCACTTCTTTTATTCTTTATTTATAAATAATTTTATTGAAAACCATATGTAATAATGATACAATTGTAAATCAAAAATAATAGTTATCCATGTTAGTCAGGCAACCAAATGTTCTGATGTGGTTACTGGTGTTGTTAATCCAGCTTAATCAGTCTCCATATGTTGTCAAATAAAAATCTGGATGAGATTATTCTGTCCTTATGGTGAAATTCCTTTAGCTTGGAAATGAATGTGTCTTCAGGCTTGGGATGAGGAAAGGTAAACTTGTTGCGACATCTGGCTATCCAGATGGCATAAGTGAGAAAGGTTGAGAGTCTTGTGGTGACATAATCCCTGGACAGGAAGCAGCATTTAATATTTAAGATTTTGTTCAGGGAAATGTGGCAGTGGTAATGAAAGTTCTAATTTTGTTATATGCTGGGCAATCATTTATCATATGATCAAAGGTTTCACAGGTTCTATGGCAGTTGTGACACATAGGATCTATATTCTTGAGGAATCTCCTGTAGTGCAGGAACCAGTTTATCTGGAGTGAATTCAGGTTGATTTTCACTAGAAAGTCCAGGAACCTTGGCTCCAGCTTGAGATGCTTGAAAAATCTAGTGACCACCTGATTGTTACCACCGAGGTAAGAAATGGTAGAGTTTTGTGTGGGAAATAACAGGCTATGAGCATCCCAAATAGAGATTTTTTATCTGAATACTAGGGTAGAGTGGCCATTGTGAGTAAAAAGGTGGTCAAGTATCTGATTTAGCCAGCTTATCTTTGAAGGTGAAGGTCTGTCTGATGGAATGACTGGTTGTTCCGCTACAATCTGGGGAAATTTCTTTTGTAGGATGTGGATAAGAGAGTGGCACTTTTGGTAATATATAGAAAATGATGTGTGCAATGACATACCATTATTTTTACTATGTCGCTGCATGCGTTCAATTCCTATGGCTGCTGTTTTACCATTCCACAAAAGCCATGCACAGATTCGGTTGATTTTTGTATTGAAAGTCTTTGTCATGTTAATTATGGGTAGATAGTAGCTAATCTTTGCCATTACCTTGATATTGAGGAGAGAGATTTTCCCTTGCAGTGATAAATAAACCTTGGCAAGGTTTTTAACTGTGTTGGTGGTGGCTTCAATGATGGAATTCTGTATTTGTATCGACATGATATCTTCTTGCTGGTGTTGATTTTCCAGGCCGATGACTTGTTGATGTTGAAGGAAAGTTTGGAGGATTCGGAAAATTTTTTGATTATTGGATGAGAGGTTTTAGATATTTTTGGGAGGGTAAGGTGACAAGGACATCATCCATGTAGGCAAATGCTTTACAGTGTTTCTTCAGCTGGGGTATATAGATTCCTGGAAGTTCTGCCTCAATCTGTTTAAGAAGGGGGTTTAAGTAGAGTATAAATAGGAGACCACTAAGTGGAGATCCTTGGGGTATGGATTTTGAAGGAATAAAACCATCTGTAAAGAAACCATTCAGGGAAATGTGGACCAATCTGTTATTTAGTAGATTGTCCAATATCTGAATGATTTGAGTAGGAATGTCTAGTGCTGAGAGGCAATTCAGCAGGATGTTGACATCTACTGAATCAAATGCCCCCAAGCCCATCTGAGATAGCCATGTGACCAGCAGTGTAGGCCAGGTAAGTATAACCTAGCATTCTTTGTTGCTATTATTTCAGCAATCGCAGCTTGTTTCTGCTTGTACAGTATTTTAAGTAATAGGAGGTTGTCTATAGTACCATTACTTGAGAAATTTTTAATCCTATGATGTAGCAGATCAAGCTCATTCATAAGGGTTGTTGACCCTTTATGTTTTTTGGTGTGCTGTATGATTATGGTTTGGAGGATACCTGTGAAGGCGAATCAGGCTTCCTCTGGCTTTATGTTAAGAATGTCAATTTTTCAAAGAGTATGTAGGCATCTGAGAAAACAGCTTCCATGGCAGCAGCTTTAGTTATAATTCTGATTGTTTTATTGTAATCTATGGGAGTGTAGGAATCCAGATCTAGAGATGCTATCAGGGCAAGGTGGTCTGAGAAGGGAACGGGTTGAAGCTTGGCTTCCAAACCATAGTGCAGCTCAGGTGTAAAACTTTAGGTCAATCAGTGTTCTAGAGCTCTTCATATAGAATGAGTAAGCATCCGCAGGGAAGAAACCTCTGCCATTTATCAAACCCCTGGCTAAGAGATGAAGGTATTTCCATGTGAACACATCATATTGCAGGTTGAAGTCCTCCAAGAGGATTGTAGGGACTGTGTTGTTTGCAATGATGAGATTTATGGTGTGTATTATTCTAGAATAGGTCAATGGGTTGTTCTGGCAGTATACGTAAATTGCAATGAATTCACTAGATCGGTATATAAGCTTGATTGCAATGAGATTGGCATCATGGTAAAGCACTTTATATGAAGATGGTGGTTTCCTGTTATTAATGATGATTCCTACCCCTCCAGCAGCTGATGTATTAGTAGACAGAAGAGTGAAGCCCATTTTTGAAAGTTCGAGAATTATGTGAGGGTTGGAGTTTAGGTGATATTTGGTCTCTCCTAAGAATAAAATATGAGGAGATGTAAGATGGAAAAAATGCCTAATCGCATATAAACGATCAGGAGAATTAATTCCCCTGATGTTAAGACCAATGATTTGGCACTTTTAGTAATATTTCTAACATCTGAACTAGTTAGGGCTGCTCTTAATCTGGCAATGGTATTGCATACAATATTCGAAAGCTAAATTTGAAAGTGTCTTTCAAATAAACAAATCCTTCTAGGATGTCAATATTTATAATATCTAATATTCTCTATCAGTTACTATTTTGACTTGAGTTATTTGGTGCAGTGAGAGTGATAAATTCTGGATTCAAGATCACTTAATTATCATTTCATGTAACAAATAGAAAATTATTTGACAACCTTCTATATGATTGGATATGTGTCTTAATAAATAAGATTGTTTTTATTTTCACAGTTATTCCAGAAATTTCATCCCTTTTACTTACTACATAGATATATAATAAATGTGAGAGGTTTTTCCTCTTTTAGTTATTCCATCAGCATTATTCTTTTTACTTATTATATATATATATAACGAAACTTAAATATATTCCAAACAACAGTAAACAATTTATAATACAATATAAATAAAAACTCAATAAAAACTCATAAAGAAATATTTTCGATTATATTCATAATCATTTTCAACTCAACTTTCAAAATGGAATCATCAATTACCAAACGGAAACACATGTCGATTTAAATATCCCACAATTCATTAATCCTAACATTTGCTGACTGTCTGTTTATTATTATATTTTTATACCTACTAATAAAAACTGCCTCTTTAATTTTTCTTTTTTCATTATCTCTCACATGTCGATTTAAATATCCCACAATTCATTAATCCTAACATTTGCTGACTGTCTGTTTATTATTATATTTTTATACCTACTAATAAAAACTGCCTCTTTAATTTTTCTTTTTTCATTATCTCTCTCTTGGCCTAAAATTTTTATTTTATTTATATCAAAATTAAACTTAAAATTACAATTTCTATCATGATCATAAAAAACAGATTCAGTATATAACTTGACTTCATGACTATTATCATTACATATCTGTACATTTTTCAAAACACTTTTATATAACAATTTATGTTCTTTAATTCTTTTCTCTATATTACATATAGATTCCCCTACATATGATAAGTTACACCCATAAAAAATTCTATAAATTATATTACTCACATTATTTTTTTCTAACTTATCTTTTAAATTATTAACCATTCTATTTAAATTACCTGAGCCATAAAAAGAAACATTATATATACCATTATAAACTTTTTTCATAAATTTTACTTGATTATTATTATAAAAAGGCAAAGAAATCCACTTCTTACTCTTAATTTCTTCATCACCAGTATTTCTATTAATTTTCTTACTAAATTGACAAACCACTTGATAAATTTCTTTTATATTATAACCTACACTTAATAATTCACTTACATAATTTTCAATATTTTTCTTTTTATCACATGCATATTTACACAAAATATTATTTCTATATAAAAAAGACCTAAAACCAGCCATTTTATAATTATGTGGCACTTTAGATAAATAGGGAATATACCCTCTAGTTTCAATAGGTTTAATAAACAATTCATAGTCAATCATATTATTGTTCCTTGAAATTATCAAATCTAAATATTTAATACCGTTATTATATTCTTTCTCCATAGTCCAGATAAGACCTTTTAATTTATTATATTCATCAAAAATTTTATCAATCATTTCTGAAGAAGCACATATAAAAACATCATCCACATATCTTGTATATATCTTAATATTTCCCATAAATATAAATTTGTTTAAAATTTTCTCTTCATAATATGACAAAACAAAACTGCATAACTGTGCTACCATTGGTAATCCCATTGGCCAGCCTTTACTCATCTTATAAAATTTACCATTAAAGTATGCAACAATATTTTGTTCAATAAAATTTAAAGCCTTCATCAAAAAACATATTAATTGATTATCCACTTTCTTTTCCAATAAAGCTTGATGAATTATCTTAATTGAATCAAGTCTATCAATAGATCCATACATCCCAGAAACATCCAATGACACTAAAACATCATCACAGGCCAAACTTAAATCTTTAATTTTTTCAACAAAATCAAATATATATATATATTATTTATACTATATTATTCATTAATGTGGTGTTTGTCAAGGATATTTTATTAAAATGAGTACTTAATGTCTCACCCATGAAAAGTAAACTGAAACTAAATTGATTTCATGGTTATGTATTTTTGCAACAGATTTTATTCTTGCAGATTCTTATTGTCTGAATTGGTTTTAATATATTTAAAAGATTTCCCCTTTTTTTAGTTCATAAAAAAACTCCTGATTTAGACATTAACATTTGTAAGATTATTTCTTTATTCTCATATGCAAACAATTTAAAATTTGGTTATTTTAAAGCATAAATTATATAATGACTACAGATGATAACGCTTATGTTTATTTATTAAAACATTATGAACAATATCCTTAATAATAATAATAATAATAATAATAATAATAATAATAATAATAATAATAATAATAATAATAATAATAATAATAATAATAATAATAATAATAATAATAATAATAATAATAATAATAATAATAATATCGAAGTAGTAAAAAAAAGAAAGAAATATGCACCAATTATAGTTCAACTAGACATTGAGGCAGCTTTTGACTCAGTGCCTATAGCCAAATTATTAGACGTGCTGAAAAAAACAACAACACCTCCATCCCTACTATATATAATAGCAAATCTGCTACTCAGCCGTGAAATTCACATCACATTGAATGGAAAAAAATCACCAGCCTTCAGCCCGAGTCAATCCATCCCACAAGGATCCCCCCTTAGTGCCTTGCTCTTTACAATATATATAAATCCTCTATTAATAGAGATACAGAAAAAAATAAAAGGCATTCAAATTCCAAACACTGCTTTAAATATATCATGCATAGTCTATATGGATGATGTAACCGTTTTCCTCCCCTCTAAAAAGAACCTCCCCATATTACAAGAGATAATCAAGAATTATACCTCAAATTTTAATTTAAAAATTAACACAAATAAAACTGCAGCATGGTCAATATACACAGGCAAGCACTGTACAGAGATGTTTAATGGTAAACCATCTGCTTTCCTTGGTTTCCCATTCTACCTTGGAACCAATGGAATGAGGCAAAAAATTCAAAATAAATTAAAAATAGATGCTGAAAAAATCACAGCCTCACTTGAAAAGTCATACCTGTCAATATATGCAAAGGTAGCACTATTTAATCAACTTATAACTACAAAAATTACATACTATACACCTATAATCAAATTTGCAAAAACATTCATATCTAAAATCTCGTCAATCTGTAACAAACTAATATGGAAGAGAAAGACAGTGGCAATCTCTTTAAAAAATCTGAGCAGACCACCACATAGCAATGGACTTGGACTCCATACAATCAATGTTTTTTACACACAGAAATCAGTAAATCTAATAACAGCAACCATAAAAAGATTTCCAGACCTGGAGTGTGTAATCAGTATAATACCCACAGACAGACCACCCCCTTCATATGGATATCTATCCACACTGATTGAAGAACTCAAGCCAATATACAACAAAATATCACTCAATAATGACAACAAGTATACATACTGGGACATTTACAATATACTACATCCAAACCAGACACCCAATCTACATCCATCAGTTCTTGGAATAGACAACAGGCAACTACTGCAACAATTCAGAAAATGGTCATTAGAACCAAAATTATTCGATTTTCTGCTTAAGCTTAATCTCAATGCTCTACCCACAACCCATTTCCTTAGATTTCGTAGATTCTATACCAATATAGACCCCATGTGCGGGCTATGTCATAGAGAAGAAGAGACACAAGATCATTTTCTTCATTCCTGCAGTGCTCTAGAAACAATACGTCGCACAATGTTTACCACATACAGAAAGGCTATTATTTCAATAGATGAAATAATAAATACATTTAAAAAAGGCAATAACCCTGCTATTCGTGCAGCAACATACAGCCTTTATGCCTACTGGTGCACCAGATGCACTTTTGCACTTGCCAATAACCCTCGACGCCACCCAGCAACATATTCAATAAAACTAGAACTGTTAAGAAAAAGAGACAGCATCCTAGCTCAACCAGATATATTTGCAGCCACATGGTCACACTTGAAACAGAGATCCAGTCTATGAAATATAAAGACCAATAAGATAGATGATGACATTTTCAACATCAGCATTTTTTCCAACTTTAAAAAAAAAAAAAAAAAATGCAAGCATAAACTGAACTAGATAGAAGACCAAATTTAAAAACAAGAAGAAAAAAAAAGGATGCAGAAAAGATAAAGACTTATATACTGAAAGTTGTAATTTGTTTTTCATTTGTAAAAAATCAATATATGACTCTGTAACTTTTTAGACTCAATAAAGTTTTGCTTTGAAACATAATAATAATAATAATAATAATAATAATAATAATAATAATAATAATAATAATAATAATAATAATAATAATAATAATAATAATAATAATAATAATAATAATAATAATAATAATAATAATAATAATAATAATAATAATAATAATAATAATAATAATAATAATAATAATAATAATAATAATAATAATAATAATAATAATAATAATAATAATAATAATAATAATAATAATAATAATAATAATAATAATAATAATAATAATAATAATAATAATAATAATAATAATAATAATAATAATAATAATAATAATAATAATAATAATAATAATAATAATAATAATAATAATAATAATAATAATAATAATAATAATAATAATAATAATAATAATAATAATAATAATAATAGACCGCAGCAAATCTCTGCTGAGGTAAGAAGCAATCCTTAAGTTCTCCGATGTAAGTATTTATTTTTTACTTTTGTTCCAACTTGTTATTCGAAAAACAAACATAATACAGGAAAAATCGAATTATATAATAGATTAATAGTGTTTTTTGAAAAATATCGGTGTGTTTTAATATCTTTTTTTTAAAAAAATACTGACTTGAGTCAGAATAAATCATGGCTACTGCCCAATCAAGCGTGAGCGAATTAAGCACCAATACGAAATTAACAACATCGTTAGTTTCAACATCGCCTATTTCGTATGCAAAAGTACTTAAAAGTAATAGCAATACTACAGCACCAACTCAAATACCGCGCTATAGAACAAACACAAATGATATAAAAAATCTTGATCTAAACACTAGAGAGGAAAATCAACCCCCAGCCGCAATCTGGACAAAAGAAACGCTTGAAAATGTGACGGACCGTTTCAGTAATACGGTGCCTCGTACGTTATTTGAAACATTTCGCAGGTTTTTTTCACCAACTTCGTTAGTACTCGCAGTAACCGATAATCAATGCTCATTATATCGTTTCCCAAAAGCTTTATTATATGAAGCAATCACGCAAAATGCACTATGGGAAACAATCTCTTGTATCGCGGATCACCCAAATTCTCGATATATAACCATTGATTTTTATACTCAGCAGCAAAAAGAACGTTTTCAATCCACTATTTTAGCACTTGATAATTACGCACTCGTAATTATAGATGAAAACCGGAAAAATATAATTATTGGAGTGCTTAAAAATACTTATCTTAAATACAACGTACAAGATTTTCAAAAAATGATAAACCCGTTTGGAAAAGTAATTGCCCTACAGCCTATATATTTAAAAGACACACCTATACCGATATGTAGTAATCGTTTTGAATTTAAAATAAAACTACATAAAAACGTAGATGCCTCAACGATTCCAACACAGTTACAGATCAAGAAGCGACACTCTCTCTTCACATAAGAGGTCTAAAGCCACTTTGTTTTGGCTGTGGACAGAGAGGACACCTAGCAACTCAGTGCGATAACACAAAAAGCAATCACTGTGAACAAACTAAAATCCTCTCCCCAGAACAACCCAGTGATGAAAATAAAATTTATAATAACACTACATCCATTGGCAACCAAATAATAGAAACCGGAAAAAAACAGGATCAAACACCCACAAACAAAAATAATAATGGATCAGAATTGCCTATCCCAAAGACCAACCAAAAAAATAATAACACAAAAACTAACACAGAAATCCAAGATTCAAACGAAAATAATTCTCAAGAAACCACAACACAAAATACAGCAATTACATCACAGGATCAGCATCTCAATAAAACAAAATGTGTACCAAGTAAAAATCAACAAACAGAAAGTAAACACACACAGTTATATAATGAAAATATAAATCCAGATAATATAAAGATACCAATAATAAAAAAAACTACAATTATAAACAAAACTGCATCAAACATAATGGATGCAATAGAAGCTCCTCTTCCACCTATTCAAGAAAATACACCAGAGGGAAAAAGAAAACCAGGTCGACCACCAAAGAACCATGAATCCAAAAAGGTAAAAAAAACAGACCAAAAGCACAACTCATCAGACATATACAATTTAGAAAATGATGAAATAGAAATGGATGTAAGCCAACAACAAATGGACACCTGTTCGGTTTCATCGCAAATTGCCTGTATAGAGTCTGAAGCAATATTAAATGAAAGAAAAACTGATAATAAACCCAACAATGTCTTAAATATGTATCAGCATCCATCTACTGCAATATAAACAAACATTTAGTATTAAAAATAAAATAAAAATCAATACCCTGTTAAAAAATTATTTAAAACATGAAGATAAAAATTGGATCGCTCAACATTAGAGGCTTAAATGCCACCAAAAAACTTTTTGATCTCAAAAAATGGTTACATACAACACAACCACACATACTGGGGCTTTTGGAAACAAAAATATACAGCAGCTCTCAAATTGATCCATCAAAATATTTAGTCAACCAAGGTTTTTGTGCCTGCTCAAGGCAATCATCATCACCATCAGGTGGCACAGGCATAATTATTTCACACAACTGCCCTTTCGATTCTTTTAAAATTATATATATTGACTCTAATCTTATCATATTAACACTCCATCATAAAAATATCACACTTAACCTAGTATTTGTATATATACCACCAGGCCCTGTCATCATCTCCAGAATAATAGCAACAATAAATTCAATGCTTACAGCAACACCAAATCCCATAATACTCCTGGGAGATTTCAACATGACCTACCAAACTTTTGTCACCAAATGGATCCATCAAATAACAATCCCACTTATGAGTGCTGAGGGTTTTCTCCCAACAAACTCAATATCTTTTAATAACAATAGATATAAGTCACTTATTGATTTGTGTTTCTACTCACCAATGTTACATCATTATTTTAATCTTGAACTCTGTCCATCTATAATCTCAGATCATGCTGCTCAGTTCATCATCCTCGACCTAACAAAAATACAAAATACAACAATAGCCCTCCAAAAGACTATGCGAATACTTCTTCCAGCACAAACAACTGAATTCTTATATTCAGAAACATATATAATGCTCCAAAAACTTCAAAACATGTCACTCGATCCAGTACAAAAGTATATAGCATTCACCAATATACTTTCTTTCAACATCAATCATATTACCTGCAACTCAACACCCCCCACCAGATTATTAGCATTGGCAGATGAACTACATAAAAGAATAACCATTTCCAGACCAACTACAGATAATCAAACACAAATTAAAAAACTTACAGAAATGTACAACAATACATGCAATACACTAAAGCAATATGTAGCAATAAAAAAGAAAAAAATATGCCTTACACAACAACATACTTGGACCAGAGCATACATACGGTGGGCATTGGGATACCCATCCACAGTCAGAGTGCCTATGGCACTTGAAATAGATGGCTCTATAACAGCTGGACATAACATGATAAACCCAATATATCAACACTTTAAAAAAATACTGCAAAAACAGAGAGTGTACATACCAAATGAAGACATATTTGGAGACCCTGAAACAGATACACCAATAACAACAACTGACATTGTATTTCAACTTGCAACAATAACAAACACATGTCACCCAGGACCACAAGGAATTCCAAATTTGTGTTCAAACATCTTATTCACTTCACAACAAAATACCTGTGCGATCTAGCCAATTACATATCCCAAAAAATTTACAACATACAAAGTCTATACCCAATTGCAATGGTTCCATTTAACAAAAAACAAACAGCAATATCATCTTTATCTAATCTACGACCAATTTCAATGGGACCTTTAGGAATAAAAATTCTTGAAAGAGTGATAAAGGAAAAAATAGAACAACACATACTCCCTGTGTTATCATCAGCACAATATGCCAAAAAAGGATCATCCATTGGCCAGGGTGCCTTAATGTACAAAACAATTATCGAAGTAGTAAAAAAAGAAAGAAATATGCACCAATTATAGTTCAACTAGACATTGAGGCAGCTTTTGACTCAGTGCCTATAGCCAAATTATTAGACGTGCTGAAAAAAACAACAACACCTCCATCCCTACTATATATAATAGCAAATCTGCTACTCAGCCATGAAATTCACATCACATTGAATGGAAAAAAATCACCAGCCTTCAGACCGAGTCAATCCATCCCACAAGGATCCCCCCTAAGTGCCTTGCTCTTTACAATATATATAAATCCTCTATTAATAGAGATACAGAAAAAAATAAAAGGCATTCAAATTCCAAACACTGCTTTAAATATATCATGCATAGCCTATATGGACGATGTAACCGTTTTCCTCCCCTCTAAAAAGAACCTCCCCATATTACAAGAGATAATCAAGAATTATACCTCAAATTTTAATTTAAAAATTAACACAAATAAAACTGCAGCATGGTCAATATACACAGGCAAGCACTGTACAGAGATGTTTAATGGTAAACCATCTGCTTTCCTTGGTTTCCCATTCTACCTTGGAACCAATGGAATGAGGCAAAAAATTCAAAATAAATTAAAAATAGATGCTGAAAAAATCACAGCCTCACTTGAAAAGTCATACCTGTCAATATATGCAAAGGTAGCACTATTTAATCAACTTATAACTACAAAAATTACATACTATACACCTATAATCAAATTTGCAAAAACATTCATATCTAAAATCTCGTCAATCTGTAACAAACTAATATGGAAGAGAAAGACAGTGGCAATCTCTTTAAAAAATCTGAGCAGACCACCACATAGCAATGGTCTTACTCCATACAATCAATGTTTTTTACACACAGAAATCAGTAAATCTAATAACAGCAACCATAAAAAGATTTCCAGACCTGGAGTGTGTAATCAGTATAATACCCACAGACAGACCACCCCCTTCATATGGATATCTATCCACACTGATTGAAGAACTCAAGCCAATATACAACAAAATATCACTCAATAACGACAACAAGTATACATACTGGGACATTTACAATATACTACATCCAAACCAGACACCCAATCTACATCCATCAGTTCTTGGAATAGACAACAGGCAACTACTGCAACAATTCAGAAAATGGTCATTAGAACCAAAATTATTCGATTTTCTGCTTAAGCTTAATCTCAATGCTCTACCCACAACCCATTTCCTTAGATTTCGTAGATTCTATACCAATATAGACCCCATGTGTGGGCTATGTCATAGAGAAGAAGAGACACAAGATCATTTTCTTCATTCCTGCAGTGCCCTAGAAACAATACGTCGCACAATGTTTACCACATACAGAAAGGCTATCATTTCAATTGATGAAATAATAAATACATTTAAAAAAGGCAACAACTTTGCTATTCGTGCAGCAACATACAGCCTTTATGCCTACTGGTGCACCAGATGCACTTTTGCACTTGCCAATAACCCTCGACGCCACCCAGCAACATATTCAATAAAACTAGAACTGTTAAGAAAAAGAGACAACATCCTAGCTCAACCAGATATATTTGCAGCCACATGTTCACACTTGAAACAGAGATCCAGTCTATGAAATATAAAGACCAATAAGATAGATGATGACATTTTCAACATCAGCATTTTTTCCAATTTTAAAAAAAAAAATGCAAGCATAAACTGAACTAAATAGAAGACCAAATTTAAAAACAAGAAGAGAAAAAAGTATGCAGAAAAGATAAAGACTTATGTATTGAAAGTTGTGATTTGTTTTTCATTTGTAAAAAATCAATATATGACTCTGTAACTTTTTAGACTCAATAAAGTTTTGCTTTGAAACACAAAAAAACATAATAATAATAATAATAATAATAATAATAATAATAATAATAATAATAATAATAATAATAATAATAATAATAATAATAATAATAATAATAATAATAATAATAATAATAATAATAATAATAATAATAACAACAACAACAGTCAAATTATATGCCACATGAACAAAAAGATTGCCCTTTAATCAAGGGATCTTTAACTCTAGAGTCTTAATTTTTGACAAAATTAAATCATTTAAAATAGTAGAATAATTTATTGCTTGGGAAGGCCATCATTCTACCACTGCAACAAATTATGCAAGGCTTTCTTAATTAATAAACCTCAATATAATTTCATATAAAATTATTATGAGTATAACCAAGTCTAATTTGGAATTTTTTAAGCTAAGTAAATAATTTTCAAGCAAACTTGGACCCTACCCCCAAGTAAATGATACATAGTCAATCACGCTAACAATCTATTCATTGAAAGCAAATGAATATCTAGCAATTTTTAGCTTGAAGATAAATCAAAAAAGAAAACTCCTAAAACATCATAAACTGTCAATCAACTAACCTAATAATTAAAATCGTTTTTTTTTTTTTTCAAAGTTTTTCTTTGAGGGGGGAAGAAGGCTAATCATAAAATTATTTTTTTGCAGTTAAGACTGCTTTATCTTATATATGTGAAATTTATTTATTGTATTTAAAAAACAACAACATATATACTAAAAGAGAGAAAATTTGTAAAATTAAATTTCAATTTTTTTTTTTTTCCACGGTTTCAATGAAGAAATTAGAATGTAGTTGTCTGGAAGTGTTCCTATGGCAACCATCAGCATTTCTATTTTCTTTTATTTCACTGTGAAAATTCATTGGGAAAATGTCATGCAAAGCTTAATAAAGTAAAAAAAAAATAATAATTAAAAAAAATCGGGAAATCAATGTCTAGAATAAACAATTTTATGCATATAAACACATACACATATTCATTTCTATATAGAAAAAAACGTAAAACTATTTATCTAAATAAATATTAAAGTGTTCAGACAGTTCATTTTAGATGCAATCATGTCTTTTATCATGCAATGATCCCAGTGTCTGAAAGCAATTGTAAATAAAATATTACGCATTCTATAAGTGTCCCATTTTACACTGACACAAATATATATATATACAGATCAAAATATCAGCCTAATTATTAAACTGACAAGCAAATAAAATGATCGTTTACATTATTACCTTGGTTTTTATAAAAATGACAAATCTGATAATTGATATTATTCAGGCTGAATCTTATACTAAACTCATATAAAAATACAGTCTCTTTCAATGCAATCAAACATTAAACATCACTAGTTTTAACCCACAGTGAATTAATAATCTATATTTGAATATGAAATAACTAATTAATAATGTTTCAAAATATATGTATACACTAGACCAACATTCAAAAAACTGTTAATAACAATGCATCAGCCTCTTTACCACAACGGCTAGCAAACGTAATCTTATCATTTACTTGTGTTATCTCCAATAATCTAAAATCAAGCATAAATAGAAAGCCATTCTCTTTCACTATAATAAAGCATTAAAGTTCAACAAGATCAGAGTGATTTCTATTTGTTTTTGAACTATTTTTAATTAATAATCTACAATAAACAGGGAATAATTAAAATATTTTACTAAATGGCATGATTTCAATTTGCAATGCCAGATTTTATTTAGTTGTTTGCTTGTTTATATTATAGTAAAAATTATCTAATGTAATAAATGAAAATTCCTTTTAAAACTTTGAATATTTACATAAATCCATAAAAATCTTCTAATTATTATTATATTAATTAGAACTAATATTTACAAATAAGGGCTCTTGTGTAATCTATTTAATTATTGCAAATAAATAACAAAGTTTCTGTAAACAGCTTTAAAAAGTTTAATTATTTAATATTAATAAAAGAGAAAAATGTTCTCAATTTAATTTAAAATTATAGGAATGTAAAAAAGAAATTCATAAAAAATTTCTCATGGCAGAATGTTGTCTGTGACAATTTCTTTGTTATTCAGCTTTCCCTGTGTGATAACAGTTTTCACCCTCCATTAAAAAAAAAAAAAAAAAAACTGGGTTAGGAATTCTGAAACATCAGGTATAAAACTGTCCGTGTGACAAGCAGTTTTTTCTAGATAAAGGCTGGTCGATAAAATAGGTGCTAATCCAGTCTATGAAACAATTAAAAAAATTATTAATTAAATTAAATTTTTAAATTAACACATGATAGAAAAATGCTTTTATACTTCCATAGTGACAATCTGCATTATAACAGACGGACAATGACTCCCTTTTAAATGAAGTTAGTCTCCAACTATGATCACAAGGTAATTGAAATGTTGGAATAGAAAGATCACAAGTTCTGCTGTTTATCTCCAGGATGCTATATTTAATAATTCAGTTCTATACTCCAGTACCACTAGAACTTGGAAGATGATTTAAAATGATTTTAAAATCTCAATCTTATTAGAGAAATCTCTTCAATTATAGTTTTTCCTAATGTAATCAATAATACTGAGCCAATATCATTCTTAAACATTAAAAAAAAAAATTAAATAATTGTCCTTGAATGCTTATACTTACCTTTTCTTCATCCCCACAAACAAATTATTTACAGCATAGATCATGATTTTCTCTGTGCAATGTAATGAATGAAACACCAATAGAGAAAATAAACATAAAACAATATTAATATAACAACATTAAACAAAATTTATTAATACAGAAAGCTATTTACAGAATCATCATGAGTTGATTTACCTTCACAGAAATATCTACATGAGATTGACCATTTCTACATTCTAAATAATTTCTTTTCTCTAAGTAAAATATCTTCAAATATGAATTATATTTTCCCTTCTCGAACAATAATTATATGGTTGTCTTTAATGGTACTCAAACAATGTCATAAGCACATCCACATTATACCAATCATTAGGTATGTAGCTTATATATGTATATTCTTTTGTTTGGAATATAATATTTTGGAAGTGAATTTTAATAACAAATTCTCTCATACCTGTTCGAATGTCTTGATAGCAACTTTAAAAGCTATTAACAATCAATTCAATTATCATTTCCTTAATGGTGATGCCTAAATTTTATAAGACAATTGAAATATATGAGGTTGAAATATATTACAGGTGGAATTAATTCATAAGATTCCCAAGAAATATGATCATATCACCAAACCAGACTCATCAAATATCATCATCATCATCATTAACCATTATCAATCCACTGAAGGATGAAAATCTCTCCCAAGTTCAATCCATCTTCTCTGATCTTTAGCTTCTCTTCTCCATATCACCCACACACACTTTCTTATTTCATCCATCTATCTCACATGTGGTCTCTTTCTAGGTCTTTTGCAATCTTTTGGAATCCAACTTAAGATTTCAATTGTCCATCTATTATCAACTCTTCTAGCAATATGTTCAGCCCAACTCCACTTCAGTCTTTTAATTTTTTTAATGTGGTCAGTAATATCTGTTTGTTCTCTTACCCTTATATTGTGTTTTCGATCTCTTCTTATACATGCACCTCCCCATACTTCTTTGAGGGATCTGAAGTCTCTGTATTGCTCTTCTATTAAGTGTCCAAGTCTCAGATCCATAAATAAAAATTGATAAAACACATTTATTAAAAACCTTCCTTTTCAAACACATAGGCATATTTCCTTTTAGTATCAAGTTATTTTGAACAAAAGCACTCAACCAAGTTTAATTCTATGATTAATTTCATCCATTATGTTTTCATCTGTATTTATAATCTGACCAAGTATTTTTAGCTTTTACAAAATTGAAAAAAAAAAAGATATAAACATTAATTTTCATTTTTCAAAAAAAAAAAAAATTATCAAACATAATCATTTTATATATACTTAAAACATATACAATATGATTCATCCTGGAAACAAATAAATAAATACATTTAAAAAAAGATAAATGCTCCCAATATAATATGCATTTAATGTTAAACCAACATTCTTTAGTTGAACTATATCACAATCTTATATATGTTTTCATTTTCTATTCATTATTTATCAACATCAAATTATTAAAGTAACAAAGATATTGTACTCATAATAGAGGAAGCCTTGAATTTCAGTTTTCACTGTTACATGCTCCCCATTTATTCACCAAAGTCATAGTCCAATTTTGAATTCATAGAAGAAAAGTTTACCAAGATGTAAGTGAATACCTGTTTTATTATTTTTTCATCTTTATAACAAATTTTAGAACAGTTTTCATTCAAAAATAATTGAGAGTATCTATCGTTCCATTTATGCAAATGCCTGCCATTAGAAATAGGCAAAAGCTAGGTTAAATAATTCTAGGAATCATTAGAACAACATAAAACCTTGGAAAATAATTTTAAATCAAACTAAATAATTCTAAAAAGAATAGAGACAGTATAAAACCAAATTTTTTGCTAGAATAAACAAAAATCATTTGAAAGCTCATAGATAATGTGGAAAATAAAATGGTAACAAATATGATTTTAAGAATTTCATCATTGCATCAGATATTAGAAATGTGAAACAAGTTTCTATGGCTGCAAACCAGTCAGGAAAGACAGTAAATGGCCTAGGGATTATTATAGATACAAAAATTAATTATAAAACTAGGAAAAAAAAATCCTAGTGTTAAGTTGTTCATAGGAAAAAAGTTATGATATTATGGTGTCAAACCAGAAGTTGCTGAATGCGGCTAAACAATGTGGATCAGAAAATTGTTTTAATTCGATCTCAATTTTAGAAATGAACATTATATATTATGTCTTAAGCTATTTCTCTGCACAAAAATCAGATTTCTCTGATGATCAGAACTGAAGTTATTAGCCCACTTCCAGTGGATTGGAGGCCACAAAAATAAAATTAAAATTTTCAAATCAACACAGAATTACAACAAAGTGATTCATGAGTAAAAAAATAATGATTTAAAGATAAATTAGTATAAATAATGTTTTAGACCTAAACAGAGACATTGAAGTTGCAAATTATTCTTCCTCTTTCAAGCAATAATTATTAAGAACATTCCAAAGTTTAACAACAAACGTTCAGATTATACAACTGAATCCTTGATGACTAAGCAAGACCTAAAATTCAATCAAAAGAAGCAAAATTCAATTAGTATCAACAAATAAAAATCAATGTGAACCTTGAAGAACTTTATAGTTGGTGGGTTGAACAGATATTGTGAACTTTTGCAGAAACTGGAGGTTGAAAATGATTAAAAGCAGATTTTCCTCTCCATTGACCTCAGTGTCTAAGATGATATGGACAAATGATTTTTTCTCATGATGTGCATGTAAATCTGGCTTAATTTCAAGACTACAATGAATCAAATGTTGTATTAGTGGACGTGAGTTTGCATTCCCACTTTTTTCCTTGGGTATGGTGATGATGGTCATGAGGGGCTTCGTTCATTAGTGGGGGTGGTTGGCAATCATTGTCTAGCCCAAGAATACCTTCCAGGTGAGTGAAAGGCACTACCTTCTCTTGGACATCGCCCTGAGGGGATACTACACCCCAATGGATTATTTATTGGGTCAGTGTTGATTTGCCCTCGCTATTATTAGGTTTCATGAGTTAACTTTAGACTTAGAGCATTTGTAAGGTGGTTGATCTGGTTTGGCCCACCACCAATTTTTGTAAAATGGATGGAGTTTTGTTGTAATATTTTGTGGGCATGGGTCTGCACTCCTCACTTCTCCATCAGGGAGGCAGGGGCATTTGCTAGGTGTCCGGTCTATGGTGCAGCCTGTTAATAATTGTTGCCACTACCTGAAAACCTGCTAGGAGGATACCTGGTCAAAGTTTCTGCACCATTGTCCCTTTCTGATGGGCTGCTGCACCTCCTTGATGGGTTGGTTTTGGGTGGTGCAGATCTGTGCTTGTTATTCATTATGTTTTCCCCAAGTTGGCTTTCCAATTTTGTGCAGGTAGACTAAATTTGGTCCCTGCACATTTGGACTGTTAAATTGGGAGACAGACATATCCAGAATAATCTTTACATGGCTCAGCTGTGGGTTGAGGGTTTGTTGTCCTGTGGACTTGGGGCCTTCGACCACATTGGCTGATGTGGTGGTTGACACAATGCTGAATATGTCCACCTATTCAGCTGAAGCTTGAGTCTTCACCTTGGGGCCCCAGGTGTGAAATCATTGGGCTATGAATAACTTCTTGGCAGTTGGGCCATATAGACCCATGTACAGATACACATTGGGCAAGATTATAATAATACTTTTGTGGATATAATTGTTGTTTGGAGTGTGTCCTTATGTAAACAAGATTAATAATTATTTTTGTTTTTTGTACATTAAATGCTTCGCATTCACATTGGGTAATTAGACCTGGAAGACTTCTATATAATCTTTAACAATAAAGGTTGCTTTGAAAGATAATATTGACTTTTTCCAAATTAATGATTATTACTAATCTTTAATTATTTAGAGATTACCATATCCTATAAATTTTGAATACAGTGAAAGATTAATAATATATCTGTTTTGAAATTAACACAAATGGAAGAAATAATTTATTTTCATCTCCATTTTTTTAAATGTATATTTCTTATATCTACTTATAATGCAGATATATTTCATGCTGAAACAGTCTTAACATGATCCTGGACCATCTCTTATATATTTTTTTTTCATTTTCTAAATTATTACAATTTGATTTATAAATGTCAACTTGCAATGTAACAATTACAATACTACTCACATCCAGACAAATACCTTAATGACTATTGCAAATCATTCATTAGATTATCATATCATTTTTATCCCATATATAAATGATAAAGCCATTTAAAAATTACCATATGAGGAGGTATCCAAAAAATAACTGGAATTTTTCAAATAACAAATTGTGTATTTATTTTTAAATTTTACATGTTGAAAACATTTCAAAGTATTATCCATTTAATACAATGCACCAGTCTAAATGTGTTTTACACTTTTTAAAATGGTCAAAAAACCTTTGTAAAAAGATGTCTTTTCATGTCTCCATCATTTTCTTTTTATCACTTCTAAGCCCACAAGAAAAAATTGAGGCATTTTTTCATTCAAGAGAAAAGAAAGTTGCATGAGTGAGATTTCATAAATATGGTTGATGGATAAACTGGATCATGCTAAATTTAAATTAAAATTATTTCACACTCAATGCCATATATACTAGCATGTTGACATTAAGATTATACTCCTCCCTTTGCCATAAAATAAAATGTTTACAATTTTCCGCATCATACAAAAGTTTCAAAACTTGGGTGCTTTAAATGCCTGATCATTACAAACATATTCTTAGTGAAATGTCATTTGCATCCAAAAAAAATCAGCACCGTCTTGATATTGAGCTTCATTTACCACATTTTTTTTGGGGACATGATGAATTTTGGAAATTCCATTAAACCACTAGTGAACTTGTGTTTTTTGTAGAATAATTTATTTATATAACTGTTTCAAGTATTATAACTGTCTTTCCTGCCATTTTTCCTAAAAGAAAATAGAATTTTACATTGTTCCAACTTTTCAGCAATTACAAAAATTGACAAATACATGGAATGCACTTCACAAAAATGTACTATGTGACGATATGATTCACAATATGATGTCAATGGACAGACTGATGCTAAAGGGTCCCTGAAAAGAGTATCAAGAAGCAGAAGCATATGCTACAACAGGATATGGCTACCAGAGAATGATTCTGGTTATTTTTGGGAAACCCCTCATATTTGTTTTTTAATTAACCATGAACACATGGAATCTATTTCACCCCTCTTTTTCCATTTATAATATCTTTTTAGATATACTTAAAAAAATTATTTCATTCAATACACATTAGTAAAGACAACTGAAACACATTAGTAAAGACAACTGAAAAAAAATCCCCAAGATGCATTTCTTATTAAATTGTCATACTTCATTGGCCTAAATAACAATGTCTTAAACATATCTCCATTCTTTGATTAATATTTATTAAAACCAAACTATTAAAATTTGACTTATATGTGTCAAACTTTCTATATTCACAATTTTATAAATACATTGATAATTATTACTTATCATTTACTAGGGTAGAGATTATCATAATGAATTCTGGTAACTTTTCAGAATATTTTATATTTTTAAATTCAAGAGTAATAACATAGCATATAGTTAACATAGCATATAGTTACTTCACATGATCATCATCTCTATACTACCACATAATTGTTGTAAACAAAGGCAAAACTCTCCATACAGTAGTGCCACCCTGTGCCAAACAGAGTAATCAATGGATGCCAGAAGGCTTGTGCATAAAATCCCTATCTAGTGCCTACTCATCCAATATCCCCAGACTAGTTTCTGGCTTGTGGCCATCATCAGTGAGGAGCCTTGGATCTGAGAGCACTGCACGTAGATCTTAGGATCTAATGCAACCCTCCAGCAGCCACCTTTTAACTCTACTTTACTACAAAACTATGAGAATAAAATTGAAAACCCAATAATATTTTCAATCTAAGTTCAATAGCTTATATAGTCATATGGGTCTGAACTCAATTCAGCACCCATACATTTTGGTCACTGCTGTATGGAGAGTTTTGCCTTTTTTACAACAATTATGTGCTAGTATAGAGATGGTGGTCATGTGATGTTTAGTGGTTTAACACCAATCCTGCCTAATAGGATAGTGGTGGCTATGGTTGTTTAAGAGCCAAAGGCACCAAAATGTATGGGTGCTGAATTGAGTTTAGACCCATATGACATATATAAGCTATTGAGCTTAGATTGAAAATATTATTGTGTTTTCCAATTTCATTCTCCTAGTTTTGTAGTAAAGTAGAGTTAAAAGGTGGCTGCTGGAAGGTTGCATTAGATCCTAAGATCTAGGTGCAGTGCTCTCAGATCCAATGCTCCTCACTGATAATGGTCACAAGCCAGAAACTAGTCTGGGAATATTGGATGAGTAGGCACTAGATAGGATTTTATGGACAAGCCTTCTGGCATCCATTGATTACTCTGTTTGGCACAGGGTGGCACTACTATATGGAGAGTTTTGCCTTTGTTTACATATAGTTACTTGTAACAAGATAAATTTAGAAGAATTAAGACGTATACTATATTTTCACACAACATTATCAATAACATTACTATCACATTAAAGTTTCAAATGATAATTTTAAAATATATCAATAGCAAAAAATTAGTAAATAAATTTTTATCCATATAATAATGAATTTTAAAAAACGTAATTTTTTTTACCTCAAATTAAAAAATCAATTTATGTCTTGTATGGATTGATTGAGTAATAAAGTACCAGTCTTGAAAATTAAGGTACAGATATTACAGTCCAATTCTGTCATTTCTAATTCTCAAATTTCATCCAATCTCCAAGGCAATAAAGCATTTCATGGCCCTTCATAATTTAAAGCTGTGTAGAGAAGAAATAGTGGAAATAAAAATCAATGCATCTTAGTCTAACTCTGTCTTTTTCTGATGCTCAAACTCCTTTTGACTAAAGTATTCAATAATATGTTTAGTGTTTTGTATCACTAAGCATGAGATATTCTTAGTTAACCTTGCATTTTATTTGATATATATGAAGGCAGACTAAAATCTACGCATGTGTACACTCAATAATTATACTTTAAAGGTAGAAACGAAAAGTTTTAATAACTTAACAATGAGCTTATTTACACAGAATAATGTACAAGTTAGCAATAATGTTTAACAGGTTCAATTGCTAACTGGCTGGTTGAACTCCACAATAAACAATAGTAATCACTGAACAGTTCCTGTATAGAGTTAAGCTCTATTTCCACACACTTTGCTAAAAGTCCTTCTTTTAATATCCATGTGCTTTATTCAGAGCTTATCATTTTACTTCTGTAACTTTCTATATTAGTTTCACTAATAATAATAAACATCTTACTGCTCACTTGCATCTTGACTCCATTTAATTGGCTCTGAATGCATTTCTTTTCTTCTCCATTAATGGTCTGCAACTGTGCACATTAAACTATTATCACTCTGCTCTACTGTTACATCTAGGCTATTTTCTTCCTCTCCATTAGAATTCTGCAGACATTTTTAATAGTTCTGCTAATTTTTACATTGTTATGCAAATTAGAATATGTAGGTTACTTACAGTTTGCTTAACTCTACTTTTTTGCATATGATTATTTTTACAATGACCCAACACTTGCACATTTGCACATTATATGTATAAAATTATTAACAAAAGACATAAATCAGTTAGTGCATATCAATACACCACTTTACTTTAGAAATAAATAAAATTTACTTTTTAATATAGTCTTGCATATTCTGGCTTTTCTTAAAAAAGCCTTTCTTCTTCATTGTACAGAAAATCTTCTTTTCTTCATAATGTTGTAACAAAACATTTTGTTATGCTTTTAAATTTTACGAGATTGCAACGTACGGTGGCTGTTCGAGGGCACCACTAAGCATTTCTGCCTAGACTGTATTATAAATTTTCTATAATAATGGTTAATTTATTTACGAATGGCAATCACCAATTGCAAACCTTAAAATAATTTTCTTTAATGAACCAAAAGACTACAAAATGAAATATAAGAATTAATTAAAATAAATAATAAAAAAAACAGATCGACACTTAAATATTGTTGAAAGATTTATTACACCTTTATTCTATTTGTTGACTATTCCCTTCCCTCACATTTGTGGAACCAAACCCTCCCGATCTTTTTTCTTTTCTAATCAAGAATTAACATGTATCGTTCTTGAAGAAACATGCACCGTCATTTTACCAATTATACAATATTTCATAAAATATCATGGTATATAACTATGAGTGAACTCAAGGGTGACTTACTCGACAGAAATCCAATTAGTTAGAACAAAAGGAAAGTCCGTAACTTATAGTTTTTTTTCCAAAGTTTCAGTTCACACCTTTAATAGTCTCTTCTTTTATTTCATATTTTAAAATCCCAACGAAACATTCCAATTGATCAGCATAATAGATAACATAAAAATACCTTCACTGTCAAAGTCCCAACAATAGAACTAATTGCTTTCTCTTTCTATCTTTAAGAATTTTTTTAAAGTCTAAACAAAAGACAAACTTTTATCAAAAAGCAAGATCTTGATCTAATTTATTTTAACTTCTTAAAACTCCATTTTAAAATTAAATGTTAATTTATTTATTTTTTTAAAATTATGTATTATAAAATGATATTTATATTTTAACAAAATATATGTGCGTATATATATATATATAGATGAGCTGATAGAAACGTATGTGTTTATTTATTTCTAATAAAATAAGTTTATTACAATGTATATATTTTCTTTATTTATTTCTATTTTTTTTTTTTATAAAATATGTGTGTATATAAATGTATGATTATGAGCTGGCAGAAAAATACCAGATCATTACACCATTTTCCAACAAACAAAAAAAAACTAAAAAAAAAAAAAAATTTAATCATGCCATGGTGTTTCTTTTTTCCTCCTTTTCTTTAAAAGGTTTTAGGCTTCGTGCATTATAAGTGCACTTTTTATTTCTTTTACCTTGTATTATAAATGCATTAGGTCGGCATTTTTGGATGATCCTGTATGGGCCTTCGAATAGAGGGAAAAACTTTTTATATTGTTTCTCACTTAATTTGCTAACTGGCTGAGTTTTAACATAAACCCAGACACCTACCATAAATTGTATTGGGCAAGCATTCCCCTTCTTTTATTCTCTGTTCAGCTTTCTTCTTTAATCGGTCTTTAGCAAAGCTTTGATCTTCCATTACATTTATCGTTTCAGTAACAGTAGGAATGGGACAATTGAGGAGAGAAGGCTCAACTCGACCGTTGTGCAAGCATTCTGGAGTTAACCATGTAGATTCGTGATATGTATAATTAATTATTTTAACTATCTGTGACAATATTTTAAACCACTGTTGATGGTTACCTTTCAAATGTACACGAAATAAGTTCCCCAATTCTTTCATAACCCGTTCGCAAGGGTTAGATTGAAGGTTACGGATAGAGGTGAGAACATGGTGTATCTGCTCTTGCTGAAGCCAATTCTTCCATTCTCTCGATATAAAAGGGGTTCCATGACCACTCAAAATCATCCGAGGTTTGCCAACTTGAACAAATTGTTTTTCTTTTAGCACAGTTATGGAAGACCCGGCATCAGCCTTTCATAGGGGATAAGCCCATACTAATTTTGAGAAAATGTCAAAGGCCACCAATATATATTTATATCTATGAAATGACGGTAGTGGACCGTAAAAATCTATGGCTAGAAGCTCGTTCGGGTTCTTAGCTATTATTGGTGCCGGTGTCCCAGCGTAATTTTTATTAGCTGGTTTACTTTGTCGACACCCATGACACCTTTGTAATGTAGTAACCACTGACCTATACAAACTTGGCCAATAATACCATCTATGTATAAGTTTACTTGTTTTAAGAGATCAATAATGTTCATATATACCATGCACATAACATGAAACATTAACAACCCATTTATTATTTTATACCGATATAATTTGTTTTTTTTTTTGCATACTATTTTTTTGTTGTCTGACATTTGCTTCTTTACAGCCTTGTATCAGCTTCCTGCATGTAGTGTCCAAGTTTTGTAAAAAATGGAGTCTTTTTAAATCTTTCTCTATCGATACTGCAGGATCTGCTTTAAGAGATATTATTCGAGCTCCCTCCAGTGTTAAATTTTGACTGTGATCCGTAAGTGGATTTCTGCTTAATATATCCGGTACTATATTTTCTTTCCCAGAGCAATGAATTACCCTGTAATTAAACTTCTGTAAGTATAATGCCCATCTTATAAGCCTATTATTAGTTAAGTAACACCTATTTATAAACTCTAAGCTTTTATGATTGGTGATGATAATAATCTCAGATCCTAAAAGTAAATGCTTAAGTTTATTTAATGGCCAAACAATTGCCAATGCCTCCCTTTCCATAGTGGTATAATTTCTTTCTGCTGAATTTAATGTCCCACTTAAAAAATACAAAACCTGAGGTATCTTCTCTTCATTCTCTTGGAACAGTACCGCTCCCAATCCTACCCTACTACTATCAGTTTGTAACCTAAAAGGTTTGGTAAAATCCGGATAGGCGAGTATTACAGTATCTACAAAATTTTCTTTGATCTGTTTAAATGCTTGCTCTTGTTTTTCCATCCATTCCCACTTGCTTTCTTTTCTCAGTAAATGCACAAGTGCTTCCATATCTGTAGAAAAATCCTTGTAGAACCTTTGGTAGAAATTGCATATACCAAGGAACGATCTAATCTGTTTTCTATTCTTTGGTTGGGGGAATTTAACAATCACTTCTATCTTGTATGGATGAGGTCTCACCCCTTTAGCACATATGAGATGACCGAGAAATATAATTTTTTCCTGAAATATATTACTTTTCTTCAGATTTATTGTAATATTCTTTTCGTGACACTCACAAAGAAACACAACTAAATTTCCTAAATGTTCCTGAGGAGATCGTGACGCAATCATGACATCATCCATATAATAAAGTATAAATTCTTTTACCCTCAGAGAAAGTACCTGGTCTAAACATCGTAATAGCCCTGATCCACTAATTAGTCCAAACAGAACTCATTGAAACATGTATGTAAAGCCTTCATAATGGAATGCCGTGTATTTTTGATCCTCAGTGTGAAGCACCATCTGCCAGTAACTTGATGTCAAATTGAATGGCGAAAAATATTTTTTTTCCTTAAATTCCAACTGCAAACCTGTAATTCGGGGTGGCACATCCCAATCAGGTATAGTAATAGTATTTAACTGGCGAGCATCTAAGCATACTCTCATAGAGCCGTCTTTTTTTTTACAATTACTAAAGGGTTTATATACGGTGACTGTTGTTTTTTTATAATGCCCCATTGTTCCATTTCTTGTATTTGTTTATCAACTTCCTCTTTATATTTGACAGGAACTGGGTACGACCTACCCTGAAAATGAGTTTCTTCTTTCACCTTTATCCGATGAACATATCCCTTTATAATTCCGGGTTTAATGGCAAATACTTGTTCATTTTTCAAAAGTGCCTCTTTAAGTTGGCTTTTCAGCCCCTATTATTATTACCTAACTCAGTTATTTTACATTCTATTTCTTGGTATATGTCATTAGTTACCATGTAAGCTACCTTGTTATTACTCTGTCTGCTATATCCACTAAATGGCACCTTTTTGTTTCCTATCATTATATTCTTTTCACTATAATTAATTTTCGTTCTGGTTCGATGCATAAAATCTGACCCCAATATAAGATCTTCTACCAAACCTGACATTGATAATAATGTATGCTGTATTTTTTTTCCCACTTGTACTTCCCTGTATATTTGTATAGGGTCTAACTTAACTCTTTTGCCATTAGCCATAGTTATTTCAGACTTTCTTAATGGTAACAACTGCATTTCCCTCTTCTGATCTGTGATTTGATCTAATATTTTAATTGAAATTATCGAGACTTGACTCCCCATGTCTAGTAGGGCCTGTATCTCTATTGCCTGTATTTTTATCATTATCATAGGGCAAGTTTGTTCCGCCATCATTTGTATTTTCTCTTCTTCCTCAATTACTACATTTAACAGCTTAGGGAGTTGTTCTTGTTTCTCTTCTTCCTGTACATTTTCTTTCTCTCTAAGAACTTCCAATATGTCTTCCACACCTTCACACCTACAGACAGCTAATCTCTCTCATATATTTTGCGGCAAATTTTTTTTTATAATACTTATAATTTGCCGTTCAGCAATAGGATATTCTATCATCCTTCTCAATTTATCATTTGCTTTAAAAAGAACTGTCTATATCTTATCCCTTCTTCTTTTTTATACCTTTCTAATTCTACCACTCTTTGTAACTTTTCTTGTCTCTTTACGTTCCAAAATGTATGTATTAATTTATTTTTGTACTGTTTGAAATTGTCTGGTCTTTTCTGTATTGTTCTCCACCAATCTCTTGCCATGCCCACCAAATAATTACTTGCTATAATTATTTTTTCTTCTTCCCTTGCCTCGTACATACAAAAACACTCTTCTAAACTTTCCAAGTGTTCGAATAGAGTCTCCTCTTTGTCTTCTTCGAACATTTTAATCTTAATTCTATCCTGCATTTTATCTACAATATTTTAAATTTACTTCCAACACTCAAAACCCTCCCCTACTGGGACACTAACTCCTTGCTTTAACCACCTGAACCTGCCTTCCCCCACTTTTACCCTAATCTCAAGCCATTTATTTAGGTAACGAGCCCTACACATTGAGATGCCATTTTCTTTATTTTTTACCCGCTCCTACCCTCTGTAACAAAAAATTTTCTTACGCTCTTAAATTTTACGAGATTGCAATGTACAGTGGCTGTTTGAGGGCACCACTAAGTATTTCTGCCTAGATCATATTATAAATTTTCTATAATAACGGTTTATTTATTTATGAACGGAAATGGCAATCACCTATTGCAAACCTTAAAATAATTTTCTTTAATGAACCAAAAGACTACAGAATGAAATATAAGAATTAATTATAATAAATAATAATAAAAAAAAAAACAGTTCGACACTTAAATATTGTTGAAAGATTTATTACACCTTTATTCTATTTGTTGACTATTCCCTCACATTTGTCGAACCAAACCCTCCTGAACCTTTTTCTTTTCTAATCAAGAATTAACATGTATTGTTCTCAAAGGAACATGCGCCGTCACTTTACCAATTATACAATTATACAATATTTCATCAAATATCATGGTATATAACTATGAGTGAACTCAAGGGTGACTTACTATAAGAGTGTGTTTGCTTGTGTCTTCTTCCAGTCTGTTCTCCTCAGCTAGCTCTCTATGTCTGGCATTTACAAAGCAGTTCCAGGTAGTAATAGGAAGAGGTTCCCAGCAGGGAAAGTTCTGTTAGATCTAGCCACTCAACATTTTCTCCTTGTGCTTTGCAGATTTTTTTATATATTGAAAAGTCTGAGCCGAATTGAAACTTATAGATTAGATATTGACCTCGGTAGAAATCCAATTAGTTAGAACAAAAGGAAAGTCCGTAATTTATAGTTTTTTTTCCAAAGTTTCAGTTCACACCTTTAATATTCTCTTCTTTTATATCATATTTTAAAATTCCCCATTTTGTACAAGTAAATCAAATGAGTCTTGGTTTGAAATCTTCTCTATGTCTATTTTGCTGTTGATAGATGAATTCATTTTAACATCTTTATGTTGTTTTAAATAATTTTTTATTTGAATATTAGACAAATCTTTACTATCATTCATTTCCTCTATCAATCCAATTAGATATTCTTTTATGTGATATATGTGCTGTCTTACAATTCTATTATCCTCTAATTTTATTTCCCATATTTGGGCAGACAGTATTCTGCTTATTTCTACAGATATCCATTTCTCTAATCCAGCCAATCTGTCTTAAATTGGATTTAATCTTTTCACAATTTACATCTTTCTTTTTAGCACTTTCAGAAATTATAAAAGACATGTGCATCATTATGCAGGGTACTTCATTAATAATTCTGCCATTGCTTTTAGCACTTTGTGGATATCAGCATACTTCATCCTATTTAGCACATATTGATGAAGTTGAATAGCCTTTTCTGCTATTCCATTTCATTGCATGTGGTATGATGGTGGAAGTACAGATCATATCAAGGTTAATCCTGGGTTTTATCAGTTACTATGGTCTCAGAATATTCATGTGTAGGAAAATATTCATTAAAATTTTTTATCACATTTTCTGTCCTAGTATTCTTCACCAAATGATATTCTATCAATATGGAATATATATTTATAGCTATCAGAAATATACATTTGTGGAAGGTATCAGGCCAAGGCTGGAACTCTTCAGCCAATATGTTCACCATTTTTTAGCAGGCTTGACATATTCTTATAGTTTGCTCTATGTTACCCTTCATATCTGTCCATCAAGCATATGAACATGCTAATTCCTCCATATGTACATTTTCCAGAATATTCTTGGAGTAACATCTATAATACATATTTATTTCCCCTCAAGTGGAATCAATATGTGGTCTGTCAATAAAATGCACTCATGACAGATTGATACATTTTTCTGAGCATGTCTATATTATTGGTACTATGTAGCTTTGTTGTTTATTGGGCAATCCATGTTTAATCCAATTTTTTACTAACTTATATTTTTTGTCCATTCAGTTACAACTTTGCTGTTAACTATTTGGATATCAATCAATATAATTTATTTCAATAACCCATGACTTGTGCATGCTTTTGTCCAGAATTCTGGAGAGTGTATCAGCATTTTTTATCTGTTTTCCCAGACTATATAATACTTTGCAGTCATATAAAGCTAGGATGTTTATCAATCTCACTATACATTGACAGGCATGATCATGAGTATTATTTTATCCTAATATATCCACTAGTGGCCTAACTACCATAAACATATTGGTGATATTTCTTCAAAGTGAATATAATTTCAGAGATTCCTTATCCAATTGGCTAGTTTTTGTCAGCAATGGTACATGTTTTAGAAGCATATGCATTGGGACATGGTACCAATGTCAAATTTAGGGATGTGTTTTTCTGAAGATTTGTGATAATGGTGTTTTAGTTGTATTTTTGTATTGGAGTATTTCCACCATCTAATATGAATATTGAATGTCTTTAGAAAAATTTATTTAAGTATTCCAAATACATTCAACTGTTAGTAATAGCATATCAAACAGGTTAGTATATGCATGATGTTTGAGAGGTATTATTCTCCCCTCTTCTTCAGATGTTGCTGGCCTGATCAGTGAGAGTACTAGCATGGAAACTGAACCTGGACCCTTAGATTCTTGAGTATTGAATTTTAAGCTAATACTCTAACCACCTGAGCCATCCTATCAAAAAAGGCAGGATAGCTAGAGCATTACCTTAAAATTCAATAATCACGAATCTAAGAATCCAGGTTCAATTCCCATGCTAATACTGTTATTGGTCAGGCCAGAAACACTCAAAGAAGAAGGTAGAATAATATCTCTCAAAAACATTGTGCATATACTAATGTGTTTGATGTGCTATTACTAACAATTGAATAAATTTGAAATATTTTAATAAAGTTAAATTTTTCTAAAGACATTCAATAGTCATATTTGGTGATGGTAATAGTCCAATATAAAAATACAAACTTTGGGATGTTTGTTGTAATAACCACTTCTTACTGCTCACAATAGTGGAGTAATAGTTTATTGGATGCTAATAATTCTTTCACTTTTTTAAAAGCTCCATCATATTGAATCCCCATTTATATCTCTGATTTTTTCCTAAAAGCTCATAAAAGAGTGTAGCTGTATGAGATTTTCCCTTTACAAAACTTACAAAAAAAGTTCAGTATGCCTAAAAACATTTACAAGTATTTGGCATTTTTTTGCTTCAGGATATTTCACTGCAGTGATCTTCTCTGGACTAGGGTATATTTTTCTCTGGTATTATGTGTCCAAAGAATTTTTATTTCTCACACTGACTGGATACAGTTTGAAGCATTTAGTCTAGTTCTAAACTTGATTAATTTTTCACAGATAACATGTATCCTTTCTTTAACTGCATTTATTTTTCAGCACATATCAAGATATTATGTAATAATAGGATAGTTTCCATTATTCCTCTTAATAAATTTTCCACTTATGCTTAAAAAATGTTAGGTGCTATAGTTATCCCATATGACAATTTGTTGAATTTAAACTACCCCATAAGCATATTATCATAAGCATCTTGCCTGTTCTTTTCATTATGGGGATTTGATAAAATGCTGAGTGCAAATATAGTTTTGTGAAATATGAAGCTTGGTACAGGGAAGCTAACACATCTTTTATTCTTGGTATGCAACAGGTTTCTTGATTAATATTTTTGTTAACTGTTACCTGATAATTCCCACATGTTGTGATGTTTCCATTTGTTTTCAGTATAGTGATTCTAGATGCTGCCCAAGTGAGTTCCCCCAGTAGAATAATGATGCCTCTGTTTATCAAATCATTTAGTGCTTTCTCCACTTTGGGTTTACAAGTAAATGGTAACTTTTTTGATCTATAAATAACTTGTTTGCATTTTTCATTAGCTCCATATTAACTTATTTTATGATTAATTCTAAAAAGTTAAATTTAAAGAGCTGATTTCACCTTCTATTTTTACTATTTTATTATGTTTATCATGTTACCCAGAGTTAAAACGAACTGCATCCTAATATTGAATTAATGTTTCTTATAACTATATAAATCTTTACTATGGCTATTCACTCTTAAAGGAATTAATAACACTCCTTTGATACTAATTCCATTACCATTTACATCTATTCCATTAACTTTGTTTTTTTTTATTTCAATGTTAATATTGGCTCATTTGCACTCTTAATTGAGATTAGTGAAGGTCCCACTTCACTATCAATATCATTTGACCATGCACCTTTACTCCTAATATTTTTGTCATATCCTCACATTCCTTTATTAGTCTTACATTCTTGGCCTTCTTTATCACTCCTCTCTTCCAATCATTGTTTAATGGTAAATATTTTGACAATTGTCACTTATTTTATACACCTTTAACAAACAGCCTGTTAATCCATAATTACAACACTTGTATGTTTTGAATTTGTACATTATTTATGTGGCCCTTCTTTCTGCAGCAATTACAGATACTAAAAGTGTATTCCAAATTCTTCTGTGTCAATTATGCCTTTGCCATATTTATCCATATACTTGCAGTGCTTATCCCTGTTACATTTTTAAATGCTTGGATGTAGACTAAAATGTTTTCATGTGTATCCCACTTTCAATGGTGACACTACATGTAGGGTAGAGTCTGCTAGAACAATCTGCCTAAACTTCAATTCTCTAATGCTCCGTAATAACTTATCCAATTGCATCTTCTGCATATATTCTCTAAACTCACATAGCTAACTCATACTTGAGTATGTTTCTATCTTATGACTGCAATTTACTGTGAAAATGAAGATGTTCATATTGATGCTATTGGTTTAAAATGGGGATTTAATTTTCTTAGCAATTCTTTATACATAATTTCTTCCAGCAGCTTCTGATCACATAGATAATTGGGCAACTTTCAGCTTGTCTTCAGTAATACCATTTATTATTATATCGTTTTACACATAACTGACACATGTTGGCCACTATTACAGGTTGTTCACAATGAAAAGTGTTATCATACTGTTCTGCATTTTTATGTATACCTAAAATCTTTATACAGGTACTGAAGACTGCTCCACTTGAAATGTATGGGGTCATACTACAATCCAAGTAACTATACCCTCAATAATTATACTTCAAATAAAACACACCAAAAGTTTTATTAAATTAATAATGTGTTCTTTGCTGAGAATAATGTATAAGTTACTAATAATAATTAGAAGTTTCAACTAGTGACTGCTGGTTGAATTCCACAACAAATAATATTAATCACAGAACAAGTCATATATAGAGTTAAACTCTTTATCATACTTTATTAAAAGTCCATATTTTAATATGTATTCATGTTATTCAGAGTTTATCAGTTTACTTCTGTAACTTTCTATGTTAGTTTCACTAGCAATTTTAATAAGTACCTTATTGCTCACTTACATCTTGAATCAGTCTAATTGGATTTAATTACATCTGTTTTCTACTCTACTATTTGCTGCAACTGCACTTTTTGCACTGCACTCATTAAACTGTTTTCATTCTGATCTATTAGTACCACTAGTTTGCTTTCTTACTCTCCATTAGAAGTTCTGCAGGCATTTTTAACATTTCTAATTTGCATACTGCTAACTATTGCTATGCAAATTAGAATATGTAGGTTAAATACAATTTATCCAAACCACTTCAAACACTTTTAGCAAAACTCTTTATTTGTACATATATACATACACCTACATTTCAAATGTTTCATTTTTTTAAGAGATTAAAGTTAACTGGCTCTGAAGAAGACTGCAGGGCAGTCAAAACATAGTTGTATGTATATATGTACAAATAAAGAGTTTTTTTTTCTAAAAAGTGTTCAAAGTGGTTTGGATAAATTGTATTTATAGGATATTACAGCAAAATAAAGCAAAGTGTGATTTTGGTAATATGTTGGCTACTTGCAATTCACTTAAACTGCGATTATCATAAATTCTTTACATTTTGATTTACAAGTATGAAACTTTCTGCACACAAAATTTGGACATACTGCCAGATAAATAAATATATTACTAATTATTTCTCACCATTTACTAGGATACAGATTATCATATCACTTTTAATCCAAGTATATAATTTAAGCCGCAGTTAAAGATTAATATATGTAATGTTTTGATAATAAAGCATTCTTTGACCATTGTAACAATCATTCTGGAATAGTTTGTACTGCAAGATAAATATTATAATACAATTCTGCAATGAGGGTTGTGATTAGACAATATTGAAAATGTTCATTATAGCTGAATCTACAACTGTAGACAACAGCATGATCTTCACCACCTGTTTAGAGATAAGAGATAATATATTCTTTTTTGGAATGATGTGAATCTACCATGACCTTGATTTTATCTATATGTCACCATGTATAATATTTTTAAATATATAACTGATACTTCCATTCCATCACAAATTCTTAAAACATATGAATAAAAGCATCTTTAAAACGACAAATTATCTCAAAATATTTTATGCCAAACATATTTTTCCTTTATCTCAGATCACAATCTTTTATATATATCATCATTTGTTCAGTGCCTTACCAATACCAAATTATTATAATTTAATTTACAAACATCTAATTTGTTGTGCTCATAATTGTAAACCGTAAATTTCAACTATATTTAAAAAATATATTACATATAGATAAAGTAAACTGATTAACCTATGTGCTTATGATTAATTAAAAAACCGATATATTAATCTTCAACTGAGGTATAAAGTTAATATCTGGGCTACGGATAAACTCTAGCTTAATACATGATTGATAATAATGATTAATTTATTATATAATTTAAGTGGATATCTCACAGGTATCGACGCAAAAACTAGGATACTTGTAAATCAACTTAGAACAATTTGGTATTAATAAATACTGAGCAAATGAGGAAAACAGGTTTAAGAGATTAGGAGATGAGCCAACTGAAATATGGCTAGTTCAGCTTGAAATGAGTCTTAGAAACGAGTCATTTATTTTTAAATCTATGTTTTATTTTTAAAATGCATGATGGAATGGATGTTTTGAATATATTTTATAAACTTTTTTTTTTTAAAATCCGTGACTTTAAGCATTACATTTATATATAAAAAGAAATTAAATTATGTCGCTTCTTATTCATCATTTTTTTTAGACTAATATGAATTTCTACAAGTTATTGCTAGTAAAATTAAACACTAAATAAAGAATAAAGTAAAAAAGAATAATTAAATTTAGAATTGCATTTACAACCCAGAGCTCTCTGAAAGAATGCTCATTTACATAAATATTAAACTTCTAGCTGAGTACATTAACAACAAAGATCAATTTAAAAGATAACCAATTTATTCCGAGAGTTTAGATTAAATTTTCATAAATGCTGGCAAATAAAACTTTACCAACAAAACAGATTACTTTTAATAATAGTAAAAAGAAATATTAATAATTATAGTTGATAAAAATGATCAATATTATTTTAAAAAATAAACACAATAATGAGTAAAATCATAAGTAATGATAATAATGTTGCTAATATTATCACTATTTCAACTTCAAAGCAACTTGAGTGATATTAAAATTGCTGCATAGGAATAAATTTCGACACTAGACAAACGACAAGTAATAATGATGATGAACATCTGTTAGCATTGCTTTATCAAAGTGAAGACTACTACAGCACATTTCACAACACATTATCAGCCTTTCAAATGATTGTTTAAAATATACGCATAAGTATTTTAATAAAAGTGAAATAAACCATAAGTGCCAAATGCTAAATGGTTATTATATAGATATTACCCTATCCTTAAACAAATAGACAATCTTGACAATTTGTTGTCAAGGCAATGTGGCAATTCAGCAGTCCATTAATTGACTCATTTGCAGTTGCCTTGGCAACAGATTGCTGATATTTTTTGGTTTGCCTAGGCATATGGCTCTAATAATGTAATTAATGGCAAGATCTATCTATATATATATATTGGTCATTATAATATAGTCATAGTACATCTATCCTCCAAAATCCTTCAGTTTGGAATTAGTTTCAATTAGCAGTCTGAAATATTTTAAAATAGTAAATGAACATAGTTTTTTCTTTCAGTTAGGTAGCCCTAACCAATTTATTTACCCATGCAAAAGCAGTTATTATTTATATGCATTTATATCACTGCTCCTTATATGAATAAAAAAACATAACATTAAATATAATACTAATGTATTTTCAGTGAGGACTACTCTTTTTAAAGACAAATGTTATAATTAAAAAAATATGAAATTCTGAATTTAAGTATGCATACAATAAAATGTAATCAAATAAATAAGATTCCTGTTCATTACTGAATCTATGTTATTAATGAATTATGCTTGTTCTATTTCCTGTTTTCTGTTATTATGCTTATTGCAAATTACTTGAACTTCTAGGATTGAAAATATGATTAAATATATTTTCATATGCTGCAGAATGTATTTTACTTTTAATATAAACATATTTTTGTTATTCTTTTCATTGTTGTTTGTAATAATTTTGTTTAAATGATTCTAACATTAGTGAAATAAACAATTTTTATAGTTGTTTTTATAATTATTAAGTATGGCTGAGTGTGCTATCAATGTAAAACATCAAATTCATAGTACTTGGGGGTATGCTGTGGTATTTATGAAAGGAATGCAAATTATTAAAATTAAATATGTAAATATTCCATTTATTTGACATTTAAATAATATTTTCTTTTTTGTTAATGACATGATTTGTTGTAGTGAGAAATCACACCTCTTTTCTTTTTCCTTTTCTGTCATCTCGTTTGACCCAAAGAACATCATATTACTTGCAAACAATGAGACAGCAAAAAAAGGTAAAAAAGTCATCGTTTATTGCTAACAACAACCCCATCATTAAAAAAAAAAAATAGTATCAAGGTGTCAATTAAATGGAATATTTAAATATCTAATTTAAATAATTGGCATTCCTTTCATGCATACCCAGAATACCACAAGTGCTATGAACTTAATATTCTACATTGGTGGTCGAAAGGTCAGCGCGACTGCCTTGCACTTGCAGGCAGTTACCCAGGTTACGGGTTCGTGTCCTGGCCTATGCTATGACACTTTAAATAAAAAAAAGTGAATTAGCTCCACTTATTAATAATAAAAAATAAATACAAAATATTTTTCTTTTACTAATGTTAGAAACTTTTCAGCCAAGTTATTATAAACATATTTATTATATATGGCTTTAACGTTACAATAATGTATGCCCTTAATTCTCTATAGTAAACATTAATGTAAGGTTAAAATAACATACAAAACCAAAATAAAAATTATAGTGTCCTCTGTATTTTTAGAATATAAAAGAAAATTTTATCTTTATGTCGGAATTAATGGGAAATACAACGAGAGTTTCACAGATTGTCAGCATGCTAGAATTATAATAAATGAGAAATGTAAAGAAATGGAATAAAAATTCTGAAAAAAAAAAGATGAGTTTTATAATAAAAAGTAATGAATCTTCCACTCTGTTAGCAAAATTAGATAAAATAAATTTCATAAATGATAAGTTGAATGTTTTTCAAAACACATCTGACTAAGGTCAAATTTTCAGTATCATCTGTAAATATGATAGTGATACAAGTGTGTATGCTAATATCTAGTGATGAAGAGAATGAGTTAAAAGAGCTTCAAAATAAGTAGAGTGGTAATAAATTTGTCCTACATATGGTAAACAATTATGGACACAGATTTGTTATCAAAAGAGAATTTGATTGTTTTACAATTGCGTGTTGAAACCACTGGAGGGTGTTATTTCTATGCTAGCACACAGAAATATGCCGTTTAGGTGGCCACCTAATAAATATATGGTTCAAACTTTCATTAAGAAGAATATATATGTGAATAGTCCAAGCAATATTGACCTCTAAAATGATATAAAATATTTTTAGCTAGAAAGCCAAACAAGAATATATAAACAAACTATCATCATCATTCAAGATTTGACATGCTTAGTGGGTACAGTCTTTTTCTTTGTTTTTATGAGGGATTATTAGAGAGGTTTCCTCCTTTAGAGGTTTATTTAAAATTTGTTTTAACTGTATACTGTATATGAAGGTTTTTCCATAAAATCGAAACATATAATGAAAGCCAGAAACTTTAAATAAGAAAACACATTTCAAAACTCTCTATCATTATAGCTTTAGTTAAAAAATATTGGAATAGTTCATTAAGACTTTTCCTTCAGTGAATGCAACCTAGTAATCGAGTGATACTTGCTTAATACAATTTAATTCTGTATTTTATGGTTTATTTTGGTTTAATAAAAAGAAATTGATTGTAATACATCATGGCTGTTTATTTATTTGAATTTTTTTTATTTTTAAATTATTATCACTGTTAAGATTAATATATATTCTGAAAATGTAAATACGTTTATTGGCATGTGTACTTAAAATTGAAATAATTTTATAAATATATTGCATATCAATATGTGTGTATACATGTATATGTGTCTGCTTACTTTTTGACTTTTATGAATCATAATGTTTACTCATTTGATTTGTTTCTAATTGTTCCCAGCTGTCTTTTTTTGATAGTGACAATGAAATCAAGTCATATAATCACGACCTAATTTATCAAGCTTGTATTACAGATGTTATCTAATGAACTTGCCAATAACTCTAATCAAGCTTTTCAGAATATCCTCAAGCCCAAGACCAGTTTCTGCTTCTGGCTTCCTCAATGAAGTTCTAGAATATTCAAACATTAGATTTAAAATACCAGATCAAGCACAGCACTTTATCTAATGGTTAACTATTAAGTAGAAAATCTGAAATCCAACGATTTAACTTAAATAGTCATATGGGACTGAACTAAGATCAAATATACCATATATTAACAGCTTTAGCAATATAAAATTGTCAAAACCTTGATAGCAAAAAATATAATTACAAAGAAATCAAGTCATATATCATATGACCTAATTTAACAAGCTTGTCATTACAAATGTTATCTAATGAACCTGCAAATAGCTCTTAACAATCTTTTCAGAATACCCTCAACTCCAGACCAGTTTCTGCTTCTGGTTTCCTCAGTGAGGCTTTGGTGATTTTATATTGATAAAGCTATTAATATATGATGTATCTGATCTTAGTTTGGCCCCATATGGCTATTTAAGTTAGACAGATAGATTTGAAGACATATGGATGACTGAAACTTTTAGATTTTCTACTCAATAATTAAACATTAGATAACCACAATAATTGTCTATACATTATAAAAATTATATAGAAAAGTTTTACTTACAAATATTTTAGGCCATTATTGCTGTAATGTAAACTGTTTTAAAACTTTAATTTATTACATTTTCGTGAAAAATTATCATAATTATTTAATTCCTTTCTGTATTATTTATCTGGGTTACATTTTTTATTGTAAATTAATTAATATTTTTTATAAACATAAATGAAATTAATTTATTACAATAAAAAAAAAAAACCTTTTTACCTATACATAAACTTTAACTTCCCATTTTTCTCTAGGAATATTTTTAACTGGATTAAAAAATTATTTTGCTACAAGTTCCAAAAAACTGATAGCCCTTATGCTATAAACCCTCTTTGGTGAATTTAAATTTCTTTCATACAATTCCTGAAATCAGGTTTTCATCAGTATGTCTTCAAGTTAGCATTGACCATTTATTTTCCATTTAAATTAAAAAATTAATTCATTCACAGTTATTTTCTTTGCTAGCCAAATTATAACATTAAATGTTCTTGAAACAATCAAAGAATTGAATTTACCTTCTTTTAAAATAACATTGTGATTATTTATCAAGCATACAGGAAGTCTGTAATTTGTGAAAGAAAATAGTGAATTTAAATGTGAAGAGGGTAATATCTTCATGCTCTCCGCTGCTTTAAATAGGTTTATAGATATAAAAATTTAGGTTAAAGATAAGATGACTATTCTTATCTTTATAAAGTCTCTACCTTATGCTGAGATTTGAGATGTCCCTCTATAATCAAAAACTACATTTGGACATTATACAAACATTTAAGATGCATGTGCAAAAGGTTAAAGTCTTTCTTTTAAAATAATACCGTGAGGAACTTATTCTTTCAGATTATTACATTTTTGTTGAAACAATTAAGCAAATTGGTTTATCTTCATGTGAAATAGTTCTGATAAGAATTCCTTTATATAAGTTTATGTAGCATTTTCTTATCAGTTGAATTTATATCTTAAAAAATATACAATATATGTTTAGGATTGGATTCATTTCCATAAACAATAGATTTATTTATCTTTGTAATACATGGTGCATTCAATAATCATTCTAAAACATTAGTGACATGAAGCTAGGAAAAACTATATCAAACGAATATATTCCACTATGTATGTTTTTCTCAGAATATTTAATGATCATATTAATGCAAAAGTGAAACATCTGTATTATTGGAGGCTGTTCTGAGAATTATATATGTAAGGACAAAATCAGCCTGATATCTTTTTCAATGATGAACAGCTTACAAAAGTTCGAAGCTTAAATATAAAGTGTTGTGAAGTAATTTGATAGATTGCATGTAACTCATCAGTAAAGTAGTTAATTGTTATATATATATATATATATATATAAAAAGTAGTTAATTGTTATATATATATATATAGGGTATATGAGCACAGACTTTCAGATGACCCATCACTCTACCTAATAACACCGATACACTCAAGCACATATATGCTGAAAAGATAAATAATCACCAATAGACGTATTTCATGCTAAACCAGCAATCATCAGTTGGTCCAGATTATCATCTCCCACACATATATACTATAAGTGCTCAGATATATATTAAGATAGACAATCTTCATACTTTAATGGACAGGCTCCAATCTACTACACACTCCAACTCTCAAATTGTGATGTATAATACTCATTTGGTATTATGATGTTGGACAAAAATTAATCCCACTCATTGTGAGATGTTTATAATATTCTAATAAAAGATTTGATACTATATATATATATCTCACGATATATATACTTAAATAAATATTAAAACAAAACAGTATAAAATTAATACTATAATTTTCAAATTACAAATATAAAAATAAAGGAACTTTTTCATGATATAAATAAGTTTTAATATGTTATTATAATTTACATACATTTCAACAAATGCCCACTTTCTCATATTAAAGTTAATTTAATTGTCAGTCAGAAGATGGCTACTTAAACTAAACATTAATACTTCAAAAGTATGGAACATTTTATATTATTGTTGATTTTTCTAATTATCAACCCTCTAGAAGATTGATATTTTTTATTGCCTGCTCTGATGCAATTTTGATTAATGTTCACATTTGATTTTAGTGTATTCTAAAAAAAATCATATTTGAAAATTGAAAATATTGCAAAAATAAGAAAAAGAGATTGCATAATGAGAACAAAGAACTTTTTCACCATTGGATAATGGACAGGAAAGCAGTTAAAAAAGTGATTCCAAAAAATCAACAAAATCTTCATTGACTGAAATTTATTTTTAAAAAGTGAACAAATAAAGCACTAAATTTATAATATTTAAATATTTAAATTGCATTTATAATTGTTAGAATATTTTAAAAGATTCTAACGTAGTGTCTGCAAAAGCATTGGTGATCAGTTTCATAAAGCATTGTTGTTGTAATAGACCATTAATTTTTTTGTCCCCATTATGCTAAAATTAGTTAATTTCTATTTTAAAAGATAAACCATATACATATATACTTTTGTTTTTTAATAATTATTATACAATTATTGTGCAAAATAGTTATGAATCTCTTGTAAACTATGAAAAAAGTCATTTTTTTGATATTCCAAAAATCTCAAAATAATCCCACAAATGCTCTCAAAACTGAATTACAAAGAAGTAAAGCCATTAAATATGTGAAGGCTAGAATAAATTACTTTGATTTCGTCATCTATTGGAAAATATTGACTTATTCATATTTTTTAAAAAACTAATATATCAATATTAAGTTAATTCACTTTTGATCAACAAATGAATGATTTAAAATGGAAAGACTAACTACACCATCTTCAATCAAATACACATGAAATACATTGAGGCTAATATTAACTGAGTTAATCAAATAAGTTACAGTTCCAAATAACAAAAAAAAATTATGGCTATTAAATATGTAATATTGAAAATATAAACTTATTCATAGACCAATTGAGTCTGCGTACATTATTATAATTCACAAATCAGATTCCTAAAGAATCCTTCTTAACAAATTTACAATGTTCCTTTTTCATAATCATGTCAGTTTACTGATATTTTTTACAAGTTTATTACAAACAATTGTTAAAGATAATTCTTTAGGATTCTGATTTGTCAATTATAATAATGTATTCAGATTTAGTTGGTCCATTAATAAGTATACATTCTCAGTGTCACTTATTTAATAAGCAAAATTTATTTAGAAGACTTAATAAAATATTAGGAAAAAAAGTAAATAATTAACAGGTTTTTTTTCTAGATCATGGCATGAATGTCATATTGATTAGAATGGTATAATAACTTAATTCTTCTTATTTTAATACTGCATTTCATTTAGCACCAAATGTTAGTAGATTAAGTTACTAATGGAAAAGATGTTATTAAAATAAGTATAATATTTTATATAAAGCAATGTGCAAAAGTGGGTCAAGTTATATAGGTAAAACAAAATATGCACTAAAAAAATTTATAAACACAAATTACTGTATGAATGATATATTATTCTATGGATAAATTTAAATTCGTGTTTACAGAACAATTATTAATTTGCAATGAAGTCATTGTTTTGAGAGTTTTTATTTTTCATGAGAAAAATTATTTTAGAAAAAAAACATATTTTAAATATGATATATATAATTTATTATATAAACAATATAATTGTATAAATATGCACAAAGTATGAAAAGTTGACTATTTATATTGAAGCATTAACACTGTATGATATCAAAGAGCTTTTGATATTTGAATTCTATCCGTAAATGCTATTTAAAATTATAATAATCCCACAAGCTAACAATAGCTGTTATTTATTTATTAATTTGTAAAGTCAATCTCAGTGTTTTGTTTTTTATATTATTTTACTTGATATTATTTATGTACATATTTGTGTTGAGGCATCATTTTAATGACTGCTTTTGATGTTTCATGAAATGGTAAAATATAAACTCTGAACTCAATGTACATGAATCATGGCCAAGCTCTCTTATTTCTAATACTCAAACTTATTAAAAAACTCAAAATTAGGATAGACATATTTGCAAGAAGACATCATAATGATTGAGCTATTCCATTTTTAATATAGATCATCTTGTCGTAGGCAGAAAATAATTTATATATTAACATTTAAAAGATATATCATGGTATTCTTACAAAACATATCACATGACCTAGTATTTATTTCCATTACATTAAACCATAAATTATAAAATTTACATTTCTAAGATTATATCATACTATATTTCTTTTAATATATATATATCATCCATGTAGAATACTATATAATATTAATATATATATATCATCCATGTAGAATTAATAATATTAATGTACCAACATTTTGATTGAATTGCCATTATGTGTCATTGTAATAATTGTTATAATAACAGTGAATGTAAATGAGTATATATATATATATATATATATATATATATTATATATATATATATATATATACACACAAATAAAATCTCAGCTAATTAAAAAACAATTGTAATAACAATAAACATAATGGTAATAAATTATTATAAAGAATACTTTTGGTTAATTGGCAGCAGGTTAAGAAACTTTCAGTTAAAGCAGGAGGTTAAAGAATTAACTGAAAGTACTTTTTATAACAGTTTATTACTATTATATATATATATATATATATATATATATATATATATATAAACCAGTCAACACTTAGACTATTCCAATATAACAATCAAGAATTTCAAACTGTTGTCAAGGCAAACTCCTTTTAGCAATAGATGTGGAATCCCATCTCTGTTAATGGTCTCATATATTTATAAAGACACTAAAGATTGAAATTATTGTTAGGAAAAAGTTTAAATAGACATATATATATATATATATATATAGGTCTATTTATATATATATATATATATATATATATATATATATCAAAGCTATATATGATTACATATTTATGATTCATGTCAATTTGTATCTAAATGTTTTAGAAGCACATTTAGGTCTGTGAAAAAAAGGTTAAAACGGTCAGATGAGATTAGATAAATAATTAGTAATGTTCCAATACATAACAGATTCTAGAAAACTTGAATAAACAATTTAAAAGTCAGATAATTAAAATTCCTGAATATTGTATTTTAATAAAATTTGTAAAGACAGATTAATTTTAAGGCATAGGTACATTTATAATTGTTATTGAAACCATATCTAATTAATAAAAAATAAGGTAATCACTTTGTATTATATATTTACAAGAATGTTTAGTGTTTAGCCTTGCTGTAAAAAGATATTAATTGATGCTTAATTACTAAAGGGAAGCTGCAAGTAAACAAAAGGTATTTGGAAACTTTTCCTAATTAATAAACAAGTTTCCTGTAATTAAGCTGATCAAAATTATTAGCAGCAAAAATATTTTTAATTAAATTAATCTGGATGCCTTTCGTTGAAAAATAGTGTAAATACCAAGGTAAATGGAAAAGTAGGGTCTTGGATGAAAAATTGGTCAAGTTGGTCTTTTGATCAGAAAATTCTGCAACCAGGTTATCTATGAAAAATTCTTCTTATCAACATGATCTTCTTTCAAAGTGATCAACAAGTTCATTATTGTTTTGGTTTCTAGAAGTCATGTGTTATGCTAATCTGTGAATATAAGCTTGTATCCACTTCTCCTTCACTATCCCAGCCAAAGGAGTGTAAGTTTAGTTGGAATCCCAATAGAATTGGTGAACTGCTGCCCATCTGAAGTCTGGTGATCACTGCACCTGTTCCAAGGTTTCTGTCATCATAAATGAACTCAGCCTGATGACCCATCATGCCCTTATTCAAGAAATATGTACCTAATCAATCATATCACCCTCAGGCAGTTGCTATTCCAAAGAACCAGCCTGTCTCCAGAATTAAGAATCCATTAATATTGTAGAAAAGTGCCATCTAGAATCAAATAAAGATGAATTACATCATAAAAGCTACATGTTATCATACCTATACACTGACTTCATATCTTGCTGTTTTTTGTAAAATACTTCATGAAGTTAGTCACAAAAACATTAAACACTCATCATGATATTTTTGCACTCATATACCAATAAAACAGCATTTGAAGTTTTATTTTTCCTTGCATTACTTTTTTTGTTTGTGTCATATTTTTCTTTAATATTGTGTTTTACTAACCTATATTTACTAAGAATGATCGAATATATTGCTATATGCAATCATTCTTAAGTTATATACATATGCGCTAGCTAAGATGGCTATTTTGTAAATATATTTTCATTTCTTAAAAGTCTAACTATCATTTTTACCCCCATAAAAGAAAGCTAATTTATCAAAAGCATAGAGACTATTTAATCCCTCTTCCTCATTTATCTCTAAGATTTTGTTTTTCTAAAAAAAATTATCAGTCACAAGTTTCAATTAAATTTTCCTTTTGAAATTATCAAGATTAGAAAGCCAGATTTTTTTAAACAAATTGAAAAGTTAAGTTGGATTAGCTTTAAAAAACAATGTTAAATATAATATTAATTTATATATATTTTTTGAAAGGACAAATATATATATCATTTAATTTAAGTTAGCCTCATAAGTGTTTCATTAAAATTATATATCTCAATTACAGAACTCTCGAGCTATCATATAATATATTTCTTAATATGTGTGAGTACAATCTCTAGGATGGACCTTCAATTAAGAAAGAATTATTAATCATTTTGTTTATGAGTATTTATACTGAAAACTATTTAGGCCTTAACTTAGGCAAGTAAAGTTGTATATGACCACTTGTTCAAATTTATATTGTGGCTACTTATATTTGCTTTTGTTCTTTTAATTTCTAAATCATTTATTGTACTTTCCTTCCATATTTAAATTTCATCACTGGGTTATTTATCTACTTTGATTAATTTGTATATTTGTTCTGTAATCAGATGATCATTCCTGCTTTATAGAAAAGGATTGGCTGAATGCTCTCCAATATGGTCATGCCAAGACAGATTTATCTCTCATATATCTATTTGGATAATCTTTGTTGTTGTAATTAATATTATCAGTGCAGACAAATTTCTTGCTTGATAATAATGTTTGTTACTAGTTATAGGAAGCAGACATTTGTCACTGCTTCATATGACCCTCTGATCCAATGAAATTCTTGGATATGGTCTCACCAAGGTGGGCATACCCAATTTTTGTTTCATCATCAGATATAATTCTGTTTAAACATAACCTAGCACTGCATTCAATATTTTTAATGTATTTTTAAAGCCTAATATTTTATGCATAGTTAGTCATAATTCTAAGTCCATTGTGGTCATCTATTAATGATTGTCACTTAAATATAGTTAAATAATACTCCTAGATTCAATCTGTTTGATTCTCCATTATTTAAAAAAGTAACTATCACAGAATGTCCACAATGGATGTTATTAAGACATATAAAGCCTACAGCCCTTCTACTTTATGTAAATTAGTGATAATGAAGCTGTGTAGTTTCTAATTTATTTTTTAAATATGTGAAATGCAATATAATCTTAGGGCTAAATCTAGATGTATGAACTTTTATTTTGCTTTTTTTGTTTTGTTTTTATTGGTATTAATAAATGTATATACACACTACCTCTTGCATTTGTGTCTTGTTTACCATAATTATTATTTATCATTATGTTTTAAGATGCTCTCTCCCTGACACAGCCAGATATAAGAAAAAGAGTATATATGCTAATATCAGATGCAGTAGTCATGTGAAAATTGCCCTGGTGGCATAGATAATGAGGTTCGACTTTTTATTGTTAGTAGTAATGTTTATATTGATGTTACACACAAACATGTGAGTTAGTGATCATTCTTGGTTCCTAAGATTAGTTTTACTGATTATACAAATCTGACCACTAAAATATATATTCATACAAATGTTTTTACAGATTACAGATATAAAAGATATATTTTGTGGGTTCATACAGGTAAGATTATATATATATATATATATATATAATATATATACATCATAAACATTATATATATATATATATATATATATATATATAATGTTTATGATGTAAATAAATTCTCAATTTTATGATATAAAGGAATTGGATGTAATAATATCAGCCATATAAATAATATATGATACCCTTTATAATAAATAAGAACTGCTTATAAAGGTAATATATTTTTCTATTACAGATAGGATAATAAAAAGAAGGTAAAACTATCTCCCTGACAAAAATTGACATCATTTTTGAAAGTCTGTAAGAATAAATATTAAAAAGATGTAAAATTAAATAAATCAAATTATCTGAAGAATTGGAGACAAAGCTGATGAACTTTTTAATTTTTTTTTCCAATATTGATTATCTCAAGTGTAAATAATCAAATTCTTAAAAGATGAAAGACAAAACCAACAGAATCAATGATTGTTCAAAAATTTTAAAATCCATAATTACAGACAAAACTGAAGAGCATATATATTACATAATGAGCATACTAATAGCTCTTAACAAGCTTTTCTGAATATCTCTATCCCCAGACCAGTTTCTAGCTATGGGCTGTCATTAGTGAGGCATTAGCATATTCAGAAATTAGATCTGGGAATAGGGATATATGGAAAAGCTTGTTAAGAGCTATTAGTATGCCCATTATATAGCTTGCATAGTACAAGCTTATTGAATTAAATAACGATGTATGACTTGATTTTCTTGCAGTATATATGTAAGATTGTAGCCAAAAAAGTACAATATCATAGAGATTAACATCCATCTTAATACTCCAATTTAAAAATTTATCTATCACAGTCTGAAAAACAATAGAAATTTATAACTAAGCAACAAAGAAATATTTTTAGTTTCTATTATAAATTTTATAACACAAAAATTGTAGTTATGTGTATGGATATCAAATAACTATTTGTTATTTAATTTTTCTCTATGTAATATGATAATCACCAAAGAAAAAATCTATCAATTGAACTTTATCACAAAGTTGCAGTATAGATAAAACCACTAATCTACATATATGCAGTAAAGACATAGACTCTTTACATCTTTAGAAGGTTTTTTTTTTCATTTTGCAAAAACTGCTTCCAGATATAACTTCTATCTTCCAAGAAAATAAAATATATAATTCTTAAAATGTGTCTAATTAAAATTGACTTGAAAATCATGAAGACAATATTTCAAATTTTCTATGCTATCTGCATTCATCTAAATTGAATATTTTCATTATCCTTTCTTCTTTGGTGCAGTAATAACTCTGAAATTCGAAGTTAATGAGTTGCAGCCCAGCACTATCATTTCTCATGCTCAAACATTGTATTCTCAACAACAACAACAAAAAAAAAAAAAACAGTTGATTATTTTTTAATATTTTTATGGTCCAATTTTGAAACTTTTCTTCATGGAAATGGCTTAAAACTTTCTTTAGATTCAAATATTATATAATCCATAAAAAAAAATACTCTCTTACATAAATAGTAGCTCTACACAAAGATAATACACTTAATGCAGGTGTTTTCAGAATTTTGTCACCTTCTGTTTTTTTTAAATGGCTATCTATTTCAAACTTTTAATAATGAGCACTAAGTATTATTATTATCTGAATATATTATTTCATCCAAAACACGTAGTGGCTAAAATATATTTAACATTAACACTAAGTGTCTATGAGTTTTCCAATTACAATTATTTAATACAAATGATATTTCAACTCCAAAAGTCATTAAGATAGTGAAGTAAGTAGATACTAAGGGAGAGAAAAGTGCCTATCTTCTATAATAAGTGAAAAACAAGGTCGCTAAATTTTGGTCTTTTTTACACATCTATTATCGGTTTATTTTAAAATCTGCAAATTGTGTGGCTTCTAGAATTATAATCATACTTAATTATTCAGGAGATCATGTAATTTTGTATCATACTAGTCAGTCTGAACCATTTTTTTTTAATTTTATTTACATTACTAATCTGAAAATTGATCCAAGAACCTTTAAACCTGAATCTTTATTATTATGTTAAATTGCATGTATTATTTTAAAACAAATATTATATAAAAATGTATGCAATGAGCATTTGAAAAAAAAAACAGCCTTGTATAGTACAGTGCAGTGATGAAGTGATAAATTCTGGAGCTCAAGATCCATGGATCAGAGTTCACTTTATTACATCTGAAAGTCAATCTATTTATGAACTATGAAACAATTAACGCTTTTAATTATCTTTTTTTTATGACTATAAAATGAAAAAATTGATTATGTCTTATTCGCAGAAATGTAAGCATGACTACTCAAAGTTGTATATACAACTTAAGCTACCAGCTTTTGCCCTTTGTAAATTGAAGACTAGGGATTCAAAACTGAAACTAATCCACTTACTATCAAGCAGCCATCTTTCATTTCTTTATAAACTATGGTTACTAAATGTATAGAACATTATTAGTTCCAGCTATAAATCCTAGTTTTCACTATCAAAGGAAAAAAGCCAAAAGACAATCAATCTGAATTTTATAACATTACACCAACTAGTGGCCAGTGATTACTCAAGTTTACAATAGATGGCTTTAGAATATGACGGAAATAATTGCTTTTGGAAGAGAAAAGATCAAGTGATAAAGTTTTTGCAGAAAATCTAAATGTATTTTAGTAATAAACTCACGCGTACATATATAAAATTTATTGAGCTAATTAATATATATATAAAAAATGAAATGCAAATTTTTGCGCTATTATTTACTTCTCACGATCTTTACTTTTTAAAAAATAATTCTTGCTTTAATCTGACGTAAACAAAACAACGCTCATAAGTATTATTAAAAGCTTTCAGTGGAATGATTTCTCATTTATCAAAAAAAAAAAAAATGTTTATATTTGACAATCTACTTAGAACATGCATTACAGCAAAGATTTCTTTCATGCATATATATTAGTATAACAATAACATAAAAAGTAAATATAATAATAATGAAGTTAAATTAAATTCTATATGATAAAATTTAGTAGGCAAAAACAATATTAGCAGTAAAGATAAAAATAATCATTTAAGTAAAAATTGTAAAAACGCATTAAAAGATTAAACATATTTGAACGTAGACTTTTTCATTAATGAAAAAGTAGAAGAAATATCGGGAATTTTAACAAAAATTAAACAAAAAACATTGTGAAACAACAAATATACTGTATAATGCCAATATATTTACAAAAAATTAAATAGTAAGTATATTTTCAATTTTTTAAAATATTTTTAACAATAGATCTCATCAATTCTAACAATATCGCCAACATCCCCCATCCTCTCTCACTAAACATGCATTTTGTAATCTTTGTTCATCAGATGAGCTCCCGATATCAAATAGATACATTTTCACACGTCCACTGACCGCTCTATATTCTTCCTTTATCACATACACACGTTAGGGGCTTATTTTTATCTATTTTTAAGATATCGTGGATAGGTGAATGAAAACTCATATTGCACTTTAAAAAGCATATATACAAACACGTACAACAGAAAAATTAAATTCATATAACAATTAAAAGTGTAGAAACAGTTGTGTAACTAGAGAAAAATAAGTAAACACACGAATAAATATATAGAAAAAAATACTAATATATTTAAAATATATACTATAATTAAATGGAGATTGAATTATATACATGTTGTATATAAATGCAAAATTTAGATTGACTATTAATTGAAAAATTTATTATTTGTTAGTTCATGTCAAGTTTTAGCACTGGAAGTGACAAAACCAGACCATAATCTATGGTCATTAGCTCCATAGTTTGCCACTCCACTATTATATAAACTACATAGGATAAAATAATTTATTGTAAGAGAATTTATATGAAATTGCTGCAGCAGAAGTGACTAAGCTGGGTTATAATCCTTGGAATTTGAATTCCCGAGTCTGACATCCATAGCACTGCACCAAATGATTCTTGCTACATAATTGGATTGTTTGAGGTTCAAGAGACAATTACCTAAATGATGGAGAAGCTAGACTAAACCAAATAAAGATTAGGTCATACTGAAAAAATCTATTTTTATGCCTTTCAACATACAGTAATGTCAATTTACTGGCAATTATTATTATTACTATTAATAATAATAATAATAATAATAATAATAATAATAATAATTATTATTATTATTATTATTATTATTATTATTGCCTTTAGTTAGACGAAGTAGATAAACGTTTCCAACAAAAGTATAAAAAAATACTGAATTGCCAAAAAACAGTTGCTTAAAACATCACTTGAAGATAATTAATATTCACACCTATCAGGGAAAACGGACTTTTTACTCACAAAGTAAGTGATTTATTGCTTATAACTTTTAATTTTTCTAAGCACTATTCAGACGCTAGATATTGTCAATATGGCGTCCACATCAGAATCCAAGAGAAAGTTTGGCGCGAATGCGAACATAGCTGAATTTAATTTGCAAAACGCAAAACAAATCCCAAGATTTAGAAGGGCCAATCAGGATGACCTGAATGAAGTAAATGATATAAATATGAATCAATATGATGCCGATGTGCCTTACAAAACGTTTGGTTAAAAGAAGAAGTGCAAGAGATAAATAGCAGATTTAATGAAACCATACCGAAAAAATTATTCATGTCATTTAAGAGATTTTTTTCAAATAAATCAATCGTCTTAGCAGCAACAGATAGAAATCTCTCTCTCTACAAGTTTCCAAAGGAAATACTATATAAAGAGTTATCTAACAACAAAATGTGGAGCTCAGTTTCAACCATAGGAGAGCATACCAACTCAAGATATCTGGCGGTAGAATTCATTAATGAAACGCAATGTACAGATTTTCAAGAAAAAATTAATACTTTAGAAAATTATGTTCTTGTGATTGTAGATAGAGAGATGCAAAACTATCACACTGGCATTATTAAAAATACCTATTTTGGGTATAATATACACGATTTCACAAAATTAATGAAACCCTTTGGGTAACTATTATACATGAAGCCAATGTATCGTTCAGACACGCCTACACTAGTTTATTCAAACAGCTTTTATTTCAAGATCAAAATGAATGAAGGCATAAGACCTGAAGACATCCCAAGCATAATAATGGATCAGGTTGCAATACTGACTATACAAATTAAAGGGCTTAGGCCACAATGTTTTGTGTGTGGAAGTAGAGATCACCTGGCAATAGACTGTGGAAGAAAGCACAACAGCAATGACCAGTCAACAGCTAAAACAGAGCAAATATTAATTAAAAAATACACAACAGAGCAACTGGAAGATCAAACAAACCCAGACAAGAAGATAGAAAATCCCAAACACCTAGAGACTGGCCGAGAAATAGATGACATGCAAAAAAATATAAAAAAATGGGCAGAAATGATAGGTAAAGAATATACAAAGGAAGGAACAGAAAATCAGACAAGGCCAGATAAGAAGAGAAAATATGCCAAACATGAAGAGTGTGACCAAGAGATGGGTGACATGCAAAAAAATTATAAACAAATAGATGACATACAAAGAAATAGGAAGCAAAGTTTGCTGAAAGTTGCTGATCAGTCAGTACTAACACAGCTGTTTGAGGCAGACAAACTAACAACTGAAAAAGAAGGCAAAAGAATTGAAGTCACTCCAAAACAGATAAAGCCTCATCAAAAAAAAAAAACAATCAAAAAAAGGAAATCAAGATAACAATCAAAGACCGGAATCTGAGACTGGAATAGAAGATACACCTGATGAACACCAAAGATCAAAAATAGATAGAGACAGTGTGCGAAAAAATAATAAAAAATGTGGAGAAATAAACCAACCAGATGAAGAAGATATAATCGAAACCACAGAAAATAAAACAAGCACAGACAAGAAACTAAAACACACCAAATGCATTGAGGGCAACCCAGAACTAGATGATGTAAAAGGGAAAAATAAGGAACTGGATGGCATACAACATAATAAACAAAGTAAGCAAAAAACAGATAAAGAAGATACAATGGAAGCGATGGAAAACAAGAACATAAAATGCATCAAACACATTGAGGCCGACCATGAACTAGTTGGTTTAAAAGTGGAAAATAAGCCACTGGACAACATACAAGATAATAATAATCAAAGTAAGCTTAAAATGGAACTCCAGGAAAGGCCAGCTCAGCTCTATGAGCAAGAGAGATTAAACAAATGAAAAAGAGGATAAGAGAATCACAGCAAAGGTAAGCCATATGAAATGTGACCAACAAAATCAGTCAAAAAGTGCGAATAAGGACTACATGCAAATTATGGCACTCGAGACTGAAACAGAAGATGTAACTCATGTAGATAGAAGATGCAAAATTTCAACCAAAGTCATACCATGGCCAACAATTATTAAGAAAACACCTGCTGAAATGATGGAGGCTATTACTCCAGATCTGCCTACTGAAATAGAAATCCACACTGAAGATAGGCACAAACCAAGGCATCCACCAAAACAAGATAGAAGATATAAAAAGGTGAGAATTGAACAAGAGAATCCTCACAATGAGCAGGAAATATATAATTGGGCTGTAGCAGTGGATGAAGAGAGTGGCCTGGTGTTTCAAGATGCAGTGGAAATCGGGGAAGAAAAGTAGGAAGACATGAATTCCTAAACTCAAAGGAAAAAAAAATTATTAATAAAACTTAAAATTGCTGTTTTAAATGTCAGAGGGCTTAATGCAATCAATAAAAATTTCAAAGTCACAAATTGGATAAATCAAATCCAAGCCCATATAACAGGATTATTAGAAACAAAGATATATGCAGGCTCAGCAATAAATCCAGCTACCTGCCTGAGGGGCCAGGGCTTCTCTGCATGTTCCAGAGATTCATCCTCCCCTTCTACAGGAACTGGAATAGTAATTGCTCAAGATTGCCCTTTTGAAAATTTCAAAATACTTTACATTGATTCAAACCTTCTAATAATAACACTGACTCAAAAATAATTACAATGAATATAGTGCTTGTATATATGCCAGTAGAAAAGCAAAAGATAGAATCTATAATTTATAATATAAATTCAATTCTTGCCATGAATGCAAGCCCCACTGTTCTGGTTGGGGACTGCAACTCATCTTATGAAGAACTTATACAGAAATTACTCCTATTGGACAATAATGTGATTAATTAACATTCCTAAAGTAGATACACTCGTGTAAAATTACCCATATAGATATGTACTTTTTAAAAAATGAATATGGTAGCACTTGAAATTGAACTGACAATAATAAGATTCAATATGTATCTTGCTATGGCATTGTAATACTATGTAATTAAAAGGATCAATAAAGTTTACTATTGTTGAAACTTAATAATAATAATAATAATAATAATAATAATAATAATAATAATAATAATAATAATAATAATAATAATAATAATAATAATAATAATAATAATAATAATAATAATAATAATAATAATAGTCTTAATAATAATAATAATAATAATAATAATAATAATAATAATAATAATAATAATAATAATAATAATAATAATAATAATAATAATAATAATAATAATAATAATAATAATAATAATAATAATAATAATAATAATAATAATATCCATCCTACTCTAGAGCAATCTACTTTAAACTTTAGCAATCAATGAATACTTTTTAATATAGTTCTATAAAATCATCTTTTCCAGACTTGCAAGTTTCTGGACTATACCTTCATTAATGAAGATTAGGATTCAAAAGTGAAACGAATACTCTCAGGTATCTAACAGCTATCTTTTAGTCTTCTATACCATTCAAATTAATATTCTAAAATTAAAAAAAAAACTCTTAACATTTTCATTCCAGATTGATTATTATATAAGTCTAATATCATACAAGTTTTTACATATTTTAAAAATCTTGCTTTTAAAACTTTAGCTCTCTTCAACACTTTGGCTTTCAAGAGCAGTTATCTTCATTATACTCTAGAATTACTGTAAACATGAGTAATCCATGGATACTAGATATATCATACAGTACTATAAAATCATCTCATAATCAATTTTGTTTCTGGTTTTTGCTTTTATTAGTGAATATTAGAATACAAAGCTGGGACTAGTGTACTTATGCATCTAGCAGTTTCTTTCTTTTTGAGATAATTCAAGCTAAATTTGAAATTTAAAAAAAATCCTAAAACACCCATTGACTACTCAATCTAATGGTAGATGGATGGTAGACATAGGTAAAATCCATTATTTTTTAAAACATATAAGTAAGCAAATATATGAGAAGTTATGTGATGTTGCTGTTGATAATAAAAATTTACTTTTTTAAATTTTATTTAATTATTAAGAAAATGTTAAATAAATAATATATTAATATAAACTCCATAAAAATAAAATATTAAATGAGGATTTCAAATATAACAAATAAAATAGTGTATTATAAAAAGAATAAAAACATAAAATATATCATCAAGTATGAAGAAATTGTGTGGTAAAGAATATAATGTAAGTTTTCAGTCAGCTGCTTTATTATATCAATTAACAATGATAAGAATAATGTTGATCCTAAAAAATATCCTTGCATTCATCATTTGATTAAGTCCAAAAAGCATAATTGCTTTCATGCATATTATATAAAATTTAAACTGCATGCATATTCATACAATAAAGCTAAATTGGATTCTTCAATGTCATCAGTGTTTTTGGAGCATGAGTGTTTATTGGTCATATTTTCAATCCTAGTGAAATAAAAATGGTTTATAATGAACACACTGTAGAAAATGTAAAATTAAAGAGACTGGTTTATTTCTAATGGTAACTTTGTAATGAATAAAAAGTCTAATAATTAATAATGTTCAGTTGAGTATAGTTTGAAATATGCACAATCAAACTGATGGTTTTATACATTCTGTGTTGGGATTTGATGTGTGTAACTTTTTTGTTTTAAATTTTATGTCTACTGCCTTTGACGTGGGTGTTTAACACTGAAAATGCATTTAGGTTATATTGCTATTAACTTCTATTCACCTCCATATTTTTGGAATTAATATTCCTTGTGCTGAAAATATTATATAGTATAATAAAATCAATGATCTAAATATTTTTTTAAAGTCAAATAACTAATGCTAATTAAATTCCAAAACATTCTTACACAAAGTTATTAAATAATTTGGATAATTATAACTAAGCTTCTTCCAAATGAATGTCTTGAAAAAATTCATCGTAGTCTGTTGGAAATTTAGACAGAAAATCTAGAGTCTTAATGACATCACTCTATATTGCTATAATGAATAGCATATGTTATCTAAAAATATTACATATTGTATAATTATATAATCAGATAGAAAAGACATTGCAAAATTAGAACTATTCCTCCAAATGAGAGATATTGTAGCATAATAAGCTTTGATAATCTGAAATATAAATAGTTATTAAAGCTAAATTAGATAAATAAAAGAAATCATCATTATAATCATTATTTTGTGGCTATAGCATGGGAGGTTCATTTTGCTTTGTGAATTGGTCTTATATTTGACAAACAGTGAAGAATTAAATGTAGTAAATAAGCTAATAAGTATCATAATCTTGTGTATAATCAAATGGGGCATGGCTGTGTAATAATGAAGTAGAAATGGAGTATTACATATGTGATAAATGTGATCATAATTCAAATATTGGCAGCAAAATGGAAAACATCGAAAACAATATAGAAGCTACCAAGTTAAAAACTAATGATTTAAAAGCATTTGAAACTTTGATGGACAAAAACTATTGGGAAAATAAAAGAGTGCCATCAGCCTCTATATACTTCAAATAATTCTTACTAATTAATAATAAATCCAATATATCACCCATAAAATTAGATATTATATTAAGCTCAGTTAATTTAATCAAATGAGCAAAAAATTTCCATCTATTATGTAAGAATAAAAGAAACATAGACTTCTCAATTAAATAAGTAATATGTCGAAATGTGCCAAAACCATGTTCACACAACTCATTTGCTAACTACTCAAAATAACTCAACCAATTAATACTAAAATTTGTACTTAGCTTCACCATAGCCTGCATTTTAGCATATTTAGACAAATCTACTATGTAGCAAATAATAATTATGTAAAAATTACCCACTATAGTAATGTCACATTTATAGTTCACTAATATATCCTTAACCTTTATCAAATATACATCCAGACCATTCAATGACAAAGAAGGCCAAAGATATTTGGTGCCCAAAATATTTTATTTTTGCCTTTTAAACCAACTTTAATACAATAGGATTCAATGTTATTATCATTAACAAATTTTTATCCATGCTTTATGCACTTTTAATAACAATCAAAGTACCATCTGCTGTTTCACTATTATAGTTTCTGTTACATATATATATATATATATACAGTACCTATCATCAAATAAATTAACATCAATTGCATCACTAAATCAAGTCTCTGTTAAAATAATAATATCACAATCATAGAATAACAATTTATATTATTATCTTAGTTCTAAGACAAAGCACATTTTGATACTAACAATTCATTAATTGTGACTTGTTGCAAATTTGCATCTTGCACTATAATGCTACCATCATTAATACTATCACATAATATTTCCATTCTCCTCAACAATCTTATTAACATTTAATATAATACTATCCTGTATAAACATTAGCTACATCACCATTCAGATTTCTTAGATATTTTAAACAACCATAGAAAAGCAATATCACATTACCCCCAAACTAGATATCACTAGCATTAACTAAATCAACTTCATATTCTTGTATTGATAAATAGAAATATTTTTTAGATCTAGTGTTCAACTTATAACACACACTATATATACTTAAAAGTGTTTCTGGTACATACATTTTAGACCTGCTGTGATGTTTCACATATGTATTAGTCTGCTGATAACTTTCCTATCTTGCGATATCCTCAAATAATATCTGACAAACTTAAGTGATAAATTTGTAAAAATGGACCCCATGTACATGTTATTTCATGACATTTTGCACGGTTTAAAAAAATATAAGGAGATTGATATGTATGTGAAATGTCACAGCAACTCTAATCTATAACATCACATGATCACATTGATTCCTCTTGTTGGCACAAGATGGCACTACTGTATGGAGAGTTTTGCTTTGTCTAATCTATAACCCTAATCACTTAACACTAATACATAAATCTGAAAAGATACATTTTTAACAATTTGAAAAGTATAATTTATACCCAAAAATAATAAAAACACATTATGATACTAAATAAAAACAGATAGTTGGGTGAGATTTTAAAATGGCATTCTGTCATTACAAGCAACAATTCCTAAATTTTTATTTAAAATTAAAAAAATACTATTTATATTAATTCTGGAAGAAATTTTCAAAATGGATATTAAAGCAAAATTTAAAAAAAAAATACTACGTAAACTACATCTACTCACTCATACAAAATCAATCATTCATGCCATGTATATATAACAGGAACTGTCATGATGAAACAATCATATATTTCTCTGCAGAAGGCCTCTCTGAACATTACTACTTCATTTTAAGTGCATCCTCCTCAGTAGTGAGAAGCAATTGCCAAATTTAATCATGATACTTAAAAATCCAAAATAATAAGTACATTAACTACAAAATAAACAGGAAAGCAAATAAAAAACACTACATCTATTAACTATGGCAGAAAATTACAAAATGGGCAGATAAAACAAAACCCCTATATCTAGCTCAAACCTTACAAAATGGAAAGTGAAAACACATGCATTTATGCAATATAGTGCTTATATGGAATCTTGATCAAGAAATATGTCTAACTGCATGTATTTTGTTTAAAAACAATAGTAAACTTATAATCTCTATAGAAATTTTCTACAATCTTTCAAGTGGGAATGTTTGATGAAAAAATCCAGTCTCTGCTCAATATATGTTTCTGGTGTCATAATCAATGTTACTAGCAATCCAGGACTCAACTGATTTTTTTTTTCCATTTTTTTTTTTGAATGACCATTATCAAACTTTATCATAATATAATAACATCGACTATACATCAATGAATGTTTTAATCCTGAAAAACAACCTGGCCATTTTATTACTAATATCTGAAATTATGTGTACCATGAATCCATCTATTTCATCTTTGAATTAAACATTGGAATCTCAATTTTCATTCATCATCCATATATAAAAACAGATTTAATCAATGCAAACTAGAGAGTTACAATTCCTATGATCAATTACTACATAATGAAGTGCCTGACTTTAGAACTCAAAATCACTGAAGCATACACAACATTGAAACTTCCAGTGCTTCAGCTTCTTATGAACTCTTAAGTCAATAAACCACTCAAACATTTTTTTAACATTGTTATTTCTATATTTATTACACTTTATTGTACTGTAAAATGCTTTAATTTTTTAAATTAATTATGAGATATTATATAAAAGATTATATTACAAATATAAAAATAACATAACTATAAAATAAATATGGTATTATTTTTATTCTAGGGATCTGTATATTAGAAAGAACTTATGAGTAATGGCAAGCACATCCAATCTACATACCCATGTGTTGAAATTCAAATTCATATTTGGTAAAAGATGAAAATATTTTCAGATTCAAATTAGCTTTGGACTTTTATTTCAGATAAATAATTCATAACCATCATAATAAAAATTCAATGCAAATCAGCAAATAGAGATCTAGTTATGTTAAGCTAAATGATAAAATATAATAAATTTTTTTTCTCTTCACCAATAAAAATTGTAATTATACATATGCGATTTTTTCACTTGCATTAGTGAAGCTGTAATTATATTATAATGTTTAATATGCCTGCTTAGCGCTTTCAAGATTTAGTATTCTAATGTCATACTCATGACTTTACAAATGAAGAATGTTGTAATTTATTGTACACATAGGCAAATGAGCTTGAATTTTTAATTAGTTAATCCATTGTTTGGAGAGAGCAAACCATGTCTCTCTTCTATTTATGGCACTGATTTCAAATTTAGCTTCACAATACCTCCTAACACTAACCGACTAATAAATAATTCCAAAGATAAAATAGAAAAAGATCAAACCACTCATGTGGTCTATAAAATAGCATGCCCTCAATTAGGCTGCCAGGCATCTTACTACGGTGAGACTCTGGCTAACATCAACACAAGAATTTACCAACACAGGTATGCACACAACAGGGTTAAAAATAAAAATGAAAAAACATCAATCTTCTGGGACAACCAAGCAGCTACAGGCCATGTATTCAAACCCAGTTCTACCCAAATAATTTGCACAGAGAAGAGTGCCACCAAAGGAAAGGTCAAAGAAACTTTTTACATAGCACTAAGTGGAAAATATTTTTTTTTATATATATTAGTTATAAACATTTTTTTAGTTAAATAAATAAAAACACTTTTCCAAATTACAGATGAGATAAGATTAATGAAAAATGACTTACATGTTTATATATTTTCTATTTTATAGCACATAATATTCTATAGCATACATGCTAAGAATCATCAGCACATCAGATAATCCCTTGTCTCTATGAACGCATTTGGTAAATAGCCTTCAATTATCAAGTGAGTTAGATGTACTCAACATTCAAATCTCCATATTTTGTTAGCAGCATAATATTTTTTCCATTCTACCACTCTCTTTAAAGTAAAACCTTATTATTAATCACTTGTAATACTTTGTGAAAATATTGACTAGTATATTGTACTGCAGAGATAATTTCAATTTTTTTTGTTTGTTTAATATGTCCATCCCTCATCTCAGTTCTACCATATGGCAAACAATTAAAGAATAGAAATTTAAACAAATCTCTCTTACTATTTACGAATTTAAAAATAAATTTTCACTGCTTAAGATGCAAAAAATATCAAACATCTTAATCTTCATGTCTCTAATAATGGTTCAACATTTTTCCATTATACCACTTCCAATGTTCAAATATATTGCGTTTTAATTTTCGATATATAAAAACATCACTTCCACAAGGTAAGCAGTTATGTTACTATGATATGACACGGAGATGCCTAATAAATATATTAAATATCTTAGATGCTTAATAAATATATTAAGACTCTTACATGAGCAGTACTTAGTATAGTATTAGAGTGCCACAGATTATAGAGTTACCAATTTCTACATAAAAGTTCAACTTTACACTTTAGTAGTCGAATATCACATGACTCCTAAAAGCTGATCATGTAATTCGTTTTTTTTTTAATATTTGTATGTATTTAAATATAATTATTGTATTGTAATATGCTTTAAATATATTATCAATCCATAAGTATGTCAAATGTTCGAAGCCTAAAATTATACCATCAATTAGAGGGGGGGGGGTAATTTTAAAATAGTAGAAAACTATAGAATTATGTAAATATAACAGTTAAAATTTTAATAATCTAAAATATATTTTTCTGTATTGGTTTAATGAAAACGTATATGATATTATATATAAAAAGTAAACTATAATAAACGCATTTTAGCTATTAAATCATATTTTTAAATGCTTCTAAAAGTTTTTGATAAAATTGTCCAATAAAAACAGTTTTACTACAACATTTAACATACTTCAGTCAAGTGTAGTGAAGCTATTTAATGGAGAATATCTGATATAATTTTTTTCCCTCTCCTCAAATGTTTAAAAAAACTGATTTGACAAATGTTCATAAGATACCATTAATATATTTAAAGCTTACATCAAAATATGTGTGTTATTCATGTCAGAAATGAGAAGACTTTTTATGTCACAAGTGGTAAAAATAATTCATTTCCATCAAATTTCTTTTAATGCATAATTTTTCTATTAAAAATAAAAACTCAAAAATTGTATTAATAAGTTAGTAACTCTTCAAAAAAAAAAGTATCAACCATAAAACTGCAATTTAAGAAAACACTAATAATAGCTACATAGAAAAAAAAATTACTAAAAAAAATTACAATTTAAAAAAAAATCATATATATATAAAGGCAATAAATACATCACTCCTTAACAAATATTTATTTAAAAAAGGTTATGAGTGAGAAATGGCATTAGAGAATGGCTAAGGATTGATTCAGAGAATATTATTGATAACACAAATACAAAATTTCTTGGCAAGAGCACTTCTCCTTTATCTATTCTAGTGCCATCTAATGCTCACTTGATTAATCAATGATTGGTATATGGAAGTGCAATTAACACCCTGTCCCCAAATCAATTTTTGGATTTTATCTTGATTAATGATAATAAAAAGAGAAGTTAAAAGTGCTGATTCCAAGTTCTCCTTAATAAAAACAAAGGATGTAAATGGGTCTGATAAGTGATGATTGTGTTTAATATACAAAGATGAGAGGTGAAAATATTTATTAACAGCTTGAAAAATTAAGATTTGCATTACTTGATAATTACATTATGGATTGCATGAGAAAACACTTTATTAATCTATATATTACATCTTATTTAAATAAAATATCAAATAAAAACTTGTGTTTAAATATTTATTCATTACCTGCTGTTAAGCTAATAATTTCTGGATGTTTAAAAATGCATAATAAAGACTTATTTCTCAGAGTTATATTCGATTTTAGAAGTTATATGTTTTATCAAGCAGCAATTTATTATTGGAAAGTTTTTATATAAAGAATTACAATTTGATAGATATATAATTTCACTGTCATTTAATTTGATCAAAAAGATTGATAAATTGGTTTTGGATAAAAAATAGTTATTTATTTTGGTTGTTATAGTATTATATGGGTGTATAAAAAGAAAAGAATCCAATGTTTATATAACATTTGTTTATAAAAAAATATATTGACATTTTTTGATCAAAATTTGATAGCAGATTTTTAACATCACATTTATAAAATGGAAGAAGATTGTCTCATAGGTTTGCCTATTTCAGTTCTTGTTAAGTAGTTATATTCTGGCATATTATAAAGATAATATTTTGAGAAAGTTTTCAATCAGATATTAAATATCATTTTAGATATGTTAATTATATGATTATTGCTGAATCACCAGTTACAGTTAAATATTTTGTAGCTGAATTAAATAAAACTGATGGTCTGAAATGGACTTCTTCTAAGAATAATTTATATAACATAAAGCTTATTAATTTGAATGTATAAAGAGAAAATGTAAGATGTTTATGAAAGCTTTTCACTTATACAATCTATAAATTCCTGATCAAAGATCCTATTATGTAAATATTAGATGCATTTAGAACATTTTATTTATATTTCAAAGCAATCCATCAGTTATATGTTAATGAATTAATAAATGTGGGATTCAAAAAGTAAAATATTTTAAATACATTGTATAAATCTAGGCATATATAGAAAAAAGTATTGAAGAGAAAAAATGAATTTCGTTATCAAAATTAATAGCTAGTGTTGTATGACTATATAATTTGTTTCTTTTTATATTACATTAAAGGTAGCCCCAAATATTAGTAAGCTGTGCTGAAAAAATATTATGTAAATAAAAAACTAGTTATAATGGTAATGTGAATTATACACTAAAAAGAAAATTCATGAACCTAAAATATTGTATAAAAATTACATTATTTTGTGGATAGATTTAGATTAATGACTGCAAAACACTCAATTGCTTGAAATAAAAGCTTGTATTTTGGTAAAGTTTTATTCTATATGTGAAAAATGATTTCAGGGTGATGAAAACACAAAAAAGCATATTTTATAAATAAGTTGAATAATTTGTTAAATGAACAATATATTCACAAAATATGGAAAATTGGTCCTTCATGTTGGAATGTTAATATGTGATTTTAATGAGATTTGATTTTTAAATTCTAACTGTAGCTACACTTCAAGATATAAAAAACTAACCCAAATATATATATAAACAAAAAAAATACTTATATATCCACAAAAAAGTTTAATATTTCAACGAGAGAACTGGTTTTCATCATAAATAAAGAAATATATACAGGAAAATGGCGATATTCAAAAATTACAGTCCTCTGGTTGAAATATTAAACTATTTTGTGAATATATAAGTATTATATATTATAACGATCGAAATGAAAGTGAAGATCGAATCTAACCGCAAAAACAATATCTGCAACTACCAGGGCGCCATCTAGGCATTTGAGCCTAGAAAAATTTATAAAGTAGGCAGATACGCGCTGTTAAGATTCCACTTTATTTAAATATTCTGATCATTAGCCCAAGTCACTAGCTCAGCGGAGATGCAGAGATAAAAAATCTATAAATTTTATATCTTAAATATAAAAGAATAAAAGCCACTGCCCGAAATTAACTCATAAAAATATTTATTTACGCACATATAAAATCATTCTAAACTCGAGGAATAGGTTTAACATTTTTAGATTTTTATATTACTCTTTAATTGTACATTTACATAAATTTCACTGAGTTTAATATTTTATTTAGATGGTCAAGTATGAATAGACTACATAGATCTGCATTTGAAAAGAAAATATTCTTCCCTGATTTAACCTTAGGCAACAAATTTCGCAACCAAACTGGCGCCAATCCATCTGATACATTCATGTATTCAATGTAGCATGATACGACAACACAAAATACTATACTGTCAGGAAACGTACATCTGAACAATAAGTAGAAATAGAGAAGACATTGACTCTCCACCAACAGGAATGTGACATCTGTTGGCAAGTAGAACAATAAACAAAAAACTCCATAGGAATGGACTGCGGTCTTCTGCCGACTTACAAACCCATCCATAGGCAAACAGAGGGTGTGTGGCATATATCTATGATCCTGCCTGTAGCAAACCTCATACTACATCTACTAATTACACAAATATACCCAATCCATTGAACCAGTTCAACTACGAAATGAATAACCTAAGATTACCCTCCCTTAATATAACTTTACAAAACTATATAGCCATTCACGCCCGACTTAAATTTAACATTTAAATACGTTTGCACAAATGCATTTTATAAAATTTGTTTTAAAATGTTGAGTACAGATCAGCTGCACAGATTCCACGGTCAAAAACATTCCAAATTAAACACAAACGATCAAAATACAAAGTCATCGATAAACGTCACTTGCAAAAAGAATATACAAATCCCATTAGCATTCATCGTAAGATGCTTGCAGTGATATTGTTGACATATATTCTAATCGAATGTGAAAACCACAACATTATCAACCGCTAACGAATCTATGCAACGTTTATACCCAACCTAAATTTCCTCATTTAAAATTTAAACAATAAATATTAATACAAATAAATAATAAATGGAAATGATTTTTTTATCAAACACAAACATATATAAAATTACACATTATCAATTGAGTTGACACATAAGTCAGAGAAAAGTTCTTTTTATAAAATTTAAATTAACTTATCAATCTTTAAAGTTCTTAATTAATATTATGATTTTAACAATTGTTCAGTTCTATTGCTTACGGTAGAAGAGTCCCTGTTCCCGTTGGCAATTCCCACGGAGACTTTCCTGGAAGACCGGTCTGATATTTTGGAGGTAGCATTAGCTGGTTCTGTTCTGGTATCACAGTCTTTGCATTTTTAAAATAAGTGAGTGAGGACGACAAGGGCGTCTTGTCGCCAGACTCACCAAAATCAAGTTGGAAAAAAAACTGACTGGAACTCAATATTTTTTCTTTTTATAGTCCTCCTATGGATTCCATGAACAAAAACGTCACTGTTCTGTTTTTTCGTTATGGTCCGGGCCTTTATTTGCTTCCATTGGTCAAGCTAAAATCTCTTTCTTCTCTTATCTAACTTTTCATCTGACTTTTTAATTAAACAGCTTTTAGATAATTAATAAACAATCATTTCCATTTATAGATTACAGGAATTAATTAATACCTGTTTTTATTTTAACTTACGTTATTTTTTTATTAAAATATTTTTATATTTCAATCTTGTATTTTTTTATTTAAAAAAATACGTTCAAATACTTTTTTTTTTTTGTTTATGAAAAAAATATTTTTAAAGTTTAGCATCTGTGCGAATGTATATACGTTTAACAAACGTTTTAATTTTAGCGTTTAGTTTTTTACTTTTATTTGCGAACTTTTAAGTTTTTATTTTAAATTAATGTAACGACATATTTATAAATTGTTACAATATATATATATATATATGCAGCTACTAAAAAATGTATTTGGTTTAGATATGTGGATGATACATTTGTCATATGGCCTCGTGACATTGATGCCTTAAATTTTTTTTTTTTTTTATAAATGATTGGTATCCAAATATTAAATTTACTATGGAAGTGGAAAATAACAGATAACTTTCTTTTCTAGATGTTTTAATTGCAAGAAAATATGATGAAACATTATCAATATCAGTTTACAGAAAATCCACCCATTCTCATCATCATCCTGCACAAATTTTTTCTGTAGCAAAAAATCTTTTGAGTAGAGCTTATAATTTATCTGATAAAGAACATCTTACTCAAGAAATAGAACTTACAAAAAATATTCTACTTTCTAATAATTATAATAAAAACATCATATGTAAGGCTTTACATAACATTAATACTAATAAGAAAAAAGAGGATAGAATTGACAATCCCTCTTTTAATAGAGTAATTTTGTCTTACATTAGGGGGGTTACTGATAAAATCAGTAAAAGACTATCTTGTTTTAATATAAAGACTACTTTTTCTACTGGCAAAAAAACTGGTGATTTTTTATATAAACCTAAAGACAGAATATTTTTGTAATACAAAGGACTTTATGATATTCCATGTTGGCAGTACTCAAGAAGCTATGTGAGCCAGTCTAATAGATGAATAAATGTCAGAATTAAGGAACATAGAAATGCTTTTAATCAAAAATTAACACATCAATTTTTATTTCCCATTTTTTTAGAAATTGGTCAAAAATCTGATTTTGACAATACAAAAACACTTGCTAATTTGGAAAGATATGGTTTAACAACCATGAGAGAGTCAATTGAAATATTAAAAAGACCTACTGGTTTAAATAGAACTGATGAAGCACAATGTATTCCAGCTATGTGGAAACCTCTCATTTTATCTAATATTAACTTGAAATTAATAGGTGAAAAACTAAGGGAAATAAAGATTTTGATAAGCCTCATATTGTGAATAGTGAACTACTTCAAGTTGAATCTCATTTCTCATCTAGCACTGAGTCACATTATTGTTTGAGCTCTAACGACTGTTCTTTCAAATGTTAAGCTTGATAATAGTGGTTGGTAGTATGTCGAAATATCGAATTGTAATGCAAAATAATACACAGTTCCTACCCAAAAATAATGTTTTATCTATATCATATAACCATGAAAACATTAAACATATATATATATTGAACCAACCGCCTCTCAACTTCAACTAAACTTACCACTTAAAATTTACTACTTAAAACTTAAACTACAGGAAACAACAACAACCATCGACAATTAAAAATATTAACTAATATATTATTATATTTTGTCCTCCTAAACTTCCCTTCCAGAAAATGGTTGGTTTTCAGGTAAAGTGTCAACTATTATCAATAGCGAACTACCAATAACATTCAACACTCGACTACCAAATATACACCGATCAAATAAACACTTTATTTTTATTTTTTAAAAGAAAGAAAAATCCCTTAGGCACCAGCTAATTACATTAGAATTAGCATGTCTATCTGATCAGCATAATTTGGTACCTGAAAAATCCCCGCTAGCTCAATCGGTTTCCAACCACCCACTAATAGACAAACAAAAGGTATCTTAAATGCCCCCTCTAAGCTACTACTACTTTTTAAAAAACTAAAATAATTTCCCCGAACCATTCAAAATAATACTTCAATCCTTTAAAACTAATAGTAACAACATTATACTGAATGCCAAAACATTTATAGATTTAACTTAGCGAATCTTTTCTGAAATACTATTATTAATAATTAGATTTTTTCCTCCTACTTTTATTAAGAAAATAAATATTTATACTTACCCGCACATATCAAAATAAACATAAATATTTTAAGAAAAATAATTTAAGTGTTTTTTTTTATTTAAAATAAATTAATCGTTTTATCTTATAATGAAACACACACACTTCTTTTTTTAAAGATTAAAATAAAGCATTTTAATATATTACTTTAGCAAATAAATTATACACGTTACATAATTTTTTTTTTAAGTTTAAAAAATCAAATCACACATATGTGCATGCCATTGTTTCAAAAATATTATTTAATAATAGAAGCTGCTTTTACTTATTTTATTATTGCAAATATTATCTTTTGAAGTTTAAAGTTTATTTTTTTTTTTTAAGTTTAATTCATAAAGTTCAAAGTTCTTTTAATAAAGTCTATCTTTTATTTTAAGAAGAAATCAGGAATGTTAAGATATCAAAGTCAAATAATTACCTAGGATTTTTTTAATATGATGGAAACAGCATAATGGAATTATTTTTAAACTCATCGACGACCGGTAAAATGACTCCTCCATAGATCCTGTAACAGGGTATAATTTTCGTGGCTGGTTTGGCATATTCTACTCCACTGTCCATTTAGTCTATTTAAACATGATCACTTTCTGAACTAATTGCAGATCTTAGATGCATAGAGAGTGGCTTTGGTCGACTGCAAACATGTTGGTTTTAACAATGCAACATTTTTTAGAGATATTACTTCAAGAAATATTTTATTAAAAAATGAGAAAGTCAGACAAAGAATGATCAAAAGTTGAGGTATTTATACTGTTTTAAACAATGGAAAACTTTATTAGCAGCAGTGTCTTTCGTCTCATGAAATAAAATTGCTTTTGCTTTTATTTTTTATTAAAAACTTACATACACACACGCACATATATTTAATTATTTTATTATAAGATAAAACAAAATCTCTTTATTATTTTATTATAAATTCATTTAAAGAATATTAAATCATTTTTTTATTACAAGACTTTTTTTTCTTCTTTTAAACAAAAAAAAATCTTATTATTTTAAACAGCGTTTACAGTTTATTTTATTTAATACAAATTCCCCCTCCCCCCTGCTCTTTAGTTTTTACATTTTATTCTCTTAATTTTAAATTTTTATATTTTAAAACATGGGACTCATAAAATTAATTAAATATCAATGTACTTTGGTACATTATCTCCGTCCCTCCTCTGAAACTAAAATATCATTCTGAGCATTTTAGTTTTCCCAGAATTTAAACCTATAAACAATCTAGTTTTATTTATTTAACATTTGTTTAACTGTACATGTGTATTCCTGTTTATTCACTATAATTTTCATCCCAGTATAATTCTATTCTATAACTGATCAGGTGTCTCTTTCTTTCTATCCAATAAATTACTTCACCCATCCCATTTCCTATATCGATCTAAAGGTTCCCAAGTGTAATCGACTTGTGTTAAAAATTCCGCCATTTCATCTATTGAACACCGGTCCTTACTTAACATTAAATGCTGTATCTCTGGTGGCATGTTGTTCCACAATATCCTGATCATTTGTCCCTCTGACATAGGAAATGCTGTTAATGATAAAGCTTGCTATCTGTCCATAAAAAAATTTGTGCATGAGTTTCCCCCTGAGTACTTGAGTATCTTTCCTGAGATATTTTATACATAATACCATCTTGCCTAGCCTCATTCCAAAATGCTTTCAAAATCACATGTCTATATTCAGCAAATGTTTGCGGCCTATCACCCACAGTATACCACCAATTACATGCAGTCCCATGTAAGTAACCACTCGCTACCACAACTTTATCTTCCTCTGGCAATCTTTTACACAAAAACAAATGGCTTAAACTTTCTAAATGCCTTAACAGGTTCTCTCCCACTTCTGCCTTAAACACTGAAACACTAAACTGCTTTTCCATAAACTTATCTATCCGTAGGTCCTGCCTATCACCGAAACTAAAATCATCACACTTCTGTCCAATCTGTTTTACTTTCTGCTCTATTTTTTCCATCATGTTACTACATATCTCTTTTAATTCAGCCCTTACATCCTCTTTACCCTCTATTTTCCCTTCAAAATTTCCCAATTCTTTGTCATTACTTCCTTCCATACTCTCTACTTTTAATTGATTTACCTTTCCCTTATTTAACTCCTCCTTTAATTCTTCCATATTTCCTTTTAATTCTAAAACTTCAGTCCTTTCTTCATCCACATCTTTCCTTATTATTTCTACTGCTTCCTGACCTACATCCATTCTTCCCATTAATTCCTGTCTCATTTCCCTCATTTCTGTCCTAAGTTCACTAATTTCTTGTTTCATTATCTGCTGATTCTGATTTATATCTTCACGCATCTCTTTCATCATATTTACTAATATTTGAAAAACATTCTCTTCAACTATATGTGGATTCTTAAAAGATATTGGACTTACTTCCAACATTGCCCCTCCTTCACTACCACTTTCTTCCACTATATTATTAATCATATTTAAATTTTATCTAAATACAAAAAAAATCTATTCAACATTTGCACAGTCAACCCCCACCCTCTTAGTTCTAATTCTATGCCTCATGTTCATCTATCTTCCTCATTCGGAGTGCATTTTATTTTTTTATCTTAAAAAACACGTTTCTAATTTCTAACGTCCATGAAAATCAACCCTTTATAATACACCAAAACTAGTCAGTTCGGGAAAAAAAACAAGTACTACCAATACGTTTCTTAAACTTCTCTTCAGCAAATATTCCCTATTAATATATAACAATGGTCAACTTTGACCCACCATCTAAACAACTAACTACAATTCAAGTTGTTTATTCTATTTAAACAACCAATTTCAAGCCACATCGATTCGCCAAATGAATTCCCAACTATGTTTTATAGTAATCCTATCATTTGCTATGACTATTTTCAGGCTCCTTTAAATCTCTACATCAACATCCAATTGTCCTTTACATTGGTCCTACGTTAATGTGCAAATGACCATTCAACTACAGTCCTATCACTTAAACAACTAAATTTTGTGCCACATTACTGTGCCTATTAAATGTCCAACTATCTATGTTAATGCACCGAAAACCCTTCTAAACTACAACTTTTATCAGTTCATCCACTTTAAATGTCAAATTTTGGGCCATGTTACTGCACCTAATAAATGTCTAACCATCTACGTTAATGCGCCATATGCCCCTCCAAACTACAACTTCCATCAGTTCCTTCACTTAAATCATCAAATTTCGGGCCACATTACTGCACCTAATAAATGTCCAACTATCTCTGTTAATGTGCCATATGCCCTTCCAAACTACAACTTCCGTCGGTTCTTCCACTCGAAACGTCTAGTTCTCAGGCCATGCTGACATGCCAAATGAAACAGTTTTACACCACATTGATGCGGCAAATGAACCAACAGCCTCTCAACTCCAACTAAACTTACCACTTAAAATTTACTACTTAAAATTTAAAATTTAAACTATGGGAAACAACAACAATCATCGACAAATAAAAATATTAACTAATATATTATTATATTTTGTCCTCCTAAACTTTCCTTCCAGAAATTGGTTGGTTTTCAGGTAAAGTGTCAACTATTATCAATGGCGAACTATCAATAACATTCAACACTTGATTACCAAATATACACCGATCAAATAAACACTTTATTTTTATTTTTTAAAGAAGAAAGAAAAATCCCTTAGGTGCCAGCTAATTTATTAGAATTAGCATGTCCATCTGATCAGCATAATTTGGTACCTGAAAAATCCCTGCTAGCTCAATTGGTTTCCAACCACCCACTAATAGACAAACAAAAGGTATCTTAAATGCCCCCTCTAAGCTACTACTACTTTTTAAAAAACTAAAATAATTTCCCTGAACCATTCAAAATAATACTTCAATCCTTTAAAACTAATAATAACAACATTATACTGAATGCCAAAACATTTATAGATTTAACTTAGCGAATCTTTTCTGAAATACTATTATTAATAATTAGATTTTTTCCCTCCTACTTTTATTAAGAAAATAAATATTTATACTTACCCGCATGTATCAAAATAAACATAAATATTTTAAGAAAAATAATTTAAGTGTTTTTTTTTATTTAAAATAAATTAATCGTTTTATCTTATAATGAAAGACCCACACTTCTTTTTTAAAGATTAAAATAAAGCATTTTAATATATTACTTTAGCAAATAAATTATACATGTTACATCATTTTTTTTTTTTTTTTTAAAGTTTAAAAAATCAATGTGCATGCCATTGTTTCAAAAATATTATTTAATAATAGAAGCTGCTTTTACTTATTTTATTATTGCAAATATTATCTTTTGAAGTTTAAAGTTTATTCTTTTTTTTTAAGTTTAATTCATAAAGTTCAAAGTTCTTTTAATAAAGTCTATCTTTTATTTTAAGAAGAAATCAGGAATGTTAAGATATCAAAGTCAAATAATTACCTAGGATTTTTTTAATACAACGGAAACAGCATAATGGAATTATTTTTAAACTCATCGATGACCGGTAAAATGACTCCTCTGTAGATCCTGTAACATGGTATGATTTTCATGGCTGGTTTGGCATACCCGCATTCCACTGTCCATTTAGTCTATTTAAACACGATCACTTTCCGAACTAATTGCAGATCTTAGATGCATAGAGAGCGGCTTCAGTCAACTGCAAACATGTTGGTTTTAACAATGCAACATTTTTTAGAGATATTACTTCAAGAAATATTTTATTAAAAAATGAGAAAGTCAGACCAAGAATGATCAAAAGTTGAGGTATTTATACTGTTTTAAACAATGGAAAACTTTATTAGCAGCAGCGTCTTTCATCTCGTGAAATAAAATCAGCTTTTGCTTCTATTTTTTATTAAAAAATTACATACACACATGCACATATATTTAATTATTTTATTATAAGATAAAATGAAATCTCTTTATTATTTTATTATAAATTCATTTAAAGAATATTAAATCATTTTTTTATTACAATATTTTTTTTCTTCTTTTAAACAAAAAAAATCTTATTATTTTAAACAGCGTTTACAGTTTATTTTATTTAATACAAATTTCCCCTCCCCCTGCTCTTTAGTTTTTACATTTTATTCTCTTAATTTTAAATTTTTATATTTTAAAACATGGGACTCATAAAATTAATTTAATATCAATGTACTTCGGTACAATATATATATATATATATATATATATATATTGAAAAAGATGCTTTGGTATGTTTCTATTATAAATAAGACCAAGAGGGGGATTTCAGTTAAAATTTTGACTTGTAAACCTGTGTGTGATCATATGTATATAAAAATGCACATATTTATCAGTAAAATAATTCTATGATATTAAAAATAATATAAATTTTATTTTTAAGAAAAGAGAAATTTGTATCTTTTATATAAGATTATTTTTAAAGCATTGTAAAACAATAACTTAACCTCAAAATAAAATTTTAATCTGTTGTAAAAACAAAAATTTAACGTTAAGATTGTTCAGATGAGACATGGAAAAGGAGTTAATTAATATGAAATGTAAATATGTCCTATATTAATTAGTTAAAAACCTGGCTTATTACTAATTAAAAACCTGGCTATTTTAAGATGTTAATCTAAAAAATTCTAGAAAAACATGTGGGAGAACAATAGGCCAAGTGGATATAAAAGCTCTCCAAAATCTATTGTTTCTTCAAGTTATCTATTCATTAATTCAGTCATTAGATTCTATAAAATTCTAGTTATTCATTCATTAAAAGCATTCCTTTAATGAATTCTGGATGAGTCTATTAGTCAAGAACATATTCCAGATGCTAGGATTCTTTATTCTGTGTGACAAGCTGCACTTCTTGCTAGTTCTTCTATCAAAATTATTAATACTTTGACAACAGTTCATGATAAGCAACCTACAGTTAGAAAATGAATTGACCAATTATTCCTAGTTGTGTTTTGTTGAATATAGGAACTTACCAAAATAAATTCTATGCTCTAAGCCTATCTCCAGCCTCCAACATGTCTTAAATTTACAAATCGGTAGAACACTGACTTCCTAAAGCCAATCTATAAAGAAGACTCTCAACTGATTTCCAGGACAATTACAACTATGAAATGGGCAAAGGTAGCTACCTCTGCAATAAATCACAGGAAGCAAAAGCAACAACCTTAATAGACTTAGGGATAAACTTTCATATATACTTTATAATAAGCCAGATATTGTAATAAGCATCTTCCTTACATATTGAAGCGGAATCTGTTGCACACATTCAGCTTCACTCTCTAATAATGTTTGAAACCACCAAACATGGATTCAAACCTAACCATTTAATTATAGGCCACCGGGGAGTGAAGGTATACCAATGCACATGGTTGTTTATGTATGTGTAAACTTTAAATTCATTTAACATTAATATGCATAAAAACAATTATATATTTTCATTACGGTAAACAATCGTGCGTATGTGTGTGTGACAGATCAATTTTAATAATTTAAAGCGTTGCATAATGTATATTTTATTTATACATATATTTTCATAGAGAGAAAGTTCGAGAGGGGAACGTAAAATTAGTAATTAAAAGACTTACCGTCTTCCAAATTATGAAAGAAATTTGTTTTATTGTAATATAGATTGATTTAACGTCATGATTAGTTAATGTTGATTCCGCAGGTCTATTTTCAGCTTAAAGTAGACCAAAACCAACTCTCGAACTTAATCTCATTTGTAGTCCAAAATATGCTGTATCATTGTAGTTATTAAAACATCCAGGAATTACCCAGCGGCGGTGATAATGAGTATAAATACAACCACATTTTCTAACTAAAAAGGAGACATGTCATTTTTCTAACGCATTGCTAAGGGGAAGTCACGCCCCTCTGAACAGCAACATGACGGGCTAATAAAACATAGATTTACTTCCCCGGATCTCTCCAAAAATCTAACCGATGCCTAAATACTCGGAAACCATCGTTCATCAATTACTGCCAAAATGAACTTAATATTGAGTAAAGAATGGACCGAAACCTTAATTTCGTCAATTTGTCATAAATTAATTCCTTTATCAAACATGGAACCAACACGTGCGCACCGGGCTGGAAATTCATCGGAAAGAAAGGTAATTCCTTGCCGTATAAACGAACTTTCATCTTAATAACCTTTTCTATTGTAAAATATAAATGTAAACATTTCTAGTTCTGAAATTTCTCCTAATGTAAAAATGTAATTACTTATTTCGTGATCGGTAATGCTAAGCCGATTAACTGCCTAAATAATGACCTCTTTTCTTTGTTTTATTATTTCTGTTTGTTGTATAATTAAACTGTAATTCTCACTTTCTAAACTCGATTACTAGGTTCTCACTCTCCTTGTATTTTATTTTAATGCGGCAATGTTTATTTAATATTATGCAAATCATATCAATTTTTAGTATGCTAATAACTCGATCTGGCGAATCAATCCTATTTATTTTTGCTATTCTGCCATTGCGGAATATTTAATCATAAACGTAAGTGTATTCACATTATAAAATTCGCCCGATCGAGAGATTTTCCTAAACTATGTTTTAATAATGAATACTATGCTTTTCACTACTATTTAAAATAAATGATTTACTATTGCTCCACGCTATTGATTAACATGATGAAAATTGAGTATTACCTAACTTTAATTCAGATCCTTATGTCTAGATGATTCATTTTATAAATTGCCCCGCCATCTAATGATAATTTAAGTCACTTAGTTCTCGGGTGGGTTAATATGCGTTTAGCGAAGGAATTTTAATGTTTTAATATTTATCCTTAAGATATTGAATAAACCCTTTAAGTAAGTTGTATGCCCCGTTTGGGACTGCCTTTAGATCATTATTTCATTACGTTAGACTTAATTAGTATTTTAAGGCTGTATAAATCAGAGTAAATCAAACCTGACAGCTTTCATAACGTGTCCCGGTGATAACATTCCTAATTCAGAAATGACGTTGTCATGCATTTTCTCGATAATGGAATATTTATATAAAGCACAATTCTCGACAGAGCGTGGAGGCCCCAGCTCTTACAGGTTGTCTTAGGTTAGGTAAGTGCTGCTATAGGTTAACATCCTACGAGGTGGAACCATAGTATCTTGCCAAACCAATTCCCAATGCTATCCGTCACAAATGCGGATAAGATTAATTTTCTTCGCTCCCAAATAAATTAAGCTCATCGTCCACTCAGGCCTTATCATGCGGTTCACACGTTATCATTCTTATCCTTCCATATGGTTCAGATGTCTATACGCTGTAATGATATAAGTTCCCTAAGTCATCCCAAAATTCTCGTTATAGTTTAAATTTAATTAACTTTAGTATATATACATTATCGCTTATTAGCGCTACCCATCCTTCATTCAATCACTATTAATACATCATTAATTAACTATTGAGAAAATCTATAAATGTAGACTCGCACGATAATATCAAAATGATCATATTTTTCCTATTTCTCTTCGCAGATAAGAAATAAATGAATCATCTCATAAGGTTCCAAAATAATTGACTTATAATTAATGTACCTTCCCTGAAATCCAAATGTAATCATATATTGAATAAAACAAACCTTCGTACCGTTATTAAGTTTGATCATATTCTGTGTAATTTAAAATCTTATAAGCATTCATTCTAAAAGCTTTGTCATGGGTTATTTTCCTTAACTTAGAAATATCATAGCGTGAGTAATATCAACCCGTTAAATCACATTAGCATACTAAGCCACAGAGTTCAAATAATTAAGTTATCATTATGTATATTTATTGGTGCATATCCATCAAACCTTGTTATGTTATCCGGTTTGACATGGAATGCCCAAGTGACCATAAGTGAAACCTAAATCGAGTGTTCAACATATATAATTTCTAATTCATTGTAAATCTCCATATCTAGTGATTCACATGATTAATCAATTATTATTAATATTACGTTTAATAAATTTACATTTAATAAGCTATCTTTTGGATATTTTTTGTTGGTTTGTGTGTGCACATCTATCATTACTTTGCGTTATCAATTAGTTAAGCCGTAGGTCTCTTGTATCTTTGCTGAACCTTTCTGGGCCGGAGTAAATTGAAGAGTATGCTGCTATCATCAGAAATGTTGTTTGTAATGTGATAGACTTGGGAAGTGGGCAATAGGGCGGAGTTCATGAGTATCCCTGACCTGTGTATCTTGTATATGATTGAACTCTAGGTACTTTTGCTTAGGTCCTAATTCTTGTTGGACGAACATACAATTCTGACCGGTACAATATATACCCATTTTTTGGTAAAAGTAATATTATATTTAAATGTATTTTTATTTTATGTTATGCATCTATTAATTAATATCATATATATATATATGAATATTTTAATGTATATTTTAGAATACGTTTTAATTTATAATTAATTATGTTTAAAAATAATTTGCTATAGAAGAAATTTTTCTATCTCTTCTTTCATTGAGAGTTTTGACAGTTTTAAATAAAGTCTTAATTTTAGAGTAAGTATTATTATTGTAACATAATTTGATTCTTCTCCCTTCTCCTCTTGAATATTTAAAATCTAAGTGTTTTTTTTTTACTTTTAAAAACACAAGTCTAAAGTTTAATCAGTCTGCAAAATCTTTTAAAGAAGATTGTAATAATGTTTTAAATTAACCATTTGTCTTAATTAATGTCAATCAATTTATTTTATATAGATGTGATTTGAATTTAGATTTGCTAAAACACTTGAACATTTGGACATAATATTCCTTATATAACACTAATCAACTACTTGTGTGTATCTACCTAAAATAAATCCATGTATAGACCATCATCATTTTATAGCATTTCCTTTTGTTCTTCATCAGGGTAGCTAAGTATCTACCCAGTTGATATTATTTTTATATTTCCTCTGGTTTCCCACATCATCTACTTCCTTCATCACATTCTATTTACCCTGTCATGGCCTGGCTTTGATATAGTCAGCATGCCCATTTTGTTTTATATTTTTACTATATATTAGTGAATAAAACCTCTGACCATGATGTTTTGGTCAAGCTCATATTCTTTTAAACTGGGGCTACCAATCGTTAAATCATCGACACTTGTTTTTGCATGGTAATCTTAAAAAGAGCATAACATGCCTCTTATATTGAATAGCCTATCATAATTTTTTGTTGCACTCATATGTGTCTTTATTATCAGGGTGTATATGCATAAGTATCGGATAAGATAAATTGAATATGTTCTTTCTTATTGAAAGTCATTCACATATAGAATATACATTCTATTTTATAAAATGGTGTTAAAAGATTATTTTGGTCTAATTAAATTAATTGAATTGGAGGATCAATTTAACTGTCAAAGCTATCAGTAATCAACATACTCTCCTAAAACATCCATAGATGCTATACTAATTAATTTTATGATTTCTTTAGTTTCTTTTAATTGTAATAAACATTATCATTATTATTATTTTAAAATTTGACTGACATTTGTTTATGCTATCTGTATATCAATTGTTTAATAGTTATGAGTCTCATACACTAAGCAGGACTAGTGTCAGGGGCAAGTAATTTATTTTATGTTAGGATGCTTATAATCATTAGTGTACATTCAGTCACTCAAATAAATTTTCTAGGTTCATTAATTAAGTAGCTTAGTAGCGCCCTCAAGTGACTGATGATCTTAACACTTGTAATGTCAGGTACAGAATATATTTTATTGAAACAGCCCAGCCAAAGTGAAAGTTAGTTTAAATTCCTTGGAAATTTTGCTTAAACAAGTGATAGAACATATGAAGAGTAGTTGAAAACATTAGGCATGTAAAAAAAGAAGTCAGTTAGTGTTAGTAATAATGTGTGGAAGTGAAGGGTGTTTTAGAATTGGTATTCATTATTAATGAATTGGTATTTATAAAGTAATTATATATTAATAAAATTGGCTTCTTTGAATATAAGAAAAAAATTAATAAAACAGAATACTGAGTCATTTAAAAAATAGAAAGAAAATGTTAGGAATAATTATCAGTTGTAAATATGGAAGATGATAAATAAAATGATAATTAAATAACTGATGGGCTAGCACAAAGAGAAGAGAGTTTTATTTTGATTAAAAATCCCCAAATAGTCAAAGATAAAGATAAGCATACAGAAATGTAAATGCTGTTCAATATGATGATAAAAAAATCAACAATATTTAATTGAAATGTTAGAAAAAAAACAATAGGAAACAATAGAGCAATATACACAAGAAAAGAGAGTTTAAGAGTGAAATTATAGAAAAGATAAAAGAAGTTCAAGAAGATCTAAAAAAGAAATGAAGCAGGAAATCATGGATAGAATAGACCAAAATCAGAATGCAATAGAGATTGTAGATAAAAATTTAAATGAGACTGAGGAAGTAGAACAAGGAGTGAATGAGGTGAAAGATGTGAGTAAAATTAATGAAGAGATAAGATTAGAAAGTATTAAAATAATAAAAGAAGTAGAGGTAGTAAAATAAATTGTTAGAGAAGTTAAAAAAGATTATGAGATTGATAGAGTAGAAGGAACAAAAGGTGACCTGATTATAAATGATATGATAAAAGAGATAAAAGCAGAAGGTATAATTATAAATAGTTAGAAAGATAGTGTTAAAGTATACTGAGTGCAAAAAAGAAATAATACAGATAAAAGAGTTAGTGCAGAATCAATTAAAATGCTAAATGAAGCTGTAGGAATTAGGGAGGAAAATTCCATGTGAAATAAAAGGCAGAATAGGGAATATATAAAAGAAGTTTTATAGAATAGATAAGCAAGAAATTGAAAGAAATAGCAATAAGATAAAAAGAGAGCAAGAATATACAGAGGTAAAAATAGGGTTGAAACAGAGATTTGCATAAATTATGAAAAAAAAAAAACTCTTAAAAAAACTTCGTAATAGAAGTAGATAAAATTGTAGTAGATTAATAAAATACCACCAGGTCAAAGGGAAAAAAATGAAAAAAATACTGCCAAATTTAGAAGAAAAGATATGCCTCAGATTCACACAGTGGTGGTAAATTATAGGGAATATATTGATCAAATGTATGTAAAAAAAAAAAAAGAACTTCCAGATAGAGATCAAAGAAGAAGCAATAAGTAGAAACAAAAAGTTAGTCGAGAGTAGTAAAATCCAATAGACAGACTACATAGCAAATAGTCAGCAGAAATTTAACTTCTTTGTATATCCAATTTTAAAAAAAAAATCAAAATTTCATTTTTTTTTTTTTTTCCATAGCAGTTGAAACAGACACTTTACTATGTTTCAAATATGTATAAGACCAAAAAGGGATTTCACTTAAAATTTCTATTTATAGATTAATTTTGAAATTTTTCTAATTAAATTTTATATTAAGCATGAGTGTGATCATGTGTATATAAACACATGCACATTTATCAGTAAAATAATTCTGTCATATTAAAAATAATGTAAATTTTATTTTTAAAAACAGAGAAATTTCTACAAAAGATTATTTTTAACATTTTGTAGAACAATACTTCTCATCAAAATAAAATTTTAATTTGTTGTAAAAACAAAAACTTAAAAGTTAAGATTGTTCAGATAAGACGTAAAAAGAATAAAGAATTAATTAGTATGGAATGTAAAAATGTCCTACTTTAATTAGTTATAAACTTGGCTTATTAATTACTTAAAAACCTGGCTATTTTAATATGTTAATCTAGAAAATTCTAGAAAGACATGTGGGAGAACAATACAAAAGCTCTCCAAAATATATTGTTTCATTCAAGTTATTCATTCATTAACTCCTTCATTAGATTCTATAAAATTCAAGCTATTCATTCTTTAGAAGTGTTCTCTGATTGCATTCTGGCAAACTCTACTAATCAAGATCATATTCCTGATACTAGAGCTCTTTCTTCTGTGGAACAAGCCACACTTCGTCCCAGTTCTATCAAAATTATTGATATTCTGACAATAGCTTGGACAAGTGGGCAGCAGTTATAAAGTAAAGTGACCAATTATTCCTAGTGGTGTTTTCCTAAATATGTGAGGCTAGGTAATTACCAAAGGTGAACTCCATATTCTAAGCTTTTCACCAGCTTCCTAAATATCTTAAATTTACAAATTTGTAGAAAGCTGATCTCCAAAAGCCACCCTACATAGAAGATTCTCAAATGACTACCCAGACAACTACAACTATAAAATGGACAAAAGTAGCCATTTTTTCAATAAACTGTAAAAAGTGAAAGCAACAATACTGATAGACTTAGGGGAAAAAATAAAATCTTTCATATAGCTTAAAATAAGTCAGAAGTTGTTATACATGTTTTCCTTACATATATGTGCATTATTTTTGTTAACAGTAATATTAAATTTAAATGTATTTTTTTTCTTTTACTTTATGCGTCTATTAATTGATCTCATATATATATATATATATATATGAATGTTTAATGTTTCTTTTAGACTACATCTTAATTTATATTTTATTATGTTTAAAAATAATTTGCTATAGAACAAATTTTCTCTCTCTTATTTCATTGGGAATTTTGACAGTTTTACATAAAGTCTTACCTTTAGAATAAGTATTATTATTGTAGAATATTTTTATTCCTCTCCTTTCCTCTCTTTAATATTTAAAGCCTAAGCGTTTTCTTTCCTTTTAAAAAAAACAAGTCTAAAGTTTAATCAGTCTACAAAATATTTTAAAGAAGATTGTAATAATGTTGAAAATTAACCTTTTCTTTTAATTAGGATTAATAAATTTATTTTATATAGGTGTGATTTGAAGTTAGATTTTCTAAAACACTTCAATGCTTAAACATAATATGCCTTATATAAAATTATTTATATACTTGTGTATCTATACCTAAAAAAATCCATATGTAAATCATAGTTATATTATAGGATTTTCTTTTTTTCTTCATCAAGGTATATATATGTAAGTATTGAAGCTGTAAATATCCTATTCATATTTACACTTCATTTAAAGCAAATGGTAGCAGCACTGGTATGGGGCTTGAACCCATTCTATGGCTCACGGTTGCTGTCTCAAGCATTAGGCAGCTATGTATACTAATAATTATCATGTCATAATCTAATATAATATTTTTTGTATCATCATGTACGTACGTGTGTGCTCATACATGCACATAAAATAATCTTCGTTATTATATAATATGTAATTGTAAATTGTATTCATTTAAAAAAAAATATCTAATATATTGGCATTTACCATTATATTTTAAAATAATGTCTGAAAAACTAACTGGTTGATTAATTTCTAATATTTTAGAAATTTATTTATGTTAATTACTAAACTTGAATATTACAAATTAAAAGTAAATTATTAAACATATAAGTGTTACATATAGTTCAAATGGTTTTGTTAAAATTTCGTACTAATTATTTTATTTTGTAACATTTATATTTATTAGTCTAAAAGAAAATACCTCAAATATGATTTATTTAAAACAGTCAATTCTAGTATTATTAATTGTGAGGCTCATTAATTATCGTAATTTATAAAGTATAACAAAATTTTAAGAATTTCATGATTAAAGTTTTTTGTTGTTGTTGTTGTTGCTAATTAAATTATTTACTAATCTCCAATCCAAGTAAATGAGCTATATATTGTGGATTGAGATTAGAGCAACTCATTATTAAATTTAATTAAAAAAAATTGCTGTGTTTGGTGATTTCTTTATATTTTTTATAGCCATGTGGAAGTTTGGATTTGCCATCTTGGGATGAGCCAGCCAATAGCAGGAAATCATCATCAACACCAACCACAGAGAACCACCTTGGAAAATTGCAATTGGTAGTTGTCAAAGTTAGATGGATACTATAGATAATTTTGGGATTAGATAAATAGCCCAAAAACATTTAAAAAGTGATTATTTTAACTTACCTTTTTGTTTGTAATATTTTCCGTGTGTTAATATTGGGGACGTAAATATCTTTAAAGGTTATTATAATACTTACTTGGATTTTATAATATAACTGATATGTAAACGACAATTAAAAGCTACATTTAATGGTAAAGGTTTGCTATAGCGGCCCCAATATGTTGGCCCTTTATTGATTAAAATTATAATTAAATTGTTTAAAAAGCTTAGTATATGCTACTATATTACAATTACATTAAAATTTAATCTAATGTAAAAGATAATAAAAAAGACATTTACCTTTTTAAAGAATTTGAATGTTGGATTAATTACAAGACATTAATTTAAAAAAATAGTTTTAATTTCTTTGAATGTTAAGAATATAAACTGTCTACAATGTAAGAATTTAAACTATCTGCATTTATAGCACATTGCAAAAAAAACAAACAAACACCCTCTGTGTTCAACAATTTGAATTGCACACACACATGTGTATAGTTTTATAGTTGGAAAAAAAGGCTGCTACATGCTTAGTACCTGACGGTGAAATTTTGAGTGTTGCTGCTATTCTGGCAAAAGAATGGAATCTGCACCAGTTATGGAATGCCATACAAACTACAGAATTGGCCATCAAATGGCTTGCAGGATGACTCCTTCTGAAGAACTACGCCTTATGCCAACAGTGTGGTGTTCGTTGTTCACTGGTGATGTATTCTACGGGCTTAGATGGGTGTAGATGGCAATGCAGAATATGTCACCATTGCAGCTCAATCAGAAAGGGGGCTTTCTTTTCCCAAAGTCATCTGTCTCTGGGAACAATTATAAACATAGTGTATTTTTGGGTGCATAATTTGCCCATTAATACATTGTGCATGATAATGGCATCAGCAAAAAAATAATCATTGACTGGGCTATTTTTTTCCGGGAGGAATGTGCCAAATATTTTGACACAAATCCAACAGTTCTCAGTGGATTTGATGACAATGGGGAGCCATTAATCATTGAAATTGACAAAACCTATTATTTCCACCGCAAATATCACAGGGGGACTATATGGTGAGATCATTGGGTCTTTAGCGATATAGAGAGAGCATCAAGAAACTGCTTCTTGACAGAAGTTGCAGATAGGATGGTTGATACACTGGAGGGCCTGATACAGCAGTTCATTTTACCAGGTATGCACATTATTTCAGATGGCTGGGCTGCGTACAATAACATCAGCAGTCTCAACAATGGTGTATATATGCATTCAGTTGTCATCCATCAGGACAATTTCATGCATTCTGCAGACCAAGGAATACACATGCAGAATATTGAAAATGTGTGGATGAGAGCAAAGCGTAAGCTGAAACTCCAATCTGGCACTAGCAGATCTTTGTTTTCAACATACCTGCATGAATTTGCCCTCCAGAGTAGATACAGCAATACCGCTTTTTTCTCCAACTTCCTAGAGTGTATAGGACATAATTATGTTTAAAAAGGTAAATTTTTTTTTATTATCTTTTACATTTGAATAAATTTTCATGTAATTGTAATATTGCAGTATATATGTAATTTACATTGATTAAATTTTAATGTAATTGTAATATAGTAGCATATACTTTTTTTGCAACATGTGCTATAAATGTAGATAGTTTAAATTCTTAAGTTGTAGAGAGTTTAAATTCTTAACTTTCAAAGAAATTAAAACTAATTCTTTTAATTAATGTCATGCAATTAATCCAATATTCAAATTCTTTAAAAAGGTAAATGTTTTTTTTTTTATTATCTTTTACATTTGATTAAATTTTAATTTAATTGTAATATAGTAACATATACATAAGATTTTTAAACAATTTAGTTATAATTTTAAACAATAGAGGGTCAACATATTGAGACTGCTATAGTACACCTTTACCCATTTAATTACCAATTAATTTAAATTAATAGTGGTCATCATGTGACCATATTTCATGAGTATTGTTAAAATTTATCTCTGCAAATTATGTAGGAGTGTATTCGAATTTATTTAAAATAAAATAAAAATGACTACCATTTATTTAGAAACATATCAGAAAATATCTAATTGTTTAAATGAAATAGCCTCAATGTGTATATTATATCTATATGTATATCTATTAGTTTATGTAATCTCTATCATATTTTAAGATCTTTTATTAAATCATCAAATGACTGCAAATTTTAAATAATATTAAATAAAGCTGTGTTTTCTTTGATATATAACTAACTCAATGTTTTCGGAACCATAAAGATTTTAAATGTGGAAGCAAGCTTCTTTCTTAAATCATCCCTCTTTGCTATGTATTCATTAAAGACCCATTTCTTTTCTTTTGTTGTTATGGACATTCTGTTGCAAAATAGCCATTTTATTGAATCAGGAATTAACATGTTGTGATCATTTATGACACAAACTTTATCTTTTTTAGGCATTATATTGTTATAGGTGCAATTATTGCTTCCCTACCTTCTTTGCTTTGCTTACCTTAAGAGGTTTTGAAATAAATCAATCTTAAAGTTTGATTCACATATGAAAGTCAAGGAATTCCCAGCTCATGGATCTTGGTTTTCCTATCCTACCCAAGGTATCTAGATCAACTAGTATGTGAAAATCCCTTATGTGAATGATATGTTTTAGTTAGAGAATTGGCATGTTTTCATGGGATTTCTTTATTGTAGTATAAAATGTTTGGTTAAAGGGCCACATATTTTATACCTTATATATATATGATCTGTATCATTTTATAGGCATATATATATGATCTGTATCAGGTAGGCAAAGCATAGTTCAAGGATAATAATGATTACTTTATTTTATTGTACTTGTAAAGTCATACCGCCTTTTTTATTATTATTATTATTATTATTTTTATTATTATTATTATTATTATTATTATTATTATTATTATTATTATTATTATTATTATTATTATTATTATTATTATTAAAAAATAGATTCTTTTATATTCTGAAATGCTCTTTTGAAATCGAACGTCTATACTCGTTTATCATTAATAATTAAGCACATAACTGATCGTTATTGAAAATTAATCATTTTGCTTCCACATAAGTTATTAAATTGAAATTCTATACTAATACAATTCTAAATTAATTATGGTATATAATGATATTTATTTATTTTTAAATTTGAATATCAAAGAGGACTAACTTTTATTTGGTATTATTTTGTTATTGGCATCTTAATTACAAATGTCTTATAAATCTATTGTAGGTACTCAATCGCACACTCAAACAGTATATATTTTATGTTTCATATGTTAAACTATGTAATCAATAGTTAGTAATTGCAATTCAAACGATCTAAAATCCCAAGTTGTATAAACAAATTTCTATCTTTGTAAAATCCATCATTATGTTAATTAATAAACCATTTTGATATTTAATTTTAGATTGCCTTTCATTTATACTGTTTTGAATCTCTAGTATAAATTACTCTATTAATTGAGGTTTTATTAATATTGAATTCAACATATATGTAATCTGACAGGAATGTCATTATTATTATTACAACTCCAATTTATTAATTGTTACTAAATTAATCCTCAATCATTCAAAAGGAATGATTATTATTTAAATGTTAATTGCTCATGTGTCTCTTAATATTATATTACTCAATCTCCCACGAACTGTGGCCCCAGCTGGGCCGGAATAAAAAAAAGGGGTATTACTGATATCATCAAAAATGTTATTTATTAGTTGGAAACTTGGGAATTCATGCAAATAGGTAGGAATCTGTGATGCCTCTGACTTATGTATCTTGTGCTTGGTCAGACTCTAGGTACTTTTGCTTGGGTTCTGGGTTTTGTTGAATGGATACATGCTTTTGACTGGTACAGTATCTACCTGGTCAATATTATTAGCATATTTCCTCTGGTTGCCCTAATCATCTACCGCTTTCATGGCAGTCAATTTATGCTTGTGTGACTTAACTTTGGTATAATTATCATGCCTACTTTGTTTGATATTCTCACTAATGTATTAGCAGATTCTTTGGTGCTTCTGACCACAATGTTTCAGTCAAGCTCATATTCATTTAAATTGGGGTTACCAATCATTGAATCCCCAACTCACTTGTTTTTGCATGGTAAACATAGAAAGAGCTTATCATGCATCTCTTATAATGAATAGCCCATCTTATTTTATCTATAATTATTTGGTGGTTTAGATATTATCACACACAAGTGTCTTTATTTTCAATGCATATATGCAAAAATGTCCAATAAGATAAATTGAATATTTTCTATCTCATTAAAAGTTATTCACACATAGAGCATACATCTTATTTTGTAAAATATTGTTAAAAGATTATTTTAGATTTATTGAAGTAATTGAATTGGGGGATCAATTTAACTGTCAAAGCTGTCAATAATAAATGTACCCTCTTAAGACATCCATAGATGCAATATTAATTAATTTTATGACTTCTTTAGTTTCTTTAAATTATAATAAACATTATCATTATTATTACTTTTAAATTTGGCTGATGTTTGTTTACTTTATCGGTCTACCAATTCTTTAATACTTATTAGTCTCATGGTCGAAGTTGAGTTAGTGTCTGAGGAAAATAATTTATTTTATATTAGGTCTGCTCATCATTGTTAATGAATATTCAGTCACATCAAATAAATTTTCTAGGCTCATTACGTAGCCTAGTGAACGATTTTTGTAATGCATGTGGTGTTTTGTACAATATATTGAAAACTGTAAAGTTAATATCAGTGTTTCGTTTTATGATGTATATATTTAAATATTATATGTGTAATGGAAATTATTTGTGTATTTTTACAAAAAAATGTCAAAATATATGTATACTTATAAGTAAGAGTAAATAAATTTCCACATACACATATGACAGTCTATGTGTGCATATATATATATATATATATATATGTGTGTGTGTGTGTGGGTGGTTGTGTAATTAATCAAAAATTGAAATCAAAAATTATGATAAATTTTGCAAAGTATATCTTTCATAAATAATAATTTAATTTATTAGTAAAAGTTACATCAAATAATAATATGAGGATGATTATGCAAACTACAGATTAAAAAATATTATTTAAAATGACAAAATGAAAATCATTTTTAATTCAATATCAATTCAGTGAATAAGACTTATGTTTAAAAAATTTAACTTAAAATAATTTAATCAAAGCTACTTTGAAAAACTCATGGATAAAAAAAATCCAATTAATTTAGTTAAAGTGATTTCTTTTCATTCAAAGTGATAATTTTAAATTACAAATTTTCATTGTTAAAAATAAATGCATTAAAATATCAAAGCAAAGATTTAAAAAGAATTGTATTTCTAAAGTAAAAACTTTCATATATATGTAATATTTAAATATTAACGTATTGCTATTTAAGATGGCGGAATATGCCGAAGCTGACTATAACAAAGGATATTAGTCTTCAATTTTATATAGGCATTTTTTAAAATTTTGTAGTTTTATTCTAGTGAATTATTTTATTTTATATATATATACTGAAAGTATACTGATAATTTATCCATGTAATAAATGATACAAAATCTCAGTTACAATGTTACCTGGTAACGACCAATTAAGACCAATTAAAACCATAAGTGCAAGCTGAAATCGTAACAAATTTCAACTTGCACTATCTGTTTTACTCCATATTTCTTGATTATATAATATTATAAGTTCAATAATTGGAATTATTATCGCTTTTCTGTACACTTGTAATATTAAATATATAAATGATAGGAAATTTAACCCAAAAAAGATAGACACATGTTTATAAATTTTAGATTTTATTCATGCTAAGCATGTTTTCAAATTTTCTTCTTTTGTACATGACAATACTTCATATCCCAGAAAATAATAAAGATGGTCTTTGTTGGATAGGATTTCAAAAAGGATCAAACAATATTCTTACTTTATTAAGAATTTTAATTAGCTTCATACAAAATTTCATTCTGAAAAAACTTTCAATTCGGATTGAAAGCATGCTTAACATAAATAAAAGCCAAAATTTATAAACATATTTGTTTTTTTTCTGTGTTAAATGTCCTAACATTTATATATTTAACATTATATAAGGTTTATCTAGGAATCTTCCTATGTAATCTTGGAATGATTATACCTAATAATAATGCTGCCAGAGTTCACATTAATAAATTTATTTTGAAATATCATAATTTTCCACCTATAACTAAAGATTCATTTTGCTGAAGACTGCTTTTCATGTGGGGATGATTTGCTTCACAAGCTATTACTTACTAGTAACAAAATGGGCTGAAAGAAGGCTCACACCCATACACCACAAATAAGTAGATACTTTTAAATTGATATTTCAGCAGGGTTTAGACAATATTATTTGAAACATTTAATTTTTAATATAAAATATAGTTAGTATTTTTTAACAAAAGACTGATATTTGGAGAAATCCTTAATGAATAATAAAACCAGGACTATATAATGATTTTTATTTTCCTTTTATACTTGATGAAATATTAGTGAATAAAATAGTTTTTATTAAATGGGAAATTCAAAGCCAAGAAAAGGGTAAATTAAAATATATTTTATTGGTAGTTTTTTTTTTAAATCATTAATATTTTTTTTTTTATCAAATACTGTATAAAAAAGTAATAAATAATGATAATGAAAATAAAATTTTAGAGCAAGTACACGAATATTTACGTAAAAGAATTACGTAAAATTCCATTTTTATTATAGTTCTACTTATGAATGAAAACATAAATTTAAAATAATATGGATAGAAAAAATACTTATAATTAAAACAAAGTATGAAACAGAAATGTATAAAGAAAAAAAAAACTGCAAATATATGAGAAAGAAATCATTCATAGAAAAAAAATTAATTTTCAATATGTATATAATATTAAAATTATATTCTTAAATATATATATATTGTAACGGGATATATATATATGCGTTACAATTAAATTCTAATACGTTATGTTTTGTAAATATCTAATACTGAATTAAAAACACACACGTTCAAAATGTACAAATAACGAATTATTAATTTATTAATGTTTTATTAAAATAAGTTTTAAAAAAAAATTATAGAATCGAAACAAAGATTCTAAATCTTTAAATAAAGTATAAAATAAAAACCTTTTTTTAATAATAGCAAAGATTTTTTTAATTTTCAAATATAAAAATTACAAACAGATCCTTAAGGCAAAATGACAATTAAAAAAATGATTACAAAATAGATAAGAGTTCCCGCCCAGAGATAGAGACACAGACCTCAGTGGAAAACCCAAAATCTTAACTTGGACACAAAGAATAAATCAATAAAATACAGACATGAAGTATGTTTGATGAATCCTGCATTCCAGAGATAAGGTGCCTAGGGACTATAAAAGAAAAATCCAAAATATAATTAATTAATTGGAGAGAATCAGAAAATTAAAACTTTAAATTCAATTGTCTTTGTTGAAAACAGAAAATTTTTAAAAAAGCTATTGTCACCGTCACTAAGAATGTAGTCAGCATCAACGGGCTTCCTTCGGTGTGGCCGGCTGAAGGTAGCTTTCCTATACACGGAGCCCAGGATAAAACAACTGGTACCGTCTTCAGAAAACATTGTAAATGTGTCTTCATAAATCGTCATCGCCCACTAGAAATGGATCTTGTATAAACTCAGATCTTCGTCGCGAAGGAATGAGCATGGATAAATAGAGGTATAAATTTATAAATGATCAACTTAAATATAAACTCTCTTAAGCTTGAAATCTTTCGGATTTTATTTGTGTTTTAAAAAATGAACTATAAACTTTCTTGCCTGAATAAATCTGAACTTTTCTGTATCTTTTATAAACTTTGCAATTTTAAAACTCTTAGCTAAAGTTTTCAACGTAATCTTTTAAAAAAATATTGTATTTTATTTTTGTTTATTCATGTTCAATTAATATCTGTTTGTAATAGGGTGGGGGTTGCTATTGCAAACGAATGTAAAGATAGAAAACACATTGTTATTTGTGCATTATTAAATTTTAAAAGTAGGTTAAAAATAGTATTTCTGGAAAGAAAATAAGTTAAATATAATGTCATTTTAAAATGATTTTGAAACCATAAACTAAAGATTTTTTGTTTTGAATTAAATTAATAAAATGATTTAAATGTTAGTTGAGTATATATGGCTGCTAGATTAGTTTAAATATATGTTAGTTTAAAGAGGATTTGATTTCGGACTATTTGTAGTTGTGTCAATTCTGGTGGAGAGATATGTGGATGTTTATATCAATATAATGTGAAGTGTGTTAGCACCTAGGGTGATGAGTCCAACTGAATGCGTGACCCCAAAGAGGTAGTCATACCGTTGAAATGGATGCAGACGTATTTCCTGCACCATTGACCCCTTCCAGCTCTATGGATAAGCCGGCAAGATAAGACTGCTCTCCCATCCATACATAGCGTTTCTTTTTATTATTTTATATGCATGTTTCCTTCGCCTGACAGATGCACATTCCTGCGGGACGAAGGCCATGTTTTCTCCAATAATATCATGCTGTTCAGACACACTTTCCTGTCAATGTGATTCTATGCTAACATGTTCACATTGCATTGGTTGCTGATATATATATATATATATATATATATATATATATATCTGGAAGCGAGTATTGGTGTGGCTGCAGATTTTTAGTCTGGAGACAAGTGATTTGAAAATTTGTGAGTGCATCTAGGTAGCTCATTTATACTCAACATTTCTAAGATTAAAAATAAAAGCCAAAAACAAATAAAAATAATAGTAAATAATAATGAAACATAAAATATAATTTTTTCTTATATAATAATTTTAAAGTTTGGGCGTTATTGATTATATACGTAAATAAAATCTATTGTGTGTTAATAATACTGACAGTGATCTAGTGATTGTTTTTTTTTGTCTAATCTTTATTAAAAATATATTTTAAATAAATATATTAAGTTTCTGCATCTACTTGAGCTAGTGACTTGGGCTGGCGGTCGTGGTCTTAACAGCGCATATCTGCCTACTCTATAAATTTTCTAGGTTCAAAGTAGCCTAGTGGCGCTCTGTCGGCAGATATGGTAAGACTGTTACTTCACCATTATCTCCAACTGTTATAATATATATGATTGAATAAAAGATGATTCACAGTTATTATCTTCTTAAATTACTTATTTAAAAAAATTGAATATTTTATTGCTCAGAAATTCTTAAGCATGAAAAATATATAATATTTCAGTTTATAATATTTACTTAAAATGTTGGAAATCAGGCTATCTCCATGATTAAGCATTGAATAGAATTTTAAGGTATAATTTTTTGTAAGGATCTAATATATATTTTAAGTAATCTACTCTACTAACATGCTATAATAACACCACAGATACTTAACACCTATACATAAATGCAATATCTTCCAATATCACCATTTTTCCACAGCTAATGTTTCATGATTGAATAGGTTGAATATTCATATTTTAGCTGATCACTTCTGATGATTTTAATTCATGACTTTGATAGTTTCAATCCTATAAAATTATGTCATTATAACTGTCGTATCTGACCCTGCCTTCAAAAACGGACTATTCCAGATTCCTTACATGATTGGATAGCAACTGGATGCTAGCCAATCAGGTAAGGATTCTGGAATAGTCCACTTCTGAAGGCAGAGTCAGATATGGCAATAACTGTGTTAAATTAGTTGTGGAAAATACTTTTAATAGCTGTATTTTTTTTTTTTGCAAAGCAACTGTCACTGAATTATAACAATGAAAGATGACTGCCATAGCTTGAAATCTTTTCATGCATTGTCAGCATTTCTTATTTCTTGTAGCTGCAAAATGGTCTTTATGGGCATCATGACTCCCACACAACACCTTCTGTTCTTCTCTGGTATATCAACTCCAATGTATAACAAGAACAAATCTTCTCGGCACACTCTGCTCCAAATAGATTTCTTATTGTTTTTCTTTCATTGTTCTTGCTTTAATCTCATATATCACTAATTACTACTAATCAATAAATAAATATCTGATTACAATATTTAATTTTAATTAAACCATGAAATGTATTTATTAAAAAAAAATAATTTTCATAAAAACAAAAATTTGTTTCTGATTTTTGAAAGTTTGCAGGTATTTTTTCACTTTGATTATTTATATTTAATTACATATCTATATTTTTGTTGGTCTGAAGATTTATGATGATATAATTTTAATAGAAATTGTATGTTGGACTGCTTCCATTATCTAATATTAAATATTGAATGTCTTTATAAAAATTTCAAACTTTAAACTTTCCAAATACTTTCAACTGTAAGTAATAGCACTGGTATTAAGATATAAAACAACATTTGAGTGGAAATATTCTTCTCTCTTCAAGTATTGCTGATCTAACCAGAGACAGCACTAGTATGAGAACCAAACTTGGACCTTTGGATTCTCAATATTGAATTTAAGGTAATACTCTAATTAACTGAGCCTTTAGCAAAATCACTCAGTTCGTTAGAGCATTAACTTAAATTGAATATTCAGAATTTAAAGATCCAGCTTCACTCTCATTCCAGTAATGTCACTGCTCAGGCCAGCATATCTGAAAAGGAGAATCCCACTCAAAATGTTGTGTTATATATTAAACTATGTGCTATTAGTATCAATCAAATGTGTTTGAAAAGATTATATTTTTTATTTTCTAAAGAACATTTTGTATATAAATTAGATTTGAACTCGGACTTTCACACGACCCTCAACTCACCAAGCCATCTCATATTGCTGACCCAATTGATCACACACATGATGAAAAGATAAAAAATCACCAATATACGTATTTCATGCTAAACCAGATTTGAATTGTCCATTAATGTATGAAGATTGACTATCTTAATATAAAGCTGATCACCGATTGTATATATGTGTGGAGATAGTAATCTGGACCAACTGATGATTGCTGCTTTAGCATGAAATATATATATATATATATATTGGTGACTATTTATCTCTTTAACATGTTTGTGATGATGCGAGTCAGAAATATGAGATGGCTTGGAGAGTTGAGGGTCGTGTGAAACTCTGAGTTCAAATCCCCTTATATATTTCATTATATATGTGCAAGTGTGTGCAAGTCTGTTCAGTGTATTAAATTAAATATTAGATTATGAAAATAGTCTAATATATAATTTATATCTGTATTCTATATTTTCTCTAAAAGAAGATATAAATTGATTATTTATATTGCGTTCTAAATTAATATTTTAAAAATCAGAGAATACAATATTTTTTTAATTACAATATTTTAATATTTATTTCTTACAATGTTTGCAAAATAATTAAACATATAACTTTTAAAATATGCATATTTTCACTAATCTTTTACTTTCATATTGTACTTAATAAGTTTATATATTAAATATCAATTGAGACATACTTTTATTTCAATCACTCTTATTTTGTCTATTTCTTTTATTTTGATATAGAATTATATCAAGCATGACTAAGTTCATGTAATTACAATATCGCCTCCTAAAATTATGAGATAATTATTTCCATTTCTCATTATTACAATTTTTGCTCTGATTTCACTTAAATCAATTTGCCATTAATGGACTTGTAAGCTATGATGCTAATCAAGCTTCTTTCTGGCGGATTATTTAATTGAATATAGTACTACATAGCATGGTGTAGTGTGTATTGTTTTAAATTGTAGTTGCTCTTCAGAACTTAGCTGATTACAAAGGTCTATGAATTAATGATTTGAATTGTAGACTTAATAAGTGCTTTTAATCACTACTAAACTTATCAATTGTTATTTTTTGCTGCCTCTCTCCCAAATCAATGATCAATTACATGTATAATCATGTTACCATACACATCTGCAGGTAACCTGCACTGCATTAGCAATGAAAATCCATGCTGCAATACATATATAGATAATGTATATTGAAATCTAAAGATACATTGAATAGATCAAAGCTATATACTATATCGGAGAGAGATGCAGTTGCAATTAATCAAAATGACAGTAGAAATACTAAACTGGTATATAAATAGTCCCAGAAAATATATATTAAAGTTCTACACAAAAATAGTAACCATCTCTTATTAATACTCAAGTAAAATATATATCTGATTAGTGTATAGCAAGAATGTACATACAACTACACAATAACAAATAGACATAATCAAAAAATGCACCATGCCACCAACTTCAATCACCTCCCAGATGATTACAGTGATTAACCCTGCAACATTCCACTCACCCCCTGCATATTGAAAGACATAATTCTCCTAAATATAAATTCAATATCTGATGTGTTTTGCTTTTGCTGTAATCTTAATGCAAAAAATTATCTATTGAGAATCTCCAATTTAAATCTTTATTCTTTGAAACATTTTGAGAGAAATAAAACTATAATTTGGCAATAGAAATGAGAAAAGATGGTTTTCCCTTTTGGGGTTCCCCCAATCTTAGTTCCACTCCATGTTCCTTTCAATTTTTCTATGAAGTGTATTCATTTTCTCTTACATATCTCCATACTATTAATATGAGGTTATTTATTTTGCTGATTAAAGCATCTTTGCTTATATAAAACATATTTAACAGCTTGGCTAACATTTCAATCATTCATTGATCAATGTCGCTGAGCATCTGCTTTTTGTTAAAGAAAAAATTTTTCTTCTAATTATTCTATTGATTTGTTCTTTGATAAATTCATAAATAGTTAATACCCTCAATCTTGCCATATATGCCACATCTTACTTATATCTTTCTTAAAACATCTGGTATATTATGTCTTCCTCATATTCTACCCCATAGGTATTCTATAATGCTTCTCTTTAATTATGAATAGTGTTCAGAATATTGAATATAGAAACCTATCAGATTTGAAAGGCTCCTTATATGGCTTACTGCTATAACCAAAATATTTTCTTTTAACATTGCATTTAAATTAAAACAATGTTAAAGTCTATAGATCCCTCACTAAATCCCTAAATTTCCTAATTTATAACAATTTATTCACTTATTATACAATCCACTGTTGAATAGGATTTGATCTTAGAATTTCTTAACTATTTTTTTCACTTTACTCTCACTTTTTTCTGTATGGCTGGTTTCTGTTTAAATCCCATTTGCAAATTATCTTTCAAATATGTTGCTAAGATTATATTCTTTCCTATCAGTTTTTGACTTGAGACTTTCAATTCCCTTATGTCATTCTTGTTTCATATTGGTATTCACCATTTCCTCTTCTTTTACCTTACTTTCTGTGTATCCATCCTGTAGTTCATTTATCTTTACTACTATTTTTATTCCCTCTTACATCTTTAATAATGCTCCATTTTCCTTTTTACTTTATTTACACAGGTTATTATTTCAAGCATTTGAAATCTATCTTATCTAATCACTTCTCTTGTTCATTTTGACTTCACTATCTATTTTCTATTTCCAGGTGAATTTTTTTTCCAGATTTTAGATATGCTTAGAGATTGTTTTTATTTTACTTTTTTATTCCATTTCCCATTTCTTTTAAAGTTGTTATCATTAATAGCTGATTTTTCTCTTTTTCTTTCAGTATTCTTCCCTAATGTGTTGGTTCTCCTCTTTGTTTTCTTTTAGTATCATTTCCATTATTTGATATTTTTTATAGCTTATTATATATAATTTTCTTTTAACATTCTCATCATAAAATTTTTGAATCTTCATCTTTATTTTCTTTTAACATTCTTTCAATAATTTTCTGACTTTCCACTTTTCTTTCAACATTCTCTCTATAAATTTTTCAAATCTCCTCTTTATTTTAATCCAGAGGCAAAACTCTTCATACATGTGTCACTCAGTGCAAGCATAAAAATGATCATGTGATCGACTTTATTTTCTTTGAGTGTTCTTTCTATAATTTACTAAAGCAATTTATGACTACTTCCTTATTAGTATTTTGCTTGACAAGTGACTTTGAATTTTCCATTTCTCAATGTCCTTGCTCATTAGATGATGCTTTCTAACACTTCTGAAATACTCATTTCATCTTCATTCCTTATTTCTTTACTTTTCATAATTTTTATTTGTGTCTTTTTCAATTTTCGATCTTGCCAACATCTAATTCCTTTTCTTATTTTCAATAAAGTGCTTTTCACAAATGATTATTATTTTTATTTTACAATCCTCAACCTCTTAATGTACACGCCAATACCAATACTATGTTTAAGTCTAATATTTTCCTTAATTATTTTGTTCATTTTTAATCTTTTTGTTTATCTATCCAATAAGTATCTCTCACTTCTTTAAGTGTTAACACACCCTAAATTAGTACTCTTAGTAATATTTTTTTGTATAATTTATATATTAAATCTATTCTTAAATCTAACTTCAAATTATATATTATATAAAATTATTTTATTTGTATTCCACTGCCATTAAATAAATATTTATTATAAATATTTCCTAATGCAAAATACCACTAGTAAAAATAGCATACACATATAGAATAAAATAAGTCAATAGCCTATTGCTTGGGGATTATTCATAAAAAGTTTGAATACTAAAAATAACAGAAGCTGATAGTTTCCACTACATGTGCAAGTCAACATAAACATATTTCAATAAATATATTCTAAAAAATGTAATATCTAATTTTTTGATACACTTTTTTTTCTTCTTCCAAAAAGCATTTCAGCATAGAATTAGTTAAAATCCATTACTTTCCCACACCTTTATAGAAAAAAAAAAGTTCTAAATGTTAAAGTAAAAGTAGTCTGATACCACAATTAGTCTTTCCAAAGCTATCTATTGATTATTTTTAATGGATTGATTCAGACTATTTTTTTTGTTCAATTAACAAAATCAATTTCATGACTTTTTAACTTTCTTAACCTTTTTATTCTTCTTCAGTAAAGATGAATGCTTGAATATATATATATATATATCTTAAAATAATCATAACACTGAACTAACATAATATTAGTAAAAAATGCCCTGAGCAGTGATAGAGTAACAGACTTAAGAATTAAAAATTTCTAGATCAATTTTCATCTAAAAAATAAAATGTACTTTAGTAAACTGAAAAACCTGTTACACTTAAACTGTTACTTGAGTTCTTAAATATCATACAACTTATAAAGCAATTAACCATTGTATTATTTTATTCTAAAGTAATAATAGAATAATATACATAAATATATATATAGTTAGAAAGATGACTTCCTAATTAGAAAGTGTTGTAATATTTAATGTAACAACTTCCAGTTTTCAAAATTCTATGGTAAAAGTAAAAATAAAACATTGACACTTAAGTTATGTGTAAATGATCTCTAAAACTGGCAATGGAAAACTAAATCAACAAAGATGTTAATGCACCTTTATTTAAATCTGGTTATAATTCAAATTATAAATCAATTTTTTTGTTACTCAATTTAATAACTTTGAAAACAGACAATAAACTATCATATATGTCAAATACATACCACATGATAATCTAACTTAAATACATTGTAATATTTAGCACAAAATACTGCCATGGCAAAGTTCTGATATAAGAAATAAAAACAAAACATATATTCCTAAATTATAATATGAATATCTAAACACACACTAAAATTAGCATCTATATTATAACTTTGAAATGAATGCACCAGGTTCATTTATTATATAAGAACTTTAGATATGGAAGTGATTACATTACCACAAAGTAGTCATGTTGTTATCATTCTGACTATATTTAATATTATTTAATGGTGTTTAATTTATGTCATATACCATAGTTTGTTATTTGTTAATATTGTTATTAAAATAATTACCAATTAATTCCACTTTTGTAAATTATAAGCTCTTTTGAGGAAAAAAGATTGTGTGGATATCTATATTATTCTATTTTCATAAAAGCTAGAATTACAGTTTGTTTAGACATCCATATAACAACCCTTGAGAATGGATATTTCCTTTTCAATCATTATATTAGAGCTCTGGTATTAGATGGTATGGCATAAAATATCACACTGCATTTAATTTAGTAGATAACCTCTTTGACTGTATTTAATTTATTTAGTGCTACTAAATTTTCTTCATATATATATATATATATATATGAAAAGAAAGTTACTGTTAACACTCACTGAAATAATTATAGAAAATATACCAACCATCATACAATTACAAATATCCAGTAACGCCCTCTGTTTAAAGATCTATATCTCAATATTTAACATCGTTTAGCATACAACCTTAAAGTGGTATCAGGTATCATTTTAAGGTTTGCTATTATTGAGATATAGATCTTTAAACAGAGGGCGTTACTGGATATTTGTAATTGTATGATGGTTGGTAAATTTTATATATATATATATAATATTGGTCATAACCTTTTTAAGTGATTTTTAATAATGATAAAAAAACAAACATGACAAATACTCCTAATGTTTAGCACCTTCTTCATAGATTATTTTACATTTCCATAATTATTAATTAAATTGCTCTTTTAATAATTTATTGAAAAATATATTAAAAAAAACCCTTACAACTCATTTAACGATCTAAATTATTTTCCGTTAACTGGTTTTAAGCTTTAAATATAATTTCTTCACATTTGTTAATTGAAACACATCTCCATTTACCATACATGAAACATATTATTTAAATCAAATAGTGTTTGTTAAATAATTCAGTATAAGTTAAGCCTTTATAGAGATTTAATCCAACTTTTTCTCAGAATAACAAAGCATTGAAATAAACTTTTGTAAACAATTGCTTATCTTTAATAAACTTTTCCAGACTTTAAAGATTAATTTCAGAATTATCCAGAACATTATTTTTCTTCTTTTGATAATGGAAAAGTATGCTATGCTAAAAATATAAAAACATAATCTGGATTTATGGAAAAAGTTATTTATGTTTTTAATGTTGAAAAGATGTATATATATATTACTAAACTAACTATGAATGTGAATAAATTTCAAGAATAAAAATAAACAACCTGCAGCCAAGTGAAACTTGGAAAATTGTGCTATTAATTTTAATGCATTAAATTATTATTGATTATAAAAATCAAGTGAAAATGTATAAAGTAATACTTTCAATTTTATTAATACTCAGAAAAGAAAAATTAAAACAAAAATTTAAATTTACTAAATCAAGTTTTTAAAGAGAGTTGATTTTTTTTTCATTCTGTAAATAGGCATTTTGTATTTGTTAAACTGATCAAGAACAAATTATAATTGTTCATTCTTTGTAAGTTTTGCAGTTTTATTCTTTAAAAGAGTTATTTTTATAAATGAAATTGATAAAAAACAAAACAAAAGAAAGTCACATGATTAATTCAGATTTTTAAAAAGTATTGCTTAATTAAAAATCTGTTGAAAAAATAAACTCAGATGTTATTAATATAAGTAATATTTCAACTTTTCCTATAGAATATTTTATATTATGAAAAAAATTTAAATAATGTATTGTATATTTACAAAACAAAAATGAATAATTGTATGGAATATGTGAACTCAAAAGTAAAAATAAATTGTATCATAGATTCTAGAATATTGGTAATTCTTATGGTAGAGTCTGAGAAATTAAAAAGAATTATAAATAAAAATATTTAAATCCTCTACTTTAAAATAATTACCAACAAATTCATATTAACATATGATATTTGTTAAATGTATCACATTATTAATTTTTTATATATAAAAGAAAAATATCGCAATAATGATTATATGACAACTGAATTGAAATTATTTTATTATTGAAAATTTGGTATCATTTCTGTAACACATATATAATTGAACATATTGATGATTTCTTCACTATTACACTATTATAATATACTATTCAGAATGAATAATTCTTTCTTATATGAGTTCTTTAACCATATAAATCTTCAACTTTGCTAGTGAGATAGATACAGTATTTTTAGTATTTTCTTTCTTTTATGACATTCTGCTCAGATACCCAAGTTTCATTTGAAATTTTGCAGCCACATTTAAAAAAAAAATTTCAAACAAAACTTACCACTATTATTAATTGTTTCATTTTTCTAAATTGAAATATTTATTTTTGATCAATGGCCCTAACAAATTGATTTTAAACTCTATTTTCTGAATAAATCAAATATGGTTTTCAAAACTTGATCATTAATAAGATCACTATTATTAAAAGTGTAATAAGTAAGACAGAGAGAGAATTTCCTAAGATATGGTGAAAACAATAAAAAAATAAAATAAAGGAAAATAAAAAAGCAATAAAATTTTAAAAAAAAATCAAATTAATATATATTTAAAATATATAACAATTAAGTTTTATGGAACACTTCTGACAATGAGACAAAAAATTTCAATTATTATAATGATAATAAAAAAAATTGCATATATCTATTATAGTCAGCCATTTTGTTTTTAAGTAATACAATCTAAGAAAATTAATGTTATTGTGTTTAATGTTTTGATACCCTGTGTGGTTTAATGCAATCCATGGTCATAGTTCAGCCTATCACTTCAGCTGCTCAAACTTCTAATGAATGACTGACTGATCAGTAAAACTATCTATTGTATTTCTTTAATGTTCTTTATCTTAGTGGTTAATGTTTTCAATGGCCTGTGTGGTTTAACACAGTGATAGAATCAAAAATCCATGGTCACAGTTCAGCCTATCACTTTAGCTGCTCAAACTTCAAATAAATGAATGACTGAGCAATAAAACTATCTATTGTTTTTCATTTTTCTTTAATGTTCTTTATCTTTGACATTTTACTTTATTGATAGAATCATTAAAACTTAATTGCACATGAAATATTAAATATACTTTATAATAATAAGTTAATATTTTATAATATTACAGCTGATTGTATAACAACTAATTGCTATTTTTTACTGTATTATGTTCATTTTTAACTTACATTAAATATAAATAAGTACATCTTAGAATAATATATATCTATAAAACTAGCCACAGATTTGAACTAACAAAAGCAGAAATAATGTGCGTAGAGAAAGAGAGAGGGAGAGAGAGAGAGAGAGGACAGAAAGTGCAAGGTCAAAGAAACATGTGAAATAGCTAGTGACCATTTTTCCATCAATAAAAAATGGGCAATTTGAATAAATCTAAATTTGAATATGTTGAAAAGCTTATTAGATAATTTAACACTGATATAAATAATTTGTAATCACACTATTATATGCCATTTATATGATATATTGAACACATTGAAAGTATACTAGGCAGTAATAAGGCTCAATATTAAAAACAATCTTTTCTGTGAGTATATTCATTAATTAGCAGATATTATGTTGCCTCAGAAAAGAAAAAGAAATAGTAATAGTTGAATTACAAATAATATGTATAACATATATATTTTTAAAAATATTTTAATAAAAATTTTATAATGTTTATTTACAATGTTTTTTTGTACTTAATCGTAATTAGATGTTGTTATTTATAAATATTTATCTTAAGCACAATAAATAATGAATTATGATTATTACAGAGAGATAAATTTTCTTGGTTCAAATCTATAGTAACATAGGAAGAAGATTAGCCACATAAGTATTATGTACTGAAAATAATTTGATGCAATATATTTTAAAAACAGTTTAGAATACTGTTGCAAAATTTGCATAGTATTCTCTAAAGAGTGAAACAAAGTTTTGATATATTTTGTGCAATTTTTAATTCATTATTATTTCAGTGCAGTGTTTATATATATTCATGTTTAGTAATGGTGTATGCTGTAAATATTCAAAAACAGTCATTTTAATATTAATATAATTCCATGTGCTCCTTGTAAGCAGTTGAGTATGGTGTTCATATATAGTTATTTTTATTGTCAATGTAATTAAGAATGATGTATATTTATAAAATTCAGTGTAGTTTTCAAAAACAGTTACTTCTAATATTTGTAATTTCTTAAAAAGCTTATATTTTATATTCATAAGAACTTGCAAATGAATAGATCACTGCAACTTTAAAAATAATATATTTTAGCTGAGTTTTGCATTGGTTATGTAAGCTAATCAAACCACAAATATGTCTACATATATAACATTCTTATCTATTAGTCTGTTTTCATGATAACTTGTGATGCTGTCTTTTCACTTCTGCATTCTTTTCTTTTTGAAAGATTTCAACATATTTCCTAGTTGTAGTTCTCTCTTAGATTCCATCCTCACTTGCATCTTCTCATTCAAAAAAATCAATATGACCTTTCATTAGAATGATTATTGAGATAATATGTGTAATGTGAAATGGATTTATATCTCATATAAAACCTATGCCCAAGTTTATCAGTAAAGTAATTTTTTTAGAAAATCTATTATCATTCAATCACTTCACATATCGATCCCAACAAAATGTGATTTTTTAATATGAAACTGTATAGAATCACATCAAGCAGGCTATAGAGATATTGATTGATCTTATGATCACCCTATTATGATTTTAAAAATTTTCCAGAGCATTCTCTTTTATGTTGTGTTGCTAGAGCCTCCAGGTGCTATTTACTTTCAATAATTTAGATAAAATGATAGCTTTATATGCAACTTAGTTGCAGTAATTATACCACTATAATGAAGTAATTTATGTTTTAACTTGTTAAATGTAACAACAGTACACTCAAATGAGTGTTTCACGTCAACATCTAAATTTGCTTTTCTGCTTTAAATAACTACCAAAATATTTAAACTGGTTTACATGCTCTAGCTGATAATTGTCCAACTAAATGGAAGTTTCTTTCATCATTGGCTGAAAAAAAGGTTGAGTTTTAGAATATTAATTTCTAAATGTTATTATAACAAGACTCTCTGATGGCAAAGTCAAAACTACAGTTTACTAAAACCCACTCACACATACACACAGGAAATACTTGACATCTAATTTAGTCATACTGGAAATACAAAATATGGAACTATACTATCACTATAGAACAGCACAAAAGAAGTAATTTTAAAAAAGAAAAGATTTACATAAAACAAATTCTCATAAAAAATGATTATCCATTAGCTGTCATTAAACCACCAACAAAAAAAATATCAAAAAATCAAAACAATAATTGTCCCTGTAGTGAATCCATACATAATAGGAACAACAGAAAAACTAAAAAAAAATGCAATCAATATGACATAATAAACAGCTTCCCAATTCTATGTCACATTATGAGAATTTTTTACATTTACAAAACATAAGTTTGAATGCTAGAAAACCAAAAACTGATTGAGAAAATACCATGTGAATGTGGAATGATGTGTATTGGTGAGATCAACCACCTCATTGAAAAGCTGGTGAAAACACAAACTGATGATTAGAAAAAAATCGATGTATTTAAAATAGAAGACCAATGAACATATGTTTGATTGGGAAAAGATAAAAATATTGGCTGGAAAATAAAAAGTATAAAAAGAAAAAATTCAAAGTAGCTGGTGACGTGAAAATGGCAATTAACACCATTAATCAAGTCAGTGTGATGATTCATAATGTCTTGAAGCAACTAATTAACTTTGCTTATAGGGAATAGTGGAGAAACATAGAGGCATATCCTAAATAACTATCTGCAATATCTATTGACTGTTACCTTTGGTAGAATAATCAAGCTGATTAGAATATCATCTCACATTCAATGTCCGTGAATGTAAAGGTTCAGATTCAATTCCTGTGCTAGTACTGTCACTGATGAAGCTAACCACAAATGGAGAAGAAAGGAAAATATTGTTACTTCCAAATATTGTGTTATATTTTAATTTTCATGCTATTACTAACAATTAAATATATTTTAAAAATTAAAATAAAGTTTGAGTTTTTCTAAAATCACCTACATTTATTATTAGATGATGGAAATAGTCCAATATACAATAACTACTAAATTATTTTAGTATTTGCTTTTATTTTTTATTCTTAAAAATTTCTTATATATATATACACACACACATTGAAGTTCAATATTTATGAGAGAAATGTTTACCAATTATCTTTAGAAGAAATGCACTTGTTTGGATAGTAGTCTTGATTTCTTTCATGTTTTCTATTTTTATCTGAGACAGAAAAAGTAAAAAGTTTTACATAACCATTTTCAATAATGACTAATGAAGGAATAGTAATCTATTGGATTTCAACCTGATTACTTAGGATCTGCTCTAATGTTCAACGTAATAACTGCAGTCTGTTTTTCTTTTTGCTTTTTTTTTTTTTTTGTAAAGACAGAAATAATTTTTAGAAAAAATAAAAATGAACTTAAAAAAACGTTTCCTTTTTTGTATTTAATTTTTGTTCAACAAATGTAAGATTTAAAATTTTAAATATATATATAATTCATACGAATAGATTAATAGAAAGAGTTTACGGGACTATTTTTTTATTGTTTCACATTCCACTTTTTTTTTTTTATGAATTTCAAAACGATGGAGTTTTATTTTTGATGAGCACCATTTAATTGATAAAAATATGTTCTTTTACTTCATTATAAATGTCTCATTTCGTTAGTTATTTTAATAATATGTAGTACCAAATGAAATATGCTGTTGTTTAATACAATGACTTTCCAATGTCAAAGTTACGTCACAAAAACAAAAATAAACATATTTATAATTCCCAAGTTATTATATAAATATCATGCTTAAGGCTGCATGGAAATCTCTTGCTTTAAATTTCAAACATGTCACTTTATCTAGACCGTCCTGTAATTTGGGAATGAATAAAACAGCCTCATATTTGTCTGTTATATCAGAACTTTGAGACTACGAAAATCCACTTAACATCAAAGCACATTTAGGTTAAGAGATTTCCCATGAATATGTTTCATATATATATAATCCTTTTTCCTTTATTATATATACCTAGACATAGATCTTCAAAACCAAAGTAGTTTTACGAATTTATACATCCAACGCATACTGAAAGATTAATCCAGGTAAATAAATATATTAAATTGGTGAAATTATTTCTATTTTTCAAGACGTATATATAAAATATTTATGCAATGTAATTTTTACTATACCACTTTCATACAAAGTAGCGAATGATTTCTATCCACTTTTAACAGTTTATGAAGAGATGTAATCATCAACATATGACAAAAGAAATGTGAAAAACATCTATGATTTTCAAGATGCACATTTTATGCTGAACTAGCACTGATCAGTCCCCTTAGATTACAATCTTTTATGCATATCTTTATCATTTTTTAATATATTGTACCTATATTGATATAGGCACATATAATTTTATCTAAAATTATTATTAAAGTAATCTTTCATAAAAGAAAAACATAAAATTAAATGTTGGAGAGTTTATTGCAGCTTGTTTTCGAAAAAGATAAGAATTAAATAGTTTTTTTTTTAGTATTCGTAAAAATATAATTTAAAGGGTTAAAATCTACAAATCTCTGTTCATTCAAGTTTAATTAAAGAAAAAATAATGTTAAAACTAATATATGACCGTATATATGTGCGATTGTCAACAATAGAATAAATGTTATTATAAAGTTAAAGAAGATTATTATTAAAAAACACGGCAATGGTTATTAATTAAAATATAAAACAACATCTCTGCAGGGCTATTACTAATTAAGCAATCTTCCAAAACACGTTTATCAAAGGATTAATTGATAAGGAATTTGACAACAGATCTTTGCCGAAGATATCAGAAAGACAACAAGGTGCAGGTATAAATAGACTTTTTTTTATCGGACAGTAATTCATTCCACAAATTAATTGAGTTGGGACAATCAGTTCACAAAATTATTGAGAGGGTGCAGTTCGGAAATTGAGTCAGTTAAGAAACAAAATGCAGTGCTGAGAATATTTTGGAACGCACGTTCACCTCCAGCCCAGATGTCCGAGAAAACAGCAGATTTGCCCATGAAATAATGTCAGCTTAACATCTTAGAAAATCTCCGTCAGTATCTATTTGTCTCCGATAGCAAACTCAGCAAGGAAACGTCCCAGCCGGCTGGTAAGCATTTATAATGGAAATATCCTCACCGAAAGCAGCCTCCAAAGAACAAAATTCTACATCAACATTCAAAATCTTAGGTAAAACATTTGCTTATTTTCGTTATACTGTAATAGCCATTGCATTTCATTAATTCATGCGAATCCTCCAACAGTCTAATTATATGAACTCGATATCATACATAAATGAACTATTGATGTGTGTGATTAAATTTCAAATGCTATGTAATACTTTAATATTATTATGTGTGTGTGCATGAGTTAATATGTGCGTGATCCTTATATCAATATTATTAGTTAAATTAGATAAATACCAGTGTTTTGTTATGAAAGTAAACAAGAATATTTAAACTAGTTTAGAAATGTTAATTTAAAATATGCATGTGTTTTGTTAGAATGTTTAAATTTAGTAAATAAATGTTAGTTAATAAATTATCTTTAAAATTAAACTTTATTTGTCGGTCAATTCTTTTTATCAATTCTTTTTAACAAATTCTTTTATTAATTCTTTTAATCACTAATTAAGTATAATCTATTAGTGATTACAAACAGCTGAGCTAGTCGTGGATTTAGGCATTGAGTTAGTGGCCATTGCTTAAAGTGCGTTATTTATTCATCCTTGAATAGATAGCTGGCGCCCATGTTTATACACAAACAAAAAAGTGCTTTGAACTTGGTGTTGAACTCAACAGTCGAGAAGAAGTTATGTCCTGGAAATGTAACATTAGTTATATACTTTATAGCTATCGTTTGGGCATACATACTCTCCGAGTATGTTCTCTGCCTAAGAGGCGGTGTTTCGAATCCACATATTCGAACACAGTTCAAATGGCTAGACCCAATCGTGGGGCTGAACCTAAGAAACAACAGTAACGAGGTACTTTGTTTCTTGTTTGAAAAATTTGTTTTATACAAAAGTTAAATTACATATGTAAAAGTGCTTTACTTTTTTAAAAAAAAGGATTGACCGAAAATTTTTTTTTCTTTCGAAATGAAAAGAGATTTTGACATTTATGCTATCAAATCAGAGTCAATTGGGTGTTATGGGCAGAGTTAAATCATTAAGAGTGGGTAGTGAAAAGGACAAAAGGCTGGAGTTAACGTGAGTTTCCATCTTAGTAAGAAAAATAAATAAATAAATCGTATAGTAAATTTAGTCTAACGTAAGCGCTAGTTTGAAATAAAATATTGTTTTAAAAATGGAAAAAGAGAAAGAAATGTCTGAGATACAGATGCTGAAAATGATGATACTTATGTTGGAAGAAATGTGTCAAGAATTCAGGCAAAGTCATCAAGAATTCATTGCGGAAATAAGAGAAATAAGATGTGAAATTAAAAGAATGAGGAGTGAAATAATAAAGAAAGTAGAGGAGAACCAAGAAGGCAGAGAGTTAGATTTAGTTAAAGAAAGTCAGGAAGTTGAAATCATGAAAGATATAGAAATTAAGGTAGAACTAGATAGTGTTGAAACAGAGAAGACTGAAATAGAAATTAAAGCAGAACAGGATAGTGCTAAGACAGAGGAAAACATAGATCAAGAAATAGAAGAGAGACATAAGTTCAAGGTAGAAGATAGCGTTGAAAAGTTTTTACAAAAATTTAAAAAGGTTAAAGTAAAAGTTCGTGATCGTTTTAAACGGAGATGTAAATCAAAGAGAAAGCGTAAGGAAAAATATTCACGGTTAGGAAAAATACGGAGGTCTGTGAAGCTTAAAAGTTTTCTAATTTACAAGGCAGAAAATAGAACGGAGAGAGAAAGAGATAAAGCAGCAAACTTTATAGATGTGAGGATATGGAGCATAATTTATGTTAGTGAATTAGTAGAAAGAAAGAAGGAACCACCGGACATATTTAAAAGATAGTAAATGGGCGGAAGAGTAAAGGAAATAAACAAAAAGGACCGGAAATGGACAATGAGCAGGAATATGATTATTCTAATGTCAATAATTTAAGAAGTTTAAATCTGAAACTTCTATTTAAAACTAAAATAATAAAATTAAAAATAAATGAATAATAATAAATGAAATGTTGCAAGAAATAATAATAACGGAGGCTTCGCAAAATAAAATATTTTTTTCTCCACGCACATATTAATTAAGGAAATGTTTATAAATAAACAGTTCAAATAAATAAAAATCAAGTTAAATAAATGGGTCAAATTAAGGATTTAGAAATAATGTTTGTAGAATTAAATAAATGAATAAAATAACGAAAATACATAAAATAAATAAAATATTCGTAGTAAAATAAAATAGTTTTTTGAATATACGCATGTTAAAATAAAAGTTTGTTTTGAATACCGTAAGTTAAGAAAAGGATGTAAATAAATTGTTTAAAATAATCAAGATTAAAAAAAAAAACTCTAGTAAAATAATAATGAATGAATCATAATAAAGCAAAATAGTTTTTTTCTGAGTACACGCACGATAATATATAAGTTAAAGTAATGGGTTAAAGTAATATTGTAATATAAATAAATGTGTCCGTGATAGTTTCAAAATAATATTGTAGCATAAATAAATATGGGTAATGTTCGTATGGGTTTAAAATAAGTATCGTAAAAATAATGTTCGTAATGAATTTAAAAATAATATAAATGAAAGTCAATCTAAGTTGTATTAGGAGTGTATAAGGGTTCGAATCTAAAGGGATGAGGGTAGTATTGAAATAAGATAGATAAGGATTAAGTTTAAAGCTGTCGACTGGATAAATTCTAGTACCCGCAATGGATTGGCCGGGATCATTCCTCTTTTAAAAAAGTGCACTGGCGACAACCAGAGTAAGTTGTAAGTCACTTTTCAGGGGAGAATCCCCATATCTCATACCTCATTTTCCAAAGTGTAAGTCAGAAATGGACAGTTGAAAATTCCTGCCATTGCAGCTGCTTAGTCAAAGTCCGATCAAGAGAATCGGCAATCGTTTTCCAGGGCATAAGTTGGAAATGGACAGTTGAAATTCCTGCCATTTGCAGCCACCTTTTCTTAATCAAAGTCCGATCAAGAGAATCGGCAGCCGAAGCTTCGTCTATAAAAGATCCCTGTGCCACAAAATTAGTTTGTCCTCATGGTCATTATCCAGGACAAACATTGTAAGCAATGTTACCAGCATAGAAGGAAGAAAAGCATAATTGGAGATTGCCCTTAGTATGGAAAAAAAAAGATACCAAAAAGCAAACTTAGAATGAATAATAAATTAAGATTTAATATTGTCAGAGATAAAATGGTCAAAAATGATGCATTTTACTCTCAAAAGGAAGGGTGGTGTAATGTACCTATATTGATATAGGCACATATAATTTTATCTAAAATTATTATTAAAGTAATCTTTCATAAAAGAAAAACATAAAATTAAATGTTGGAGAGTTTATTGCAGCTTGTTTTCGAAAAAGATAAGAATTAAATAGTTTTTTTTTAGTATTCGTAAAAATATAATTTAAAGGGTTAAAACATACAAATCTCTGTTCATTCAAGTTTAATTAAAGAAAAAATAATGTTAAAACTAATATATGACCGTATATATGTGCGATTGTCAACAATAGAATAAATGTTATTATAAAGTTAAAGAAGATTATTATTAAAAAACACGGCAATGGTTATTAATTAAAATATAAAACAACATCTCTGCAGGGCTATTACTAATTAAGCAATCTTCCAAAACACGTTTATCAAAGGATTAATTGATAAGGAATTTGACAACAGATCTTTGCCGAAGATATCAGAAAGACAACAAGGCACAGGTATAAATAGACTTTTTTTTATCGGATAGTAATTCATTCCACAAATTAATTGAGTTAAGACAATCAGTTCACAAAATTATTGAGAGAGTGCAGTTCGGAAATTAATTGAGTCAGTTAAGAAACAAAATGCAGTGCTAAGAATATTTTGGAATGCACGTTCACCTCCAGCCCAGATGTCCGAGAAAACAGCAGATCTACCCGTGAAATAATGTCAGCTTAACATCTTAGAAAATCTCCGTCAGTATCTATTTGTCTCCGATAGCAATAATCGTGAAAATCAGGAAACTCAGCAAGGAAACGTCCCAGCCGGCTGGTAAGCATTTATAATGGAAATATCCTCACCGAAAGCAGCCTCCAAAGAACAAAATTCTACATCAACATTCAAAATCTTAGGTAAAACATTTGCTTATTTTCGTTATACTGTAATAGCCATTGCATTTCATTAATTCGTGCGAATCCTCCAAGAGTCTAATTATATGAACTCGATATTATACATAAATGAACTATTGATGTGTGTGATTAAATTTCAAATGCTATGTAATACTTTAATATTATTATGTGTGTGTGCATGAGTTAATATGTGCGTGATCCTTATATCAATATTATTGGTTAAATTAGATAAATACCAGTGTGTTGTTATGAAAGTAAACAAGAATATTTAAACTAGTTTAGAAATGTTAATTTAAAATATGCGTGTGTTTTATTATAATGTTTAAATTTAGTAAATAAATGTTAGTTAATAAATTATCTTTAAAATTAAACTTTATTTGTCGGTCAATTCTTTTTATCAATTCTTTTTAACAAATTCTTTTATTAATTCTTTTAATCACTAATTAAGTATAATCTATTAATGATTACAAACAGCTGAGCTAGTAGTGGATTTAGACGTTGAGTTAGTGGCCATTGCTTAAAGTGCGTTATTTATTCATCCTTGAATAGATAGCTGGCACCTGTGTTTATACACAAACAAAAAAGTGCTTTGAACTTGGTGTTGAACTCAACAGTCGAGAAGAAGTTATGTCCTGGAAATGTAATGTTAGTTATATACTTTATAGCTATCGTTTGGGCATACATACTCTCCGAGTATGTTCTTCTCTGCCTAAGAGGCCGGTGTTTCGAATCCACATTTTCGAACAGGGTTCAATATATATATATTGACTGTAGAATGCTGGTTCAGTATGAAATGTGCATCTTGGGAATCTTTTTTGCATGTCTTTGGTCATATGCTTATGATTACATCACTCCAGATGGTGTTAAAAGTGGAAAGAAACCAGTCACTACCTTGCATAAAAATGATATAATGAAAATTATATTTAAAATATTATTCATTATTGAAAAATCTCTAGGTTAAGGAATGACTAATAAAATTATTATATATATTAATAAAAAATAAAAATTAAAAAATTATATTCTTGTAATTAGGAATAACCAACTTTTTAATGCTTCTAGGAATATGTCAATTATTACTAATTAATAATCCTCCTGAGGCTAAATAAGTTTTATCAAATAACATCTTACAACTCTTTTGTTAAAGTTTATTCAAGTAAAAAAGCAAATCAACTTTTTACAATTTTTGTCCAATATATAATAGACAATATAAACTTTACAATATATATTGTTGATCTTTAGCTTTGTCAGTAAAGCTAAATTTCCAGTCATCTAATTGTTTAACTATATATTTAAATAAAATGCAATAACTCTATTTATATTGACAACCAATTTGTCAAGGCTTGATATTTCAATGTTAATTTATCCTTTAAGTCATTTTAAAGAAGTTTTATAAATATTAGTTATATTAAAAATCATTTTTATTATTTTACTGTAATGCTTTAATCCACTTGTAATTGCAAATGATTTCAAATTGCTTATGTTAGGGATATTTTTATCATGTATAATAGTGAATTAATAGTAAGAGCTTTTAAGAGGTAAACCATTTTAATAAAGACCATACTAAGTTAAACGTCAATGTTAAAATTAAACTTTAATAACTAAATTGAAATCTTTAATGCTGAGTATTAATATTTAAATTACATGCTTATTAAAATACATTTTACTTAAGTTACTTGCTAATAAAAAAGGTATTTTTATTAAGGCTAATTGTAATAAAAATTCAGTCAGTGAAAGTAAGTTTAAAAAGATAAAGAATTAATTTATTATTAAAAGTTATCAATTTTAAATAAAGAAAGCATTAGGAAATGTGTATGAGGGTGCTTAAGTATACATTTTATTTTTATCTTCCACTTTCTTATTTGCATCATTAAAAACTATTCTTAAATTTTTTAGGAACTTTCACCTTTTAAATAGTGTGTAATATTGTTAGAAAGATTAATGTAAATTAATCCTTTGTTCAAAATAATGTAATTTATTATATAATATTTTGTTTTATTTTCATTGTAATATTTTTTTTATTTTATAAATAATTGTTTTAAAATGTAACAATTCTTAATTACTGTGTAGACAATTATGTTTATTGCACATATAGAGAAAAACAATTTACATAAAGGTATGGTTATAGACATTACAATATATACAAAAAATAATGTGCAATTTGTGAAGTTATATGTCAAAAAAAGAAACAACAAACCAAATAAAACATTATTGCTTTCCATCACTGGTAAATGTTTCTTTTCTTTCAACATATATATATATATTGACCTAAATATTTCCATGGATTGTTATTATAATAAAGAATACAAATAAGAAAATAATATCCATGCAAATAGAAATAACTTTAACCATTGACATTATCAAAAAATTCAATTATTACTAATTGGCAATCCCTGATACCAAACCGTTTTCCCATTAAATCTCTAATAGCTTTTTTGTTTGAAATTTTTGTTGAAGTAAAAAGATTCATCTTTTACTTCAAATCCGAGTTCCTATGTGGATTTACCAAAAATTTATTTTTATAGATGTGTTAATGTAACAGAATAGCATCTTTCTTGACATTCTGCAAATATTTTTAACTTCTCCAGAGAATTGTATATATTAAATTAAATATTTCCATGGATTATTATTAAAATAAAGAATACAAATGATGAGATAATATCCATGTAAATAGTGTAACATGATAAAAATGATGATACTGGGAAAATGATTAATATAATCTGAATAAAACATAGTCCAATGATTAGTCACTATTTTGTAATGGAAGATTGATTATAATATGGGATGAGAATACAAAAATTTTAGTATATTTCAGAATTGAGACATCATTTATATTAATATAAATCTAGCCTAAATGTGGAGTGCCATTTTGTAACAATCTCAAAGATGACATGGCATTTTGTATCAATCACTGCTTGTATATGATCATCATCAGCCAGAATTAATGATGGATCTTCTACCCCACTACCTGTTTGGTCAGCATTTGTCATAAAATAAAAGAAATTGCCCTATAGGTTTTTACACAACCATCTATTATTGACACAAATGAAAATAAAAAATAATTAAGAAATGCCCTTATGGTTTAGATATTATTTATAATAGAGAAAAAGATGCATCAATAAAGAGTATTTCTGCTATAACCTGTATAAAAATTATTTAGCTTAGTCATTGGTTACACTATGCAATAATATTTCCAATACAAAATTATTTAGATTGTCCACTACACTAAAATAAAATACTATTGGCAATCTTTATTAAAATTTAATTTATTCAGATACTATTTAAAACAAAAGAAAGCAAACAAGATCATCACATCAAATAACATCAAATCTATTCACTATCCCAAAATAAACTATGACACATAGTATAATCATATATCATTCTCCTAAACAATGATATATGCCTAAGATATCTATTTAATTTATAATTGCATGAAACCAATTTCAAATCAATAACTAACTATGCTCCGAGGTTTAAAGTTTATATTTGTGCTAGAGATAATCTCTAGTTTTGATAAAGATTAGTAATAGTCATTATTGTATTTATCTGAAATAGATGGAGTTAAAGTTGTGGGTGGAGGAAGATTGACAATAGTAAATGAAAATGTAACAATTTATTCTAGATAAATACTTTTCATATAATAAAGATATATATGAAAGATATTGACCTAGGACAACTGATGAGTGCTGGTTCAGCACGGAATGCATCTTGGGGGTCATTTGTCTTTTATCGTATCTTTATTTCAGTGAATTTAAAAAGAATGGGGAAGTATGGAGGTGTTTATTATATCTATAAATAAATAGTGTTTATATAAATATATTGGACCTTAAATAAAAGTGGAATTCCACTTTTATTAGGGTTGCCTTCTAGATATACTAAGTTCGAATCTAAAGTCCAAATTTCATAGCACCATCTATGTGATAACACATCTGATGCCACTACTAGTATAACCTTTGACCGGTGCCTGGTGGTCAGGGAAAAACAAAAGACTCTATACTAAAAAAGCTTGGGTGGCTAATTAACGTCTATGGATTTACAAAAGAAATGCAGAAAATATATATATAGACCAAGACAGTGATAGGAATCAATAAAATAAGATATCAAATTTAGTTTAAATAATTTCACAAAATTTATTCATAAAATATATATATATATAACGCCACTGTCTGCTTATATGAGACAGGGATGCATATTAAATAATTGTGGGGATTACATTTTAATAAATGACAAAAAGGTTTTAAAACAAAGTGATATATTCTATTCCTCGGGCTAATAGCATTACGATAATGTGCTTGATGAGATAGGAATATGTGCAAGGTGCTTTGAGTAATTATACAAGTTTAAGAAAATATTTGAAATTAAGTGTTCGACAATATTTATTGATTTCGAGAATAGCACGGACTAAAGCTTACTAAGCAACAATGTGGGAATGGGATCAAAGCATTTATTTGAGAATAATAATAATAGATTTGTATTGGGAGATCAGTATTGCTGATAATGAATTTATTAAAGTTGGAGGGTGTGACTCGTTTAAGTCATGGATGCTTTGTAAAATAAATATAAAATAAAACAATATCGAATATCCGGAATGATTACGGAGGGTGTCTCACCGCTAACCCGTAGGAAAGTATTTTGATGAACAGCCGAAACTTAGCAACTGTGTGTCGATTGCGTTTATTCCCAGGGGTGTCATTTGGGACACGCTCTGCCTGGAAACCACAAGCATGGAGAGAACGGCCTTAGCCGTGTAAAGAATCCTTGGAAAAATAAGACAAAGCAGTCTCAACAACCAATTCATGTACCAGCAATATGAGACTAGAGTATATAAAACATACTGAATGGGTTTTACTTGGACTATGAGAAATGCCCAATCAAATTCCCTGAAATTCATTTAAAAAAGGGTCCGCACATTCTCGACATCAATGATGAAATTTATAATTAAAGTAGAACACGGTAATTAAAATAAAATGCATGCTTGTGGGTTTGAAAAGTAAGTATAGATTTATATATGCAATCATGCATTAGGAGACACATTTAATCATTGACTTCACGCATACTCTTATATTAGATTAAAATCAATAACATGTAGATTTTAAACTATGTGATTATATTATATTAAAGAAAAGAATCACCCTCAAACGAGTAATTTGCAAGATAATAAAATTGGAAAATTATAAATTTGAAATATGCCATAATAGCGGCATCTTACTTTCAATAAAGGGGATAGGTCACTCGGTCAAAGACGATTCTGACACATAATAAAATAAAACAAAGCTTTATAAATAGAAAATATTAACCCAAGGATAGAGAGCAAAATGTTGAGTATATTTAAACACGTTAAAGAAATGCATAATGAAGTTATGGGAAATATAAGAAAACAATGTTAAATAGCTATAGCATGTTAGTTAGGAATCACAAGAGCTCTTTGGTTAATTTAGGTTACCTCTGGAGACGCATTAGCAGGTAGATGTTCGGCAGGTTTTATAATTCAGCAGCAAAATCTGGAATGTTCATATTTTTGGTTGCGGCAGCAGCAGTTCCGGGGTCCATATGTGATAACTTCCGATGGTATATGGCAGCATATGACCATCTCGGAGAAAAATAGCCTTCTTGCACTCTACTCGGTCATGTCAAGATTTACAAATTGCGCATAGAACTCAGAATGACTTCTCTTAGCAACATTAGCATAAAACTTAAAACTAACTGGAGAACAAAAGAAAAACCTCCTTTTTATAGTAGAATTTAACAATAGAACTGCCCTGGAGCAGTACAAAAATATATCGGACTTATCGGCTGTAATTAAATCATCCGAATGTCTAAAGGAATTCAACATTAATTTCTTTTGTTACTTTCCCTGTCGACATTTGAATTACAAACTAGATTTAATTAAAAATTACTTTTATTAATTAAAGAAAAACTTAAGTGGACATCTGCTGTTTTTAGATAAACTTATAGAACATTAACTAATTAAACTATTGTCCCTGATTTATTTTAAACAGAAATATTTGGAATAACTTTTATTAAATTAAGAAAATGATTTTGCTTTTTAAATTGCAATATTTGAATCTATTTACTAAACGAATATTTACTAAATGAATTTTATTTTAAATCAAAATATATTACGACAGTAATATTTTTGTAAACAGATTCAAACAAAATAACTTTAACAATTTATAATTTTGATATGTTTTAAAATGGATATCATAGTGTGTGCGCAATTATGACTTATATAACTTACTTTTTAATAAATGTAAATTATGTGAACAAATACATAATTCATAATATTTTATTTTATTTGGGAATAAGTTATATATATATAATATGAGCATTGTGCTCGTGGTTTAAAATTAGGCGGGATTTTCGGTATATAAGCGTATTGCAGACACACTACGATAGATTGGGGTTCAAACTAAGGTATGAGGATAGGAAGTAGGTGAGAAAACGTGAAATGAAGATCTGCAAAGCAGACCTTACTGTTTCAATATATAAACAAACACTTTGCTATGATTCAAGTATGTTTGTAGATAAATAGTGGATTCAGCTAAAATTCTACTTGTAAATAAATTTGGAAAATTTTGTTAATTTAATTTTATAGTAAACATGTGTTATAAAAGTGCAATTGTATGTATATAAATGCACACACATGAAATTGAAAAATATTTCTGTTATTTATTAAAAGAAATGTAATATTTTAAAAAAGTGTACTTTTAAACAAATTTTCTTAATTTTATATAAGATTAATCTTGTACAAGAATGCTTACTCTACAAAAAAGTTTTAATCTGTTATGATACAAAATATAAAAGTTAAGCATTGCCCAGATAAGGTAAGTAATTGAATAAATCTACTGTGGAATGCAAAATGTATTAATTAAAAAAACTTGCTTATTTTTTAATATGTACAAGAATGTCTTAATTAAAAATCTGGCTTATTTTTAAGATATTAATCTAGAAAATTTGAGAAAGTTTGTGCAGAAAAACAATCAACAGTGACATGTATAAAAGCTCCTGAAAATTTATTGTATCATTCATTATTAGATTCTTTCAAGTTCTATGAATCAAGATTGTATTCAAGACTCTGGGGCTTTTCATTCAGCTAGCCAAAAACACTCATTGCCAGCTAACTCATCAAAATTATTAATACCCCACAAAACAGTTTGTGACAAGTGGCCTGCAATTATAAAATGAACATTCAAATTATCCCAAGTGTTATTCTGCAAAATATGCCTGGGTAAGAACATTAAGAAGATGAACTCCATGCTCTAAGCCTAACTTCAACTTCCAGCATAACTTAAATTCATAACATTGTCAAAAGCTGATCTCCTGAAATACCAACCTACATGAAAGCATCTCTCAACTAACCAAGAATAAGATACAAGTACAAAATGGATAAGAGTAGCTACTTCTACAATGAATTTGCAAAAGGAAATGTGACACACTGGTGGACATTAATTGTCATATAAACTTTCATATAACTTAAATAAGTCAGGTGTGGTTAGAATTGTTTTCATTATGTACATGTGCATTTTAACAGTAACCTTAGATTTAAATGTATTTTTTCTTTATTTCATTTATATATTATTTTATAATGTTAATGTGATTTATAAATGTCTTATTGTCATTAGAGCACAAATTAAATTAGAATTTATTGCATTTAAAAAAATTATTGAAGATATTCTCTTTTCTTTCACTAAGAATTTTGACAGTTATTAATAAAGTATTAATTTTGAATGAGCTGATTATTAATTTAAAGGTATTAGATCCTCTTCCCTCATTTTTTTTGAATATTTAAAACCTATCTATTTTTCTATTGTAAAGGAAGATTAAAAGCAGACAATAAAATTTTTTAAATAAAATTTATAATGATTTTTAAAATTGACTTTTTTTAAATAGTGTTAATCAACTTATTTTATATATGTGTGGGAATTATAGCTTTAGATTTGTTAATATTTTCATGCTTATGTAAAACATACTATTATAAAAAAATATTGATCTACTTATGTGTTAGCTGGTTGATATAATTTTGTATTACATCTAGTGACCCAGATCATCTACTGCTTTAAACACAGAATATTTACTCTGGTGTGGCCTAGATTTGGAAGTTACCAAGCTTTCTTTGTTTTACATTAAGACTATATATTGGTAAATTCTAAAAGCATTTGATATGCTAAGGTTTTGGTCAAATTCATATTCTTTTAAACAGGGTCCAGTAGCTGAAATTTCCAACCTCATTATTTATGCATGGGCAGCTCTGAAATAGCTTTTCATGCCCCTCTCATATTTAATAGCCCCTGATTATTTTCCATATAATTATCTGGTGGTATGGATTTGGACACACACAAGTTTTTATAGTAAGTGCATATATGTATAAGCATTTGGTGAGATAAATTGAATAATTTGCTTTCTTATTTTTAGTAAAAGTTATTCACGTACATATCACATATCATAGAAATCACATTTAATAGATTATTTAATATTTTCAAATTAATTAAGGAGAACAATCAAAGCTATTATTAAATATAGTAATCTATCAAGACATCCATAGTTGAAGTATTTATTAATTTCTTTTATTTTCTTTATTTTCTTTTAATCTTAATAAACATAGTTGTTATTAAATTAATTTGGCTGACATTTGTCTACTGTTATCTGAAAATCAATTATTTAATAGTTATGAGTCTCATATTCTCAGCTGAGCTAGTCTCAGAAGCCAGTAATTTATGATAGGAACTGTTCATCATTGTAAGTGGACATCTGGGCATGCCAAATGGATTTTAAATGTGATATGATGTGATGCATTGTGGCATATCCTTTTTTGAAGTCAGGAATCTTTCAGGCACTATACCAAGAGAAACCTGTTGCCATCTAATCTTCCCTTTCCATTCTCCACCCTAAGTTTTTCTAGAGTCAAATGACAAATATTCTAAAAGATAAAATTTCATAATGGTCCTATATATATATATATATATATATAATTGAAATAATATTTTTAAACGGTTTATAAACAATTCAAACAATCTTTAAATCCGCAGAAGTACTTTCGGTTACTTTCAAACCTGCCTCAACTGCTATTAAATTCAAAAACTAAAAGCGGAAGCAAACGTCATCAATTCAAATTCCACGAATCTCGTATTTTAATGTTAGAAGCTTGTCGATTTATCAAATGTGTTTTATTCCTGTTTATAAAAATTGCCTCTTTAATTTTTCTTTTACTATGGTTTCTCTCTTCATGAAGAATTTTCACATTTTCAAAATTAAATTTAAATTTATGTTTACATGTTTTTTCATGATCAAAGAAAACTGAAGAAGATATTAAATCACCATTATTTTTATTTTTTACACGCTTATATAACAATTCGTGTTCCTTCAATCTTTTCTCAATGTTGCACCTAGATTCACCTATATATGATAGCATACAATCACAAAAAATTTGATATATGACATTACTTTTTTGCTTGATAGGTATGACATCCTTAGAATTATTAACTAATTTGTTAATATTGTTTGGAACGTAGAATGAAACATTAAATACATTCTTATATAAATCCTTAAAAAATTTTACTTGTGGATTTGAAATAAATGGAATAGATATCCATTTTTTATTATTAATCTTCATTTCTTTTAAATTATAATTTTTTTTAAATTGACTTAAAGTATTGTTTATTTGTTCCATTTTATAACCAACATCAAGCAATTCCTTGGCAAATATCTCAATATTTTTCAATTTATCACTTTGGTAACGACATAATTTTTCATTTCGAAACAAAAAAGATTTAAAACTTGCCATCTTATGCATCATTGGTACTTTTGATTTAAAATTTATATATCCTCTTTTTTGCAATGGCTTAATTATTAGTTTATAATTTAATATACTGTTATCTCTTGTGATCATTAAATCTAAATAGTTAATCTTATAATCCTGTTCTTTTTCAATAGTCCATTTCAAGCCATTCAATTTATTTAATTCCTCTATAAGCAAATTTATACTATTAATGTTTCCACAGACAAAAACATCATCCACATATCTTTTGTAAATTTTAATATCTCCAAAAATACACATATTTAAAATATTACTCTCATATGTAGATAAAACGAAATTGCAAACTTGTGCAACTACAGGCAATCCCATAGGCCAACCTTTGGTCATTTTATAATATTGACCTTCAAAAGATGCAACAATGTTATCATTAAAAAATTTTAAAGAGTCAATGATAAATTTTATCATATATTTACAAATATTTTTATTTTTTAATGCATGTTCAATTATTTTTATGGAATTCATTCTATCAATAGATCCATACATTTCTGTAACATCCAATGAAGCAATAATATCATTTTCATCAATAATTAAATTTTTAATACTATTTACAAAGTCAAATGATGAAGCAATAGTATTTTCTCCAAATCCTAAAAAGTCTTGTAAAAGTTTACCAATATATTTAGAAGACTGATATATAAAGGAACCACCAAAATCTATCATTACTCGCAAAGGATTACCTATAGCATAATATATCCTTCTTGTGCTATATGTCCTCGTATTTTTGCAAATATAAAATTACATAAAGAAGGTAATCCTTTGCGAGTAATGATAGATTTTGGTGGTTCCTTTATATATCAGTCTTCTAAATATATTGGTAAACTTTTACAAGACTTTTTAGGATTTGGAGAAAATACTATTGCTTCATCATTTGACTTTGTAAATAGTATTAAAAATTTAATTATTGATGAAAATGATATTATTGCTTCATTGGATGTTACAGAAATGTATGGATCTATTGATAGAATGAATTCCATAAAAATAATTGAACATGCATTAAAAAATAAAAATATTTGTAAATATATGATAAAATTTATCATTGACTCTTTAAAATTTTTTAATGATAACATTGTTGCATCTTTTGAAGGTCAATATTATAAAATGACCAAAGGTTGGCCTATGGGATTGCCTGTAGTTGCACAAGTTTGCAATTTCGTTTTATCTACATATGAGAGTAATATTTTAAATATGTGTATTTTTGGAGATATTAAAATTTACAAAAGATATGTGGATGATGTTTTTGTCTGTGGAAACATTAATAGTATAAATTTGCTTATAGAGGAATTAAATAAATTGAATGGCTTGAAATGGACTATTGAAAAAGAACAGGATTATAAGATTAACTATTTAGATTTAATGATCACAAGAGATAACAGTATATTAAATTATAAACTAATAATTAAGCCATTGCAAAAAAGAGGATATATAAATTTTAAATCAAAAGTACCAATGATGCATAAGATGGCAAGTTTTAAATCTTTTTTGTTTCGAAATGAAAAATTATGTCGTTACCAAAGTGATAAATTGAAAAATATTGAGATATTTGCCAAGGAATTGCTTGATGTTGGTTATAAAATGGAACAAATAAACAATACTTTAAGTCAATTTAAAAAAAATTATAATTTAAAAGAAATGAAGATTAATAATAAAAAATGGATATCTATTCCATTTATTTCAAATCCACAAGTAAAATTTTTTAAGGATTTATATAAGAATGTATTTACTGTTTCATTCTACGTTCCAAACAATATTAACAAATTAGTTAATAATTCTAAGGATGTCATACCTATCAAGCAAAAAAGTAATGTCATATATCAAATTTTTTGTGATTGTATGCTATCATATATAGGTGAATCTAGGTGCAACATTGAGAAAAGATTGAAGGAACACGAATTGTTATATAAGCGTGTAAAAAATAAAAATAATGGTGATTTAATATCTTCTTCAGTTTTCTTTGATCATGAAAAAACATGTAAACATAAATTTAAATTTAATTTTGAAAATGTGAAAATTCTTCATGAAGAGAGAAACCATAGTAAAAGAAAAATTAAAGAGGCAATTTTTATAAACAGGAATAAAACACATTTGATAAATCGACAAGCTTCTAACATTAAAATACGAGATTCGTGGAATTTGAATTGATGACGTTTGCTTCCGCTTTTAGTTTTTGAATTTAATAGCAGTTGAGGCAGGTTTGAAAGTAACCGAAAGTACTTCTGCGGATTTAAAGATTGTTTGAATTGTTTATAAACCGTTTAAAAATATTATTTCAATTATAATTACAATATTATTTTTAATTAACGGATATTTTTATTTATTTTATATATATATATATATAATCAGGCAACATATACACAATCCCAATATATATATATGTAGTGATAAAATTGTAAAAATAACTAATAAATTTTAAAACTATTATTATACATCATAAATATAAATGTATTTTTGTAATAGTATTTATGAAAAAATATACAAATAAATATAAATGTATTTTTGTAGTATATATATATATATATATAAAATTATTGTATTTATTTGTATATTTTTTCACAAATGCAAGCTCATTGCTTATGCAATAAGTGTTTGCATAATTTTTAGATAAAAATTTGAAGAAAAAAACACTACAATTAAATGGATAAGAAAACTATATTAGAAAAAAAAATTATAAAATTCAATGGTCTTCTTATAGAACAGATAAATATAGAAATAAATGAATGGCTTAATCATTGAACATTTTTTGTTTAATAAAAACATCAGTCTGGCAAGCTTATAATCTCAGCTGGAATCTGAGTAAGATAAAACTCGATTTTTTTTTCAGATTTTTATCAGATTTAAAACTTTTCATTCAGATAGTCTGCTGTCAGTCCAGCAAACGAATCAATAATATTCAATAAATCAGCAGCTAATTATCTTAGCTTGTGGAATAAATAGTGATGGAAAAGTGCTAAAACCATGACCATCCAGAAATTGTCTAACCTGATAAGTAGTCTCTTTATAAAAGAATGTTGGAGAAAACTTTATGTTGAAGTAACAATTTAAAGATAGTTTTGTTCACCTATATATAAATATCACTTTTATAATTGCATTATTTATTAATGAAAATTCAATATATGTTTTAGCAAAGCAAGTCAATATTTTACTACTCTATCCTTCTAAAAATAACTAACAGATTAAAAACTTCAACAGTGTTCTTCAGAGTTTTTTTACATTATTCAAAAAGAAAAAGAAATAGAAATATCTCTGAAAAATTCTGTCAGATAATTGAATGTATTAGATATTTCTGGAAGTGTGGAATAATATTGTGTAAAGTGCAATGAACGTATATTAGTATTGCTTGTTTATATTAGTACTAATATAGTCAATGCAGAAATAGTAAAATTTAAGAATATTTATTATACACAGATTTAAATTGATAAATTAATATTTTCAAAATGTTGGAGTAGAATAAAAATGTAAGATTCTTCCAAATGATTTTTTTAATAATATCGACTACATGTGATTGATAAAAAAGAATCAAACAACATTTTATGTGGAATTAATAGAATTTGTGGTATATTAAAATTTTGGTTCAAAAATAAATATTAATAAAATCAAAACAAGTGCTTTCAACTTGTTATTGAAGTTCATTATTTTCATTTTAATTCTATTTTTTCCCCAATTTGAAATAATAAATGATTAGTAATAATCAATAATATTTTTATGTAAAGTGAATTATGTCAAAGTTGAGGATGTAGGAAATTTGACACTTCTAGTTCAAATTGTTCTAGTTTTATATTGATAAATATTGAACAAATGATGAAGACATGTATAAGAACTTGTGAGGTTTGATCACGTGAAGATTATAGGTTCAGCAGGAAATGCATTTTGGGATTTTTCGCCTATTTTCAGATGTCTTTATTCGAGTTTCAAGAATGTGTGCTTGATTGAATGTTTTAAATATATGTAAAAAAGATATTTCACAAGGAAAAAGAGATGAGGTTGAGTTATTCAATATATTTATATTTACTTTAAAAAATACAAATACAGTCAGTATTAATTTTTAATTAGGTTAAAATTTTTATCTGGATTTATATGCTAATATCTGGCCTAAGAAATCTTAATAATAATCATTAACATATTTAACTGAAGTAAATTGTAACAAAGTTGTGATTGCAAAAAATTTGGCATGTGTAAATCAAAATGTAAAATAAACTAATACAAGTAATTTAATAAACGAATGGCAAACATCAGTAGCATTTACTAATTACGATACTATGATTCTATACAATACATGTAGAAAACACATGGATGGATAAATACATATTTGCACTATAATTATATATTTTTATAAAAAAAAATTTTAGAATGATAAATATTTTATTAAAAACATTTATGTCCATGCATTATATTAACGTTTATATATATATATATATTTATATATATATATATAATTTATTGTTAAAATTATTTGTTTATGTGCAGCTATTGAATGTGTGTTTGTGTTCAGAAAATTTTTAATTAAAACAAAAAGTAAAACTTTTACTTTAAATTAATGTCCAAGTACTGATTACACAGAACTGACTTATAATAGCTTAACTCACCTTGCAAACTTCTCATTAATCAACTAGCACTCTACCAAAGTTTTGCTATTTAAAATACTTAAAACAGTGATTCACTAACTGATAAATAAGACCACAAACCATGACTCACAAAACATTATCACAGTGTGAATGGCAAGAATGACTTTCATTTCTCAGAAAATGATGAAAACAAAATGGTTGCATTTTTGCAATAAATGTAACAGTGGAATATAATTTACCATTTTAATATTTAAGAAATATGAAACTCAGCCAATACTTGATTGGATAATATCTTCAATTCTTTATTAAGTTTATAAGCAACTTCCAATCAATTATGAATACAATGTAAATAATAATAAGGTTGAAAGAACTCTTGGATGAATGATTATGACAGCTTGAAAAGTACTCAAAATAATCTGGATGAATAAGAAAAAAAATCTCAGCGTTAAAATTCAATAACAAAATAAAAAAAATAAAAAAAGATTATCACTCAAATTTTAGAAACACAAAGAAATTCTTAAAAACTGTAATATATTAATTTGTAAGTGCAACCACTTATCTATTATGACAAAACTAAAACAAAGCATTATATATGTGTCATCAATCCTTCTTAACAATGAAACCAAACAGCCATAAACAAATCTGGAGATATAAATAGTATTTCCATTTGATGATCATTGATTATTTATGCTTACAAAAATAATAAGGAAAAGTGACTGGAAGTGGATTTTAACTAATTGTCATCATTCTATTCAACTATTATCAATCAACTACAGAACAAATGATTTTTTCCAAGCTTAATACAGTTGTTCTCTTCCACAACCTCTTCCATTTGGTAATCATTGATTATTTATGCTTACAAAAATAATAAGGAAAAGTAACTGGAAGTGGATTTTAACTAATTGTCATCATTCTATTCAACTATTATCAATCAACTGCAGAACAATGATTTTTTTTTCCAAGCTTAATGCAGTTGCTCTATTTCACAACCTCTCGTCTCCACATCACATCAATAAATACCATTATTTCATTCAATCATCTCACATCTTTATATGTGTTTATATCCATAAATTACATGTTCTTTATTTTCCATATACATCTTGCTGAAGTTCTCCATAAAATGCATATTTTAAAAAATATTGTGGTGTTTATTTGTCTCATGCACACATTGATAATAAAAGATTCAACATCAGCATATTCAGTGTATGAAAATGTATCAATAGGTCTTCCAATTTGCCATCATATTTTCAGAATCATAGAAAGTTCCTTTCAATAAAAGTTTCCCATTTACAACTGTGATTGCAAATAAATGATCATAATAAGCAAAGGTATTCAATAAATGGCACTGATTCAGTATAATAAGAATGATTATGAACAGAATATTTACATTTAAAATTTCTATGGAACATTGAACACATTCATAATTCATACTGATAAAAATCCAAAAATGGTGTGATGAAGGCATAATGTATTTTATTTTATGCCCAAATCCCATTGCACTTTTCATAATTTAAAAAACTGAAGAATTCTTAAGATAATTAGTATACAGCAATACTTTAAAAATATTTACGCTTTAAGAAAAATAAACATAAAAATAAAAATAAACATAAAGATAATTATATTTGTGATTATATGCATATATTGTAATTGATACATAATTCCATACATAACTTTACTAGAAGGCACCATTCGATAATAAATCTAGCCTTCTTTCCAATAAATTGTAATTGAATATAAGAAAATATCAAAGAAAGAAGTTACCTTTACTTCTAAAGTCACAATTGCAAGCAAATATTGTGAAGTTATGAATTACAAAATGAAACTATTCCAACAAATAATAAATTTTAAAATAAAAGACAAATTTACTCAGCATGAATTATATTTGGGCACTTATTAATTTGCCATATCAATATTTTGTATTTTATAATTCAAGTAGTAGTCAGTAATAAACTGAATCAAATAATTTATTATTAAACAAAATAATTTATTTAAAAAAATAAAATAACAACAATGTCATTGTAATAGTTACCATTATTTAAATTAAGACATCAAAATCTACAAACATATGTATGGTCAACAATCTGAGACATTGCAAAAACAAACCAAGTTATCTTAATCTTAAAATTAAAAAATGGGTGAAATGCCTGTTATATATAAACTTAACTTTCTACTATGATATTCTACGTAATGACATATAAACAACTACTTTTAAAATTTCATATATAAAATGCTTAAATATTAACTCATCATTTTAGCTGTATTATTTATAAATATATAAACATTACCCACACTTTAGAAAGTATTCACTACAAAAATTAAGTCATTATAAAATGAAGCCATAGGAAATTTGTAACTGGAACTACCCAACAAATATCAAACTAATCATATCAAATATCTCAGTTACCAATATACACAGTATTAGTCTAATCCCATGTGTATATATATATATATATATATATATATATATTGTGCCCTTTTGTATGGGTCACCATCTAATTTTGTGCTAATCTATTAAAAATTTTAAATTTAAGATATATTTGAATATGTGATGTTGATTTTGCTTATGGTAATATTTCAAGAGATTTAATGAAAGCAATCTATGAGTATTTGATATGTGAAATTGTGCTGATATAGAAAGAGACATTTTAAATGATGATGATTATAATATATAGTTGGGAAAAATGGCCATAATCAATACTGCATGAATATATTTAATAAATAAATATTTAAAGCTGAGATGTTTAAAAGACAAGTTAAAATTAAATGCATATGTTTGTTGTTGATAAAAGAATATTATAAGAGAATATAAATATTTTAATTATTGTAAGTACTTAAATAGAAGATTGATATTTGATTTTAATAATATCGAATAATTATTTTAAAATCTATTATAATATCTTAAATATTTAAAAATATTTATTTTAAAAAATGCAATTGTTAGTTTATTGTTAGACGATAATAAGCGTTTCTGGTGTTATAAAAAAAACAGATGTTAAGTAAATATACACAAACATGCGTGGAAGTTATCTAATAAAGTTGCAAAACTATTTTAAAAAAAAAATCATGTTATAAATTTATAAATAATACGTGAGTTATCACGAGATAAAAATAAAGATATTCAATGTGAAATATTAAATCTGATTTTAAAATATTGTTTTAAAAATATGACGTATAAAAAATACTTAGTTTATTTAAAAATAATCTTATAAAAGTTAAAATTAAAATCAAGTGAAATAATATATTTTTTTTAAAAAGTGTTTAATAGATTTAAATAAACGATAAGAATTATTTTAGAAATTTAATAATGTAATAAATATTAAATATTAAATAAGTCATTATTTATTTTTAATTTTTTTGTTGTAAATATGTAAATAAGCCAGCAAAGTTGATTGTTTAATCTACCAATCAAATGGGAAGTTTCTTCCGGTATAAAAGCTCAGTTCAATTGTTAGGAGGGGACTTCGTGATTGAATTTTAAGTTAATTGTGTTTAGAAAAATAGCTAAGTAAATTTATAGACGCTCTAAAATCATTTTTAAAATTACAAGGTGTCGTTATAAATAATCTATAAAAGTTTTAAATAATAGATATCAGTGTTAATTTAATTTTCCCAATCAACTCTCTAAATTGAAGCTCAATTTGCAAACAAATGTCATGGAAATATCATATATAGTGAAAATATATCGGAAACTTTACCCTAGAAATATGCAAACCTGATTAGTTAGAAAATTACGAGATGGAAAAAGAGTATTTTGGACAGTATATAATTTTAAAAGCTAATTAATAGTGATTATTAGAAAATAGATATTTTAGAGAATAAAATGCTTCTTATGAAGAAAGTATTTTTTGCAAGCTATGAATTTAAAATATATATCTTAAGTAAAGATATTGAAAATGAAAGTAGTTTTTATAAATACTTGCCTTGTTAAATCTTTATGTTTAAAAGACTGAATGTTGATGTTTTAAAGGAAATCAATTGAAATATAATTAGCTAAAAATCTTAATATAATAAAATTATTATATTGAAATAATTTAAACATCGATAAATAAAAACTTATTTTACCTGTATTTATTAAGAAATCAAGTAATAAGTGGCGCCCGTTAATTTAAAATAATTAAATGATATTTTTCATAAAACTAAAGACTAAGCTAAGAAATAACTTTTAAATAATATTCTTAAAAAACTAGATCCGGACCTATAAACTATTTTAATTTATTTATTTTTTGGCTTTTTAAAAGAAATTTTTTTCATAAACTTTAAAAAAATGTGGACAAACAGAAATGGGGTCTAGTAATGTGTACCTAGGATTTTTAAGAATATAGGTTAAAAGAAAACATCCTGATTATAATATAAATTTTTATTTATTTAATATAAAATTTAAATATTATTAATCTATTAAAAAATAAGATAGGTACATTTTAAAATAGTAACTAAAAATAATATAATAATTAATTGATAAGTTTATTTTATAATTAATATAAAACGTAATATGTTAAAGAATGACTTTTTAAATGTAATTATTTTATGAAGCTTAATTCAAGAATATTGGAAAATGGACTGTACATTAAATCATTATTGATGGTAAAAATTGTATAATAATAATAATTTTAATGTATTTAATATTTTTCTTTAGATCAACCGATGATATGTTATTTTGAATATGTATTATTTAAAATACACACCTTATATTGAGACAGTTATTTAAATAGATAATTTGAATTTATAATAAATACGATACAACATTACTAAGAAGCTTAGAAATAATTATATGATCTTCGTTAATAAATTTGATATTTTTTATGTTATAATATTAGAATTATATTTATTATTTATAAGTAATTATTTTTTTATTGCAAGTTAGGAAGGTTAAAAGTCTGTATTTTATTTTGTTTATTGGATAAATTAGTTAAGTTTTGTGGAGATTTATCTTTAATGAGGTTTACCAAGTATATAGATGAGATAAACAGTTTTGGAATTAGATTTATTTAAGTTGATGATTTTTCGGATTTAAATAGTTTTAGGGATTTGAGATTTTATTAAGAGGAGTAATAACACTAAGTAGGGTAATTTTCATATAGAAAAGACATAGAATTTACTAATATAATACTTTATGATTTGAATAATGATTTAAATAATTATTATTTCAACAACACATATATGTACAATTTGATAAATGTAGCATAATTGCTTAGTGAAATATAAATTGTAATCTTATTTGTTATTACATTACAAAATACATTGATTTCTATATTATGATATTAAAGTAGTACTAATAATGAGTGACACTACTAGTATATTATAAAATGAATAATAGTAATACTTGTGATGTACTTTAATTAATAATTTAATTTTTATATGCTACATAAATATTATTTAATAATTTTCTGTGTAATATTGATTCACTATATTTATTTAAAGTCTGTTTGAAAATTATTTAATGTTATTAATACAACATTTAAAGAATGTATAATTACTTATAGGAGTATGAGTTAATAACAGTGTAAACATTTTGTATTATTATTTTCTTAATTTTATTTTCTTTGTTTTTCATAAGTTGAACTGTAAATATTGTAAATAAATTCTTATTTGAAGTTATTGTAAATAAATTTGTTAATTTGTTTTAAAAGTGTGTCGAGTTTCATTATTTTGCACCACAGCATTTGACAGCAGATAATTTGAACAAACATAATATTTGCACAATATGAATTTATTATTATTATTTAGAAATAAACATAATATTTTCCTGATATCATTTTATAAGAATTGATTGACATTAACATATTATATTACAATGGTCATAGAATAATTATAATGCACATTATAAGAGTACAATATTATTTATTGCCACAGATTATTGAATTATAAGATTTTGATCTATTCCAAAATTAAGATACTATATGAAGATAAAAGATATACACATGATTATTTATTTATTTAATGATTGATGATATAACCAAAATAAATAAGACTAAGTTATACTCTAGGATTAGTATTGAGTATTATTATTATTAGTATAAGTTAGGTGTATTTAGGTTTGATATAAAATCCCATATCATACTTATTTACATGAGTTATCATTACTTTAAGATAATTAGAAGAACCTGAGATTATTTAATTATATTTTAAAATTAAAAGTTAAAATTATTTATTTTATTTATTATTAAAGATAGTTTATTTTATTTAAAAGCCATAAGAATGCTATAGATGTAGTATTAAGTTAATAAGGAGGTAATAGTATTCTTATGCCATTGAGACAATGTCTTGGGAGATATTGACTCAATGTAAATCTAATTATTTTGTAACTTTACTTCACAGTCTCATGGTTTGATAGATACTTATTTAATTAGTACATACTATAGAAATATATTGATTTTGATAATTGATACTAAATTTAATTAGAATATGATAGTATAAAAGTAAATTAAAGATAGATATGCAATTTTAATTAAGCATTAATTTTAATTGAGCTAGTCGTATTTCAAATTATATTATACATCAGAAGTAAGGGTACAATATATATATATATATATATATATATATATATATATATATATATATATATATATATATATATATATATATATATATATATATATATATATATATATATAGTAAAATAATTATTTATGATGACTTAAACAATAATTATTTAAAAATATAAATATCATTAAATAACAGATTATATATTTCATAATTTGTATTAAAATATGACATCTAAAAAATAAAATAAACTATCATTTATGACATCTGTATTATTTTTGGACATTATATTTAAAATGTTTTGAAAATATTACATGCATATAACCTTGATAATTACACACATAGAGATCAATACAATATTTAAGAATTGACAATTTAAAATAATTAATATTGGTATAATATTTATGTGAAAAACAATTTATTATAAATAAAAAAATATTTAACAAAGATTTATATGTTGTTTTATAATTTTAACTTGTTTTCCAAGTAGAAAATCTTAATGTTGTTCAAATTTACGATATAATAGATAATCCTTCTTTCATAATGCAATTCATTTGAAATATAGAAGATAGCCCTACATGAAGAGATAGAAAACAATTGTGATTTTTCAGCAGTTGGTGATTATGAAGTAATTCTATAGTAGATTATCCATTTGAGTCTTGGTTCCCAAATTCTTGGGATAAAAACTATTCATTTAAAAGTTCATTTTGAGACTTTAAAATTCAATGTTTTCTTTTTCAATTCAACAGTCAATGATTCTGCCATATGATCAAAACAGTTTTCGTGATAAGAAATCATTCTTGGTTACTTGCCAGTAGAACAATGAATAATGTTTCAGTCAATATGAAAAATACACTTAAAACGAATAATTATCAATTCTTTAAAAATATTTTAAAATTAAACAATTGGATTTCTTTTTAAATTATCATTTAACAAGATCAATTTTTATTTATAAAAATAGTATATCTTTAAGCAATAATAATAATAACTTAATATTTTAAATTAGTAATGACAACACAATTTTAAATTAATAAAAATTTCTTTCTATACATTTTCTTAATTTATACAGCAATGAAATATATCCAAAGGAATATATTATTTCAATATACATATATCAAAGCAGTTAGCTTCAAATTAACACTTTAAATAGAGAAAAATAATAATAAAAGTAGAAAACAAAAAGGTATCACACTATTCAATTAACACTCTAAGCTAATTAATTTAATATAAGTAAATAATGTTTCTGTAAAAATGTGGGTAAAACTTTTGTCTTTGCCATAAATGAAAAAAAAAACCAGTTACAATAGGAACAAAAGGACATGCTAATGTTGAATGGATGTAAACATGCACACATTCAGATTAATATATTCGTTCATTTGATAAAACAACAGAAATATAGTAATAATAAACAAATTGTTTTGCAATAGCAAGTTACGTGATTTATAACTTGTTTTTCATATATATATATAAATGTTAAATTATAAAATGTACTGCTATTTCATTTAGGATTATGAGAAAATTAATTGCATTATTTTTATATTATAGAAAAAAAAATTTGATAGTGAAGAGTTCAATAAAAGTTTCCTTCTATAAAATATATATTGTAAAATCTTTTCATTATTTTGGATCATACTCAGCAGAATGGACTACTAGAGGAGGCAAAAAGGAAGAGGAAAGGCTTTTCCTTTTTATCAGTCAGATTGTTTAGAGAATTGGAAAAGTCAAGTTTATATTTCATACTATGTCATATCTTCATAAATATGCTACTTATTAAATTTTTGAGAATACAAAAAATATCAGATCTTAACTAAAGGCATAATCATGCTATTAGACAGATAAGTGAGTAAAACCTCACTGCACATCAAAAAGACCCTGAAAAAAATGTTGGAACCATTGAAGACAGACAGACAGACAGACAGATAGATAGATAGATAGATAGACAGACAGACAGACAGACAGACAGACAGACAAACAGACAGACAAACAGACAGATAGATAGATAGATAGATAGATAGATAGATAGATAGATAGATAGATAGATAGATAGATAGATAGATAGATAGATAGATAGATAGATAGATAGATAGATAGATAGATAGATAGATAGATAGATAGATAGATAGATAGATAGATAGATAGATAGATAGATAGATAGATAAATAGATAGATAGATAGATAGATAGATAGATAGATAGATAGATAGATAGATAGATAGATAGATAGATAGATAGATAGAATAATTTGTAATAAAGTAAACCAATACAATGCAGTCGGTAATGGCATTCTCTTATTGAAAAATACAATTGTAAATCACATAATTCTATAAGAATTTATTTTATCTATTTTCTGCACCAACTGTAATAATTTAGTGAATATTTATACATTTAACAGCAGAACAAGTTTTTTTTATTTTCATGTTACAGATATTTAATTTCATGTTACAGATATTTATTTTATTCAGATAAATGCTTTAATACTAAAACGTATCATAATCTTAGCATTATACAACTAAAGATCACTGAACTCTCATTTTAAAGTTGTTTTGTATATTATAGATTGAAATGGCATAAAACTAAATTTAAAAAAGTTAATTTACATTCTAATAACTGTACAGGAAGTAATAGATGGCATTTTTTAAGAATTAGGGGTACTAGTTTCTTTTTTACTTATTGCATGCATATCTTTAGCTATAGATTATGCCTCCTTCACCTTTCTCTTTCTGTGATCTCTCTCAGAGTTTTAAATGGGATCAGCCCTAGAGAGATTGAAGTTGTGGCCTAATGTATTTAAATTGTAATTTATCTTGATTTCATCGTTAAACAAAACAAAAAAACTAAGAATATTTATTAAAGTTTTTAGTTAAAATAATTAAATGTTTATTGATACCTGTAAGCTTAATATAATCTATTATTCATATCTGTTTTTTTTTTTATTGCATTGTATGTATATTATTTGTATTTATTAAAACGAACATACCTATTATTCAAAAACTTCTATTATTTAAATAAAATTTTAAAGATCACTTATAAACAAAAAAATTTAAAAAATCTCCATGAGATAAAAAATTTTAAAAATTAAGCTTAACTGCAGTGACATATCTGTTCCCCCATCTTAGCAGGATTTCGATTTACAAGAAGGGGTAAAGATTCATTAAGAAATCTAAAAAATTCAAAAATGCAAAAAATTGCCTTGGAACCGGGGATTATAGATTTAAAAGTGTTTCCCTTGTTTACAAAGTAATTAGGAAGTAAGGATTAGCTTATACAGAGAGGGTATATGTATTTATATAGCTACACATATGTAAATTTATTGGAAGTTTACTTACTAACCATTACTAAAAAATATATCAATTATTTATAAGTAAGTGAAACCTGACTAAAATTCATTGTTTGTTTATTAATGAAAAACTTATACCATATTTTTAAAGTTTTATTCAATTAATCTGGTCTTACAGATTATAAATTGGAATTTTTAACATACTGTTTTCAGTAATATAAAACTTGCTCTTAATAAAATGTCAGCGTTTGTAAACTCAATTATTCACAGAAGTATCTAAAAAAGGTCTCTGCAAAGCAAACAAATATAGTGTCTGAAGATAATCATAATTTGTTATCATTAAAGCAGAAATAGAAGTTGCTTACTTTCTTAAACTCTTTTCTAGTACTTAATTATTTAAAACCTTGAAGTAAAATTTAAATAAACTTTAAAAAATTTATAAAGTTGTTATATGTAAATTAAAAACAAAAAGGTTTTTTTTTTTCTCTTCATCCTCTATAAAAAGATAATTTATCTATATTTTAACTTCATTACTGTATAAGCTATACACGTAAGTACTATCAATCATTCAGAATATTTAAATAATGAGAATTTACAAAAAAAAAAAAAAAGATAGGGAAAGGGAGAGATTAAAATATTTGAATATAGAAGTAAAAAAAGTGAAATATGAAGTTTAAAATTAACGCAAGTTTTTGCAAAAAATTCACAAAAACAGACACATAGATACAATAATATGGTGTGACTTAGCAATATTAAAAACTTTTCTTAAATTATGTTTTCAAATATTTTGTTTTTTATAAATGTCTCATTTCAACTTCACCATATCACAAACATCCACTAACACAAAACTAAGACAACTTTCTACATGGATTTCACAATCAACCTCTACTCTTCAGAGGTGTTTGAAATATCATACCTAATCTCCAGAACCATGTTGCAACTAAATGCCTTTCACTACATCATTCTCATGCAAAGTGGAGATTGGTTTCTACCCACCCTTAACATCCTATAAAGGTGTAAATAATCTTGGCATTGTTATTATGTATTTTCACATTTTTTTGACTTTATCATCTCCATCACACTATATCACAATCAACAATTGACACAGATAATATATATTAAATGCTCTAATGAAAATCAGGTTTTTTTCATTTCCAAGTATGACAATGTTAATTGTAAAAAATGGATATAAAAACATAGACCATAGATTGACATAACATATAAACACAGTAAAGAATTCATTTATATAATGTTCTGAAATATTCTAAAACTACAAAAGCAAGAATATCAATCAATATGTTCTGTTTACTAAATTGGCAAGTAAAATAAATAAAGGTTAATACATGTATTTTATGATGAACTTAAGCATAGCTTTCTCAGGAGATCCACACATTGTTTATAGTAGAAAAATTATTTCAAAATTGATTGCTTTTATTATAAGTAAAACAAATAATCAAATGGATAACCCTCATCACAAGTGATAGCAGAACCACAATCTTTGAACCTTGTGCTCCAAAAAGTGTCACATAAACAAGATGATTAAGTTATCTCAAAAATTCACCTTTAATTGACTGTTCTAATCTATGCAAAAATGACTTTAGACTTTTGGTAATTTAATGTCACTTGATTTTCTGAACAGTTAATCATTCTTATCTATTTATATTTTTTATCCTCTTTAACTTTCTATTTTCTAATTATAATAATATGTGCATAAAATTAACAAATAAAGCAACACTAAAAATAAAATTCAAATCCTGAAAATAAATATATAAAAAAAACCAAATATTGGTTCAATGAAAGACAAAATATTTTCTGTTAAATATTATTTCAACAATCAGATAAAAAACTATAGAACCTAACACAATCATTACAGCATAAAATAAAAAATAAATTACAGTATTAAAAAAAAAGCTCACTAAACCTTTTCAACAACAACCATCATAAAATTTCATTACACTGTTATCCAAAAATATCAATAAACACATAAATAATCCTAGTATTAATTAGATTAAGGTGGTGAATATCATTAATAATAGACAAATGATTTATTTCTTGGATGTTCCTAAGAACAATGAAAAAAAGTTGGACAGTAATTCATGGACCAACAGTCTATTATTCTAATCATAGTATCAAATTATGGAGGATCTGAATATTATTAAGATGATAAAAAAAATCAACTGAAGATATGCTGCACGTGATATATGTACGACAGATAGTTGATGGTTAAAATATTTGAGTCAATTATTGTGAAATTTAGAAATAACTATAAGTTGAAAAATTTGCTTGTATAGCATAGGGCAATATGGATAGATATCATAGAAAAAATTGGATGTAATAACAAAGAATTAGATAAAAATTATGCTGAAATAAATGAATGCATTAAGTATAAATTGTATGAAATCATTCTTTTCCAGCCTACAAATAAATTCATGGAATCAAAATAATATTTTTAGAAACAGTTTGACAATATTATCTGAAAATTAAGCTATGTAATATCATACAACCTTGTATTGTTATTATTAAATGAGCTATATTTTTTTTTTTAAAAATATTTCATTTTTTACAACATGTAATTAAATGTTGCCTTTTTTCAATATCAGATTGTGGGGACTGTTAGAATGAAATAAAAGTGTAATTCTTGTAAAACTTTAATACAAAATTTATATGCATTGTTTAAATAATATATTCTGAAAACATAATAAATATATATTTTTAAATTTTCAGATTAAATTTGTTTTATTTCTTTTTTATATTATTTTTTTCATCTATTTCTGGATTTCTCTTTTGGTTCCATTCTTTTTTCCCATTTAATTGCTTTTCTTTATTTTTATTATTTTTCCAGATAACATGGCAACATTTTCTAATTTTTATATAGATGTTAAAGAAATGTCAATTAAACATGTTTAAATTAAGAAATTTTTTGAAATAGAACATTTTGATTTTACATTTTTTAGAGAAACTTGGTTAAATCAATAGTTGCCTGATCATTTCTTATTTGATAGTAGATTTAGAATTTTATGAATTGACAGATCTATAGGAAATGTTACTCAGTGAGACATTACAGTTATTACTAAATCAAATTTTCTGTTTACAATACTTAAAGGATAATACTAAAAAAGACTTCAGATCTGGACATTATTTTCCAAAAATTTCAGAACATAGTAAAGATAGCTGTGAGTAAGCTTCAGATGACTTAAGAAATTTCTATAAAAAATTATAGAAATGATAAGAATTATTATTTTTTGGCAATGCATGTTGCAAATTATATTTAATTTTTATAAACATAATTTAAATATAAATAATATGAGGGGAAAAAACAATTGGATGGAGAAAAAAAATTAAGACAAAAGTTTTTTTTAACTTCTCAGCTGTTTAACAACTTTATATATCATATTCCAATATCTCACAAAATAAAAAATTTCACTGTATAAATTCTCCCCCCCCCCTCTCTATATATATATATATATATATATATATATATATATATATATATATATATATATATATATATATATATATATATATATATATATATATATATATATATATATATATATATATATATTTACAAATCTTGATCCATGTATATAATATATCATTTTAAGGCTCCATGAATATTTAGTATACTTAACCATCTCCTATGATCACTTTTTTTGCATTTTCTAGTTATCTTCATAATATATATATATATATTTTTTACTTCTCTATTTCATCTATTACAGTCCAATGTGTAGATGAAATAGAAAATAACTAAAAACGATTTAAAAATATAAAAAATATTAGAAAAGAGAATAAACCTTTAAATTGATCATAGAGGCTAGTAAAGTATAACTAGACATATAGAATAACATATTATATACTACATAGATATAGAAAGAAAAGTTTATAAAATAAAACAAGATTTATAAAGAATAAATTATGTTGAGATTTATATTTTGGAATTAATGGATCATTTTGAAAAGTAAAAAAGAATATTTATTAAAATATTGATTTATTAAATTATGCCAAGCATTTAGGGCATTAAAAAACATACTACAGTGAGAAGAAACCAAACAGCAAATAGAAGCCACAATTTTTATTGTATGAATATAAACTACTTCAAATGTATGCCACCTTAGAAAAATTGTAAATAAATAAAAACACTAACATTTGTAAATTTAGTCAATTCTGCATACAAAATAGTATGGCAGCAATCTTCTTTTCTTTTTGCTTTTATCTTGCTGCATATTCACTAAATTTAACACAATTTTCTTTATTAATTATATTGTCTTTGTTTTAATTAAGTTGAAATGATAGGAGTTTTATCCAGTTTATTTTTCCTTCAAAAAGTTTGATATAATACTACAATTCATTTAATAAATTGTTTTGCATGTAATTTAAGGAAAATACTTTCCTCAAGTAATAAAATGAAACTTACTAATTTGTAATGGAAAAAAATCACCTTGAGAAGTGGTTTTATGTTCAAAAATAATGAATTGTCTTGTACTCCTAAAACAGCTAAAGTTAAACTATGTTAACAAATGTTTGTTTAAAAGTTTGTAATGATAGCAATTTTATTTGTAATTATAATACAAAGTATTTTCATCAACTGTAGTTAATACTTAAATGTTATTTAAAAAATTCAAACTTTATTTAATTTTTTAAAATACATCTAACTGATATTAAAACAGGCAAAACTGATCATGTGATGTTTATTATCTAACTGTTACTAATAACACACAAGCTACTATATAATATAACTTGAAATCTTGTGTTATGGATTAATCTGCATGCTATTACTAACAATTCCCATATAGAAAAATTCACATGACACAATATTTTGAGTTATATATTAATCTGTGTGTTATTACTAACAATTAAAGTATTTGAAAAGTTTAAATAAAGACATTTACCATTTAATTCTAGATGATGAAAATAACATAACATATAAAACATTAAGTTTATGGATAGAATATATGAATAAATAAAACATTTATGTAAACATTATTGTAATGCATCAGAAAGTTCATAATCTGTAAGATAAATCTGACATTTCATTATCAATTTTTTTAACAAGATACAGAATAGTTTTAGTATAAAGTCATTGTGATTAAATAAACTTTGTTTAGACTATAATCTTAATTTATATATACAAAAAATCATCTATTATAAATGTAATGTGTTGAAAAGTAATGTGCCTTTACAGGACAGTAGAATACACAATTTGTCTTGTATTACAAACAATATTTATAAACAGAACATAAACTATTATCTGCTATTCATAATGTATTTTTATGGGGATTTGAAAAAAAAATCTCAAGCTAAATGAAATCAAAACTCATAATTTTGTATTCTTTAATGATATTAGAGTATGGTTTAGGTTAATGGTCATATTATTCTTTTATTTATATGTATTTTTGATTTTTTCCCTTTTTATTTGTAATTTAAATTTGCATATGTTTGTTCATTTGCTTAACAATGTCCATTTCTTTCTTCTTTATACCTTAAGCTGAGTGTACTTTCAGTAATATTCACCATTAAACATAATTCTATATTTATGGTGAATTTCAGCAAAACTCTACTAAGCTTAAGATTATATAAAAAAGTAGCCACTTATTTACATGGATGAAAAAATGTGTGCAATTTTGTATTTATCTGTATTACAAGTTAACAACAGAAAGTTGTTGACCATGCAAATTCCAAAGACACTTGATCAATTTTTTTATTCTATTCATGTATGTTTTAAAATACACTGTGAAAATGTTAAAAAATTAAAAATAAAATTATCATTTTCAATTTTTTGTTTTTATCAGTGTTTCCCTCATCTTAACTATACAATATTGAAATTATGCTCCATCTCAGAAATTCAGATAATCCTCCTTTATTTACCAAGTTCGCATTTCATGAACAACCAACATTCATCAAGTGAGCAAGAGGTATAAAAAAACTGAATTTTAATGCTTTTAAGTCTTACAGGAGTAGTGCAAAAGATATGATGTGAAGAAATTTATGCTTTAAACAAATAAAAATTTTCAGAATTTGATGCAAACTTCTTGAAATGCATCTTAACTTGTAAAACAAATCAACACTTCTGTTATTAAATTTTACAGTCTTATTATTATCTTTAAGCCTATAGTACCAAATAAATTATGACTAACAACCATCACTTTACCAATGATAACATGATGAGTCTACAAAATGGGAAAAATACATAATAAATGTTTGGTGCATCTTGTCATAGATCTGATAATTATATTTCAGAAGAATGTTTTAAATAAAGTGGAAAGCCTGAAATCTTCAGCTAAAATAATAGAATACACATATGGTAAAAACAACTTTGAGATGACTGGAAGAATTTTCACTTTAAAAGCTGATTTAATAAATTAATATTAGATGTCCCAATACAACAATAAGTCTAAAAAGTAAATTAATGACAAATATTGGTGAGGAATAATAATAAAAAATTAACAATATATTTTTAAGCTCCCGAAGTTCCAGGAAAATGTATAATAATAAAAAAAAGTCCAAATGATTATGTGAAAAAAAAAATTTATCACAGAAATCTATAATAAATTTTATAAAACTTTACATTTACTCATATATTTAAATACATAATAAAATATTTCATTCTTCCATAAAAATCTAATGCTCTAAATAGTTTGGCAAAGTAGCAGAGGGACAAATTCTGAAAATTAAAAGCCTCAGATACAATCCAGCTCTAATTTTTTTTTTATATAAATTTCCAATCAATAAACAACTGAAATATTTTTTCTCTTAATGATTTGCTGCAATGATAAAAGGTTCACACATTATATCCCAGCTCTGTCATTTCGAATGCATCAACTTCTTATAAATTCCAGATCTATTAACTATTCAAATAAGTTTTTCCTTACATGGTTTAGTCCAGTGATAGAATGAATGACTTTGAAGCTCAAAGTCCAAGAAATGCAGTTCAGCTCTGTAACTTCCAGTGTTCACACATCTTGTAAAATTTAAGCAATAAACCATTTGATTACAATTTTTTAGAGCCCTATCAAATTACAAACTTAAATCTTATAAGTAAATAATTATTTTAGGAGACTATAAAAATGTTGTCAAGCTATTAAAATTATTATTTCTATTATTCTAAATAAGCCTAATAGCTATTAATAAATAAACAACTCAATTTCTAAATTACAAGATCTTTCATGACTAGCAAAATGAAATTTACAAATTATGAATGCAATTTGATTATTATGTAAGAAAAATGAAATCCTTGGGATTTTATTGTCTGAATGCTCCACTTCACAAAATATCCCCACTTTATCTTACCTATTGTTTATACTCATAATCTCTCTTTAGTAATAAAAATATTTTTAAAAAATAATTTTGAACTTGATCATTACAATTTCAGCTTTTTTCAATTTCTGAGATGTTATTTTATTTTTAGTCCTATATCTGAAAAATTATAATCTATTTTTTTTGTTCAACAAACTAACAAAAATAAAAACTAGATACTGTGCCTTGTGCCTACTATTATTTTTACAACCACACACAGCTAGATCTCTTTAGTGGCATCACTTTGAAAATCAGATTTTCTTGATTCTGTTCTATCTTAATATGCAATTTGTATTCTTTGTTTTATTTTCTAATGATTCCAAATAAATTAAAACTTTTTGAATATAAGTAATATACATTTTGATTACCAACCAATAGCACAAATATTATTAGTGTGTAGGAACAAAGCTATATTAATCAAAGCAAAAGTAGTTTTTTAATTACTTTGGTTAACATTTGTTATTTTGAAATATAGCATATATAAGCGATTTAACCCGCTGAAGAAGCTGTCAGTAGTAACTAAAATAATTAAATCAAATTCATCTAGGCCTAGTACTTTCAAGATTTTCCCTCATATTCATGGCCAAAATAGGTTATAAACCATTGCTGTAATGTGAAATATAATAAAAAAAATTCCACTTCGTTTGTAATAAAATTTTAAGAGGAATCTTGTTGCTAAAAATAATGGCAAAATTTAAAAGCACTAAATGGAAATAATTCCTCATGCAGATTGTAAACCTAAATGTAATTCTAAGGATAAAAATAAAATTAAAAAAAGGTTGTTTACCAAAAAGCAATAATGTCTAATTAAGTTAGATATGCAAGTCTGTGTCAGTTGCATTTTCTCTGTCTTATATTTTTTCCTCTGCTGCCAAGAAGTTAATCAGCCACAAGATACATAAATCTGGATTCAAAAGCAATAAGAACTGCAAGAACTAATACCACTTATGAAGTTCATTATCCATTTAATTAAAAATTATGGGGGGAAATTCCACTGTAAAGTATTATCCATGATAAACTAAAAGTTTGGTACAATCTGTTCATCTCTAATCCTCCTATCTGCCGAGTGTTAAAATGTTGCTCTGACCAATTGAAGATGCCTAATCCTTGTTTGCTGCCATTGTTCTCCTATCAAAATTATCTACAGATGACTGAACAGTAATTTATTATGAAGATAAATATAAGAAGAAGAAAATCATCATCCAAGTATTCCACCCACCATGGAAAAAATCCTACAAGATTAAGAGACAGAAAAATCATCTGTGATTATCAGCAAAATCAACTCCAGATGACACAACAGTAATTTATTATCCAGGGAATTGTAAAAAAAAGAAAACTATCCAAAAACATCAAGACAGCATAGAAAATGTCCTATTAACAGGCAGAAAAGTAAATATATATAAGAAGATACTTATAATTAAACTGAATCTAAATATACCAGTAAGAAATGATATGTTGGTCTATTTCCATCATTTATGAGTGAATGTTGAATGTATAGAAAATTTTAAACTTTATTTAAACTTTCCAAATATAAACAACTTGTTAGTAATAACACACAAATGGACAATACAGGTTAGTAATTACACAACATTTTGAGTAGTATTATTCTCCACTCTTCTTCACGTGTTGCTGGCCTATATGCACAGTAACAATATTCATTTAAAAGTTGAACTCACACTTTAGATTCTTGAAATATCAAATTTAAGGCAAACACCCTACCAACTGAGCTATTCTGTCAAAGGTTTTGGCAGAATAGCTCAGTTGGTAGGGCGTTTGCCTTAAATTCAATATTCAAGAATCTAAAGGTCAAGTTCAACTTTTAAGCTGAATAGCTCAGTTGGTAGCACATTTGCCTTAAATTCGATATTCAAGAATCTAAAGGTGCGAGTTCAACTTTTAAGTGAATATTATCACTGTGTGTATAGGCCAGCAACATCTGAAGAAGAGTGGAGAAATAATACTACTCGAAACATTGTGTAATTACTAACCTGCATTGTCTATTTGTGTGTTATTACTAACAAGTTGTTTATATTTGGAAAGGTTAAATAAAGTTTAAAATTTTCTATACATTCAACATTCACTCATAAATGATGGAAATCGTCCAACATATCACATCTTATAATGTACCATCATTAAAACCTTCAGACAAATACTAGTAAGAAATTTTATAATGATAAGTAAGTAATTAATTACCAAAGGTCTCTTCTAAATTATGTAAATGATAAATCAATATTTTATTACATTAATTTAAATTTAGATATTTTTTTAATTGTATGATATATTTCTTTCTTTTAAAATATTTTTTAATCATTTAATATTTTTATTCACTCATGTACTAGAGAATGTGTTGTGGAGAGGTAAATGACTTGTAGCAGTGTTTATATTGTTGTTAGTATTATTAAATATATTATTAAAAAGATATCAAAAGTTTCTATTCTGATCACTTTAGGCTAATTTGTCATTTATAATATAACTGTCTAAAACAAGCAACTCATTGTGTAAAAAATTATAATCATCTAGAGAGGAAGTGTCAAATCAATTTTCCATTATAACTAAGATAGCACATTAGTAATTTACATTAATGCTGGCCACCCAAAAAAAAAAAAGCTATTTTAGGTGATTTCTTTCAAATATTGTCTTAACAGGAGGGGTCAAATATTTAAAAATTGTAAGTGGGTTTTCTCTATGTAATCATACATCTTTACCATTATATATTAAAAACCATAGTTTGATTATCTTATAAATCAAGAAGAAAAATATATATTGACGTAGATTTTAAATAATTCTCAAATTCCTCCAGATCCTTGTCATTTTGATATAAAATGGTAATATTAACTACTTTAATAAATTATGTAAAGAAATAATTTAACTTTCTTAATTAATCTTGCTTTTTTTTGTTAAATTAATAGAGGAATCCAATCATTCCCGCTTTTCTTGGAATAATGTCATAATTGGAAGTCCTGTCCCCATGTCCCAAAAACAACTAGAGAGCAACAAATTTCCCAATCTTCTATCACTATTTCAAATAGATATTTATTTTATAATAAATGTTTTATTTCATGCTATCATTATAATACAAGATTTGTAAAAAAAATTATTGATATATAATTTTGCTTTATTATTTATGGAAATATATTATAAATCTTAATTATGCAGCAATTATTTTTTGAGACTTGTCAGTGTGATAATCAAATAGTCCAGATACTATAAAAAGCAACACATGCATGCAATAACATTCCATTTTATTTATTTTCTTGTGTTGCTTGTGGCTACTTTAAATATTTTGCTTTTGTATTTCAATCGAAGTATAAACATAACAATGTCAACTTGCATTAGTGAAATATTATTAGTGCAATGAAGAAGCATTAGTATTATTAGTGTGGTAATATTTTAAATAATTTAATTTAAAAATAAATTTTATGACTGAATACATAATAGACATGTCTCAAAAATGGAATAAAAAATATATAAATTTCATTATAAAACTTCTATTAGTAGTTTTTTTTTTTTTAAAATGTGTCAAAGCGTCGGCCGGGAAGCGAAACCCGGGACAACTGCGTGTAAGGCGGCTGTGCTACCCACTCGCCACCAACGCTTGACTTCATTCTAGTTTTGTTATGAACTCCTTTTTTTTTTTTAGGTGTTGTTTCCATATCAATCAATAAGAACTTTTTGTAAACATGTGTTTTCAATTTCAAACACTATTATTATTCAACTAGGGTATCTTAATTTTTATATATGCAGTAATTAAAATTGCAATAAACAACAAAAGAAAAAAATACGTATATACATTTTGCATTTATGATTTCTTCTTCTTCGGTTTTATAAAGCAATTATATGTTTATATGTATCATCTTATTGTATCAATAAATTTTGCTCTGAAAGTAATTTGTAATCTCCTATAATTTTTAATAGACATCTTTTTTAAAAATAGAAAACAAGCATACATAAATATTCACAAAATGCTAAAGATTTTTTTTTAAAAAAAAAAGACAGACGAATTTAGTCATTTTAATAATAGTATTAAATGTCTATCTTAAAACATTGTTTATTAGTTCCCAAGAAATCATCTATATGTTAATGATACACAGTGAGAATATGAAAGAGAGAATTTACTGTATTGATTTTTTTTTAACTGCAAGTAATTACAATCAATAGTTATCAAGCAAAGAAAGCAATTATTTTTACTCTCTAACCAGTTCAGAATAATTGCTAAAATAATATTTAAAATCTTATCCTTAATATATATATATATATTAGTAAACTGTATAATTTCGTTCATATTTAGTCTCTCTTAACATATATATCTTTATATATAATTATTTCTAAAATTGTAAACATATTTAAAAAACAGCTTAAAATCAAAGAAAATTTAAATGATATTTTGTCTAGTTTGCTAGTCTGCTGAAAAAAAAATCAACATAAAGTAGTTATGTATTAAAATTAAATCCCCCTTAAAATTCTCAGATCTGAATATATATAAACAAAGTCATAAGAAAATTATCCAGAGAATCAATTATAAAATACATTTTGAAGATATATATATATATAATGCATATCAAATCACACATATAAGCATATAAAAGCATAAATAGTCACGAAATGCATCTTGGGAGTCATTTGTCTTTTATTGTATCATTATTTATATAAAAAATGAAAATAGAGAGAAATGGAGTTTGTTAATTAACACATCGATGCATCTAAATAGGTTATTCTATTTTAAAAAATCTGAAATTTAAATTAAAACCTAAACAAAAAATATCACTCTACAATAATAAATTTTACGAAGAACCCTTAATGACTTGATTGATATTTTGGAAGAAAATAATATAAAACAATTTTAAAAAAAAAAACATTCTGAAACCATGAAATAAAATTTAAAAAATGTATTAAGTTTGAGAGTATTTCTGAGTAAGTAATAAAGAGAGCTATCCAGAACTATGTTATTGGAAGGAATGAAGAAAGGGGTGAGGGATTATAAAACAACTTTGAAGACTTTTGTTTTTTCTAAACTCCTTCATGGCTTTCATCTAATAACTATTTTTGTTTTATAAGCTCATAATAAATGGAATTTATACTTAGATTCTTCTTATAAAGTCAAAGCTCACTGATTTTCTTTATAATTTATTAATAATATAATTCAATTTCAAATCAAAAAAAATGTATTCATATTTTATATTATCATAATATTCAATTGCATTTCTTCTAAACACCACTTCCGTAAACTTTCTTAATTCATCTAGTCATTTCTCATGTGGCTTTTTTCTAAATCTTTTACAAACTTTTTGGATCCAGTATAAAATTTCAACTATCCATTAATTATTAACTTTTCTAGCAATGTGTTTAGCAAAGCTTCATTTCAGCCTTTTAATATTTTCAATGATATCAATAATACTCACTTGTTCTCAAATTGCATAGTCAATTTTCAATTTATCCTTATTACTACCAAGACACATCTCTCTATTCTAGGGTGCTTTAGTGCAATAATAGTGTCAGAACTTGGAATGTAAGACAATAAGATGATGTCATTTCTGATGCTCAAATGTCTTATAAACTCTCAAGAAATAAAGCTATTCAAATGCATATTTACATCTATCCATACTATGTTACATATTAAACTCTATGCACTACACTTAGATCTAGATAAATAAAATAATAAAATACATATTAGTGTTAATTATTCATGAATCAACATGGAATATATATGATTTTAACTTATTTATTATAATGTTTCTTACTTTCTTAGAAAAAAATATCAAAATATTTCCATATCTGTATTTTGTCCATGACTTGGGATTTATATTGAAGCCTAGTAAAACTTTATACTTTTTTCAGGTTACAAAAAAAACTTATTTTCTTTTAGGTAATAAATCCATAGCCAGTACAACGAGTTTTGCCAGAAGATAAAATAGATTAAAAAAAAGTACAACACATTGGCATTTAATTAGTCTTCTTTTTCAACTTTCATATTATAGAACATTAATGAGAATGCCTTTGTCCTACATGAGTTATTTACAATCTGTTTTATTTTATATTTGTAACTAATCAAAAAATATCTAAACTAAAAAAAAAAATCATTGTAGCTTACATTTCTGTTCACTGAAATCGTTTTTTTTTTTTTTTTTTTAACAGCAATTTATCTTTTCAAATTCAGTAATATAACATGATTTAAAAAAAAAAAGATAAAAACATAGATGGCATTATTTTTAATTTTATTTCAACAGTAAAAGGGCAAGTATAAGACTGATACAAGTGTATGAATGATTATTGATATCAACAAGAAAAAAAATATTTAAAAACTAATACTTTGTTACTGAATCATCATTTCACTACATGAAATCAATCACATTTATTTTATAAATATAAAAGTTATGTAGGCAACAACTTTTTATTATCTTTGAATGTTACATAAATTATTAAATCTTGATGAGCAGTTATCTTTATCCTATTTTATAGCTATCTCTAATAAACTTGGATAATCGAAAGATATTAGATGTTATAGTGCTATAAAATCCTTACCTTCAGACCAGTATCTAGCTTTTGCCTTCATCAGTGATGACTAAAATTCAAATATGAAAGAGAAGTTACCATTAACTTCTTTATGGTATTTAAATTAATAACTTAAAGTAAATAAATAAAAAACTCTAAGGTTTTAATTCCAGATTTAATTATTTGCAGTATAGTTATATAAATATGATAGCAAGTCTGTTTCCATATATTTTAAGGAATTGTTTCATAATTTTAACTGACATTTGTATCCTTTGGCTAAGAAGATTAATTCCAACAACATCACATAATCCTTTAATATACTTTCTTATATATTCCAAGAGTATTTATATTCTCACTATTCCAGAGTCATCCACTGTATGTTTGATCTACTTTTCTGAGCTAAAGAATAAAAGAGTCTAAAGTTATTAGAAAACTGAGATCTCTAAAATATATAAGAATTAATCTGGAGTCACATCTGTATAAATATACAATCAGTCAATTTCCAACATTTTGAACATTGGTTAAATAAACGTTTATTCGGTTTAATTTGTTAACTGTAGCTGAGCACAGTTTCGACTGGTGTATCCACAATCATAGCACTCATGGGCTTCTCGATGTATTGTAGTATTTAAATGTAAATGCTAATTTATTTAAATTAATGATTTACATATTCCAATAATAACAAAAAAAGTAGTGTCCAACTTTCTAAAAACTGAAATATGTAAATCATTAATTTAAATAAATTAGTGCTTGCATTTAATTACTACACCATTACCAGATGCCCATAAGTGCTATGATTCTAGCTTCATGGGGCAAAAACATGCTCAACTATAGGTAATAAACTCTACCAAATAAATATTTACATAACCAATGTTTGAAACACTGAAACTTTACTATTTACAATAGAATAAGAAAAAATATTTCTGAATATAAATATGTAAGTTCATTTAAATTTAAAATTTTAGATCTTCTTTTAATGGTAATAGCTTGAATAGTATAAATGAGTAAAATATGACCACTAGATTCATAAATGCATTAAATTTTCAATCAAAACTATGAAAACAAGACATTTATTTTATATAGCGCGATGTTTTTATAAGCTGTAATACCAATAAGCCAATAAACTAATGCACATACGCTTTGTACTATGTACATGCTACTTTTTCAGCATTGGATTAATTAAATAATTCATTTGGTTTACATTATAATAAATATACTTTTATAATATGGTGGACTATTTTGATCATCTAGTTTAATTGTTAAATGTTTTGTTTGGTTTTTTCTTATAAAAATTCAAACATTATACTTTGTCAAAGACATTCAGTTATTAGTAATAATATACAAGTTATGCGAATTTTTTGTAATACATTATAACAAACTGGATGCTGAAAATAGTCCAACATATTATTACAATTAATATACCACCACAAAAAATTTCAAAGAAACATTACTTTAATAATTTGTAAAACTAATACTTTTGTTCATTCAATTTCACATGATCACCATCTCTTATACTAGCACATAATTGTTGATAAACATGGCAAAACTCTCCATACAGTAGTGCTACCCTGTGCCAACCAGAGTAATCAATGAATGCCAGAAGACCTATACATAAAATCTCTATCTAATGCATTCTCATCCAATATCCCCAGATTCTGGCTTATGGCCTTCGTCAGTGAGGAGCTTTGAATCTGAGAGCACTGCACCGAGATCTTAGGATCTAATGCAACCCTACTTATGGGAATATTATTGTGTTTGATAGTAATACATAGTTAATTTAGTTAAAGATATAAATTTTATTAATAATTACATATATCGTTCATAAGTTAATATATAGTCATCATTAAGTAGAAAATGAAAATTGGTAATGTAAGCACAACTCACTTTTACTTATAAAAATGTTTCAATCTCTTATTGTATAATGATAATTTACTTAATTTAGTCATTTACTAACAGATATTCCATTAGCAAAATATTTGACAAAATTAATAGTGTATATGCTGTATTTATAATAATGTAATTTGTTCATACTACCACCCTATCAAGTTATGACAGCTTTGAAGATTGCATTGAAATTAATTTAACTATGATCATTGGAGAGGATATTCTGTGATGTTATAATTACTCATAATAGCAATAATGATTCATGTTGATACTATTACTATGAACTTTTTGTTCATGGTAAATAGAGAATACAGACTTTGATTAATCAATAATATTATTTATTGGTCGAATTTAAAAGACTGATAAAGTGATTGAATTAAAACAGGTGAATGAAACATTTTTTTGCTAAGGACCATTTGAATATTTATAAGAGCATATGAAGTCCATAGAAAATTGTCTTAAAATTTATCCTGCTATATTCGTCTCTCTAATGTGTTTATTGAAACTGCTTTCCTTTGGTGAGGCATGTGATGTTAGTTGGTATTGATAATGTTACTACTCATATCTGCTTTCCAGATTTGTGTCTATCAATTTGGAGCACAGTTGACTCTTTGCAATGCTATGTTTTGAAAACAAACTGCTCACAGCAATAGGTTTTTCCGAACACATATGAATATTACACTGTATATTTTTCAATGTGAAAAATTAATCATAGCTTATATGACACTTACAGAACTAAATTAGCATCATAAGTGATGAGATTATTTTGTTTTGTCATTGTACTTGTCAATGATGAGATTATTTTGTTTAATAGTCGCTATTTGTAGAATGTCATATCTAGTATGTATCAACAGAGAAGTGATTGTTTTGCTTTGTAGTCAGGCTTTATAGGATGTTAGATAATTTAAATTTAATAGTTGTCCAATGTGTGTAGCTAATGATGAGATTATTTTGCTCTATCTTGTAGTCATTAACAAAGATTATTTTGCTTTGTAGTCCCCATTTGTAGAATGTCACACCATTTAAGATTTAATAACTATCCAGTGCTTATTTCCATAGATGAGATTATTTTGCTTTGTCAGATGTTTCATGTTTTAAGTTTTAATAGCTATTCAGTATGTATATCCAGTAACAAGATTGTTTTACTTTGATAGCATTTATAATCTTGAATTCTGAATTTGGAGCATAGTCTACATTCATATCACTGATTTTTAATATAAATAATACAAAAATCTCTGTCAGAATATGAAAATTATTCTTCACATATAAATCGTGATAAACAGAGCAGCCAAAATTCAAAAAATATTAATCACAATAAACATTTTGCCAAGCGCTTTTGGTACAGTATACCAGAATCATGGTAACATATTGGAACTGAACTGTTAATATTCCAGTGCATGATCAGTGGAACAATAGTGTTACACTGATTGATAATGTTTTTAGACTTCACAATAAACCAAGCCTCTTTCAACTTCCTCTTTCTATCATTATATTCATTGCAAACAGTAATAATATTTTGAAGATAAAACTCATGTCCACAACTATTTTAATGACTCCAAAAAAAAAAAAAAAAAAACAGAATTAACCTGTAAATCACTTTTAAACTTTTTATACTGATAAACATGCTAACAAAAAATCAAAGTCTTTCTCCCAGAATAACATTCAATACTCTAAAAAGAAAGGATATCTTTTATATCATTCTAATACTCATTAACAACACACTTTAAAATCAATTTGTAAAATAATATACTCTTTGTTTGTGAAATAATAAATAATATACAGTCAGAAATATGAAATGAATTCCAAATAAAATCCAATAAATATTTGATTCTTTCAAATGCAACTCCAACTTTGGAATTATATAACTTATGCAACTTATGCATTTTTACGTTTGAATCTGTGTCTTATAAAATTGATTATCTGATATATCAAGATTTCTGTAACATAATTAGGAATTCAGGACTCAAGAAATCATAAATAAAAAACAAAGACTAAATTCTAATAATAACAAATACATTTATTGATATTTAACATCAAATATACATTTTACAAAATTTATTTACATCTTTTTGCCAAAAAAAGGTAATCTGTAAACATAGGTGCTGTTTTATTGTACAAGATGCAATAAAAATAATTGATAAAATAATCACCTACACACTTTCAAAAATCCTCAATTACTTATACAAACATTTGTATGATTTATTTTATGACACAATCATTTTCAAGTAAGACTATTTCACTATTTTGCCAACTTACTTTTAATATATTTTCAGACTGCTATTTTTATAAAATAATCATTTACTGAACAGCTTTCAAATTATAATAAATCAAAAATATATTCTATGATAAATTTTTATGTCCAGTAAGCTATTATTGCTTATCATATTAGCTTATAATATTCTATTGATAGCATTTAAAAACACACTAAAATCAGAAAAACATAAATCCTAACTGAGAGATGACTGATTTTTTTATCATCAAAGTGTTATGATAATATTAATTATCATACAAAACACATATAAAAAAATTATTGCCTGGAATTATTTACTTAACAGTAAAAATATGAGAAAAAACTTCAGATGCCACATACACAACATACTAGATTTTGCCCATGTCCACATAATAAATTATTTTAACTCTTTAATTATCTTACTAATCAATCAGCAAAACTACTTCTGGATAATAGTAGTGATAGTATTGCATATGTGTGTCTCGTATTATGCTATTGACACAAACAAACATTAAATTACTATCATGTAGCAAGGCACTTAACTAAAGATTACAGATAGAAAAGTGTCCTTGAAGTAGCTATAAACTCCAAAATTCTACCTTACTACTGCCACAAAAATTTTAACACATCAATAAACTTCACCTTACATGGTGGAATATAACTAAATATCTTCATGAGAGAGAAAAGCTTCTCCAAGTTAACAACACAGCTGGATCAAAACAATGGTATTCTTAGGTAAATATATGTATGTGTGGACAAGATCTCAATGCATGGAAATGGAATATATCCCACAGGAAACATCCTGTAAAAGGATCAATCTATAGTGGCAAAGCATAAAAATAATCATATAATATCAAAATATAATCCTCTCATGAAAAATAAATACTAAACATTGTGGAGACTATGCTCAAATTCTCCAAAGTATATAAATAAGACAACATTTAATAAAGCCACATGCATCCTACATTAAAATGGAGCATGCATATATTTTAAGCAAAACCATGGCAAAATAAAAAAAAAAATTATCCCTCAAAAAACTAGAGAAATTAATCTTCAATCTGTAAAATACATACATTAAACAATGTATGAAACCAACAAATAAATGCAAGTCACATGACTATAAAATGCTTAAAGTAGCATAATAAAAATTTGCAATTAATAAGAAACATGCATATTCAATAAAATTAGCATAAAATTTTATAAACTAAAGTGGACATAAATATCATAGGCAAATATTTCTAAATATAATACTAATAAATACCTTGTCATATTTAAAACTTCATAATGAAATTATTATATTATAATAATTAAAAACTATTACAAGCTTCTGATACACCATATATTGGCTGTTTACACATAAAAAATAATAGGATATTAATAAAATACTACTCATGAATGTAAAGATATATTTATTTTTACCTGGACATATCTCATATAACTTATTTTAAGCCAATAATAATAATAAAAAATGTATGTTTTACCTTCTCAAACATAAGAATAAATGCATAATTTATCATGTAACTAAAGAAAAATACTTTTGCATAATATTAAAATAAATAATTATTAATAAAAAATGATAATAAAACCATTATTATTTTAAAAAAAATACCCTTAGTTCTTTATCCAAGTCCCTCCATGGTCAGCTATTTGATGCAGGAAAACTGTGTACTTTGCTGGCGAATTATTTTTAGAAGCAACGCATCTGTAACTTATCACATTTTTATAACAACAAAAGCACTTATGACCTTCTGGAAACAAATGATACAAAATAGTAACATTTAACAAGCAATTTTTGAAAAAAGATTTAGATCCATTTCACTCACAAGGTTATTCAAAGAATTAGCTATAGCTGGTTTTAATATTTATTTACTGTTTACTTCTAGCAGCAAAAAATATTAAAAATATTTTCATTAAATTTATCTGCAGTTATATATTGAAAAATGAACAGTTCCTTCATTTTTAAAGAACATTTTAAATACTTTTTTAAAAAATAGTATTCTGTTCACTCAAGAGCACTTAATAATAGCAATTAAGAAATTACTATTCATTTTAAGAGTCAGCAATTTAAACAGTTCATTTATATATTCCATAATACTGTTATACATTGAAATCATATTTTTTTCATAAAACTTCATATTAAAGTATTCACTTATTTCATATTTTAAACATTCTCTTGGAAACATTAACATAGTTATCTCAAAATAAAATTCATATAATTTTATCAAATAGGCAAGTCAGCATTTTAAAATCTTTATCAAGATAACACTTAAAATGAAATTATCACTTAAATGGTCAGGAGTTGTTCATTTTTAATTAACTAATATCAATTTCTATTGAAGGTTTTTTTCTTTATCTTTAAATTAAATTGCAAAACTCTCTCAACAGTGATATTACTTTATTAAAAATAAAAAAATATAAAATAGAAATGTCCAGTGCAATGTTTGTAATGATTTTGAAAAATAATGCAAAACATATTACCTTTTCACTCCATAAATTTCTGTTCAGACATGGTTGGACAAAATAAATCAATAAAAGACAACAATTTTCTTTAGACATTTTATTAATTTCTTTAGAAGGTTCTAGACAAGGTTCAGGCATAAGAAAACTAAACACCTAATTTTGTTTCCAGCAATACCATGGTTACTTAATAAACAATAAAAGTTTTAAAAAAGTAACACTTTTAAATTTAGAATAAAAAATTGAAATATTATTGTCTTCTTGTTGAGGATTTGTGGAAGAAGAAAAAAGAGTTCAGTCTAAAGAGAAAGCAAACCAACACCACATATACTGAAAAATCCCTTATTTTTATACCTTTATTTTGATTGACATTTTAATTAGCTATACCTTTTAACAATCTGACCTCTATTAAAAAATATGTAAATGACGCATGGAACTAAATTTAAAATTACATAATATTGATCTATTTTTAATTACCATGTGATAATTTAAAACTTTCCAGAAGTTGAATTTTATTTTTACTAATTATTTAATTAATAAAAAAAATAAAACAATAGAATAAATAATATATTTATTATTTTTAAATTATTACTTTTAATTTATAAAAATCTCTTAAACTTACTTATTTTAAAAACTTTCAATGTTAAATTAATCATTCATTGAATTTTAAATAAATCAATCAGCTAAAATTAACTTATAACAAATAACACTTTTAATAAGCCATCATGCATGCAAATAAATTCATACACACACATACAAGAACTTACTTCACATACTTTCTAATTTATTCTATTTAATAGTTAATTTGTGCATTTTAACTGACTTTAATAATTATTTTAAATTTACTAACTTTATTTAAATCTTTTGAATTCTAATAATATAATAACTTAAATAAATTATTAATCAACTTGAAAACGAATTTAACAATGCTATTATGATATAAATAAATCCACTAACTAGCTTACAAATTTTAAGCATGAAAATTAACTTTACTCAATCTTGTATTATATCTAGCTTTATTTACTTTTCATTCTCTATAAAACCAAGCATAAACTAAGCCCCAATTTTTATCTTAAAAGCATACTTATTAATTAATTATTAGAGTTACATATTCTAATCATTTTTGAAATAACTACAAATTTTATATTTAGTATATATAATTACTTGAATATTAATTATATCTTTTAAACTAACACTTAGATAGCATAATCCCTATATAATTTAGTTTTACAATAAATTATATAATCTCTTCTTCTCTTATTATTATTTTTTAAAATAGCTTGAACACATAAGTTAAGCAATTGAACAGTACAATGTGCAATAGCACAGGGTAATAATAATATATATATATATATATATACTATGTAACAGTCAAAACATGTCTATCTCGCTAACACACTGCAAAATTTAAATGCGGGACATAGAACTCATCACTAGGAGAGTTACCTCCCAGAAATCCCAAGTTCAAATCCAAAGTCCAAACTCCACAATGCCCTCTATGTGATAACACATTTGATGCTACTAATAGAATAATCTCAAGCCGGTGCCGGTGATCAGGGAGAAAACAAAAGACTCTAAATCTAAAATAGCCCTAGGTTAATTTAACAATAACTTATAGATGTGCCAAAGATAAGTTTAAGGTACTATGTAATTTATATTGCACCCTGAATAAATAGAAAAAAAAAGAAATAAATTTATAAGTAAGATTTTAATAATTTGATAATAAAATAATTTAGCGATATAATTTTGATAGTTATATAATAAACAAACAAGATGGCTGATACCTCGTACTTGGGTTCGTTTAGATAAAGTGTCTAAAATATAGTGACACGGGAGGCATATGCGAGTCATGTAAAGTCTAATAGAGTTTGACATATTCAAAAACATTTATAACTGGAGATTTAAATGGAGATCGAGAGTCACTCAGGAATAGATTATAAGATTGAGCTACACTGAACAGATTTGAAATTCATTTAAATAGAATTCTTTTAATAAGTAAAGGGAAATATACAGTGGTCCTAGCGAGTATACGCTGAAGAGGGGTGTTGTTTTTTGAGTAGGCAACTTTAAAAGATGGTGAAAGGTCTTGACATTGGATAGGCATTTTGCCTTTTATCTGGGACATCCCTAGCCCACTCACAGCTTAAGCCTGGCCCACACCCAGGAGCTTTGTAACTGTGGGAACGTACGCGAAATAATTCCCAAGTGCTATTTTAGCACAGGGCTGGGAACCGCAGAGTAAAATATGGGGGGAATGGATTTGAATGATGATGACCTTTGCCAACAGGAGGATTCCAGCAACCCTGCATATTTACTAGCAACACAGCTTAATTTTCATAAGATTTAATAAAACAAAGGGCAATTCATTAAGGAACAGAAATAGCTCGCTCTCGACTTTCATATTTTAATGGCCAGCAGACTCTCAACAAAACTTAAGATAAATAAATATTCATTTAACAAAATTCTTATACGCAAAAATATTTTAAAACATATATAAGAGATACTTTTAAATATAAACGATGGGAGGGGGGAAATGCGTGTTTGCGGTTTATAAACTAAGATGGCAACCACGCATCATTTAACTTCCCTACGTAACTCGCATTAGTCTAAAGAAATTAATTATACATTTCATCATAACACATTGAAATTAAACATTTATAAATGTAATAGAAAATCAACCCAAGCACAAGTTCAGCATGCATTAGAAAAATGTTTAAATAGATACATTTATAGAATATACAAAATTGTTAGCTATAGCTTGAAGTTTTCCGAGATCTTGGGTTGATTTTAATTACCTTGTTCTGTTAACTCTGTCTGTGGCATTTCCAAACTTGTAGCAAATTCTTAAGTAAAGTTATGATCTTCTTTAATTCATGGTTCCGCAGCAGCAGTTAGTAGATTTTAGGAGCAGCATTTCTTTGGGCTGGTTCAGTTGGATTTGATGATACAGTGACAGGACATCAGATTTTGAATGATGGACGGCTGAGGCACAGGGTACCCAAGGTAAAACAACAATTGTCCCATTACCCCGACATTCTGAGGTTAAACTATTTTAAAACTGGATTTACTGTCATGATCAGGTAGGTTAATTAATAACTCTGTCTAATAATCCTTACAATCAATCAGCCCTATTTATATGCTCTCCTTGATTACAATCTAGCCCTGTGGTGATAAAATCCATTCTTTAATTATTACACATTTGAAAACATGGACTGCATTTTCTAATTAAAATCTGTTCGTAAACACTGTTTTATCTTATCAAATCTACTGACGCCAATATGATTAAAATTAGCTACTGTTGTTCTTTTTCTACCCTCACTGATTTAAAAACGATGACATGTTTTTGAATAACATTTTACAACACTTTACATTTATCAAACACTATTTCTGAATTTAATTTCCAGAAAATTTCCCAGTGATATTATTTCTTAAAGGCAAATAATTATAATAAAATAACAACACAAATAAATCGATTCAAAAACAACTTTTAAATAAAATATTTTGCATCAGTCAAAAACATTCGTACATACATTGTATAATATAATGGTATTTATTTAATATGTCTATCAGCAGACATGTAGTTTATGAATTAAAATAAATATTTCTTTCTTTAAAAGATTTATTATTTTTATCCTTTTAAATGAGTATGTTTTCACTAGATACTTTTCTTTTCCAGGTAAAATGACAGCTATATCAATCAAAGCATTTATTATCTGATATAATTTCAATCTTTTAAAAGACATATCAGAACTCATTTATTCCAAATAAAGTTATTTTTAAAGTATATAATTTATTTATTGATTTGATCAGTAGCAAGTCGTTTTAAAACCATAAAAGACATGCAAAAATCATTCTTCAATTTGTCTCTAAATACATCATTCTTAAATGCAAGTACATTTTGATTACTTTAAAGACAAATTAAATGTAATTTATTACTATCAATTATATAATAAACAGTCATACTATCATTTCATAAAAAAACATTTTAAATTCAGTTTTTAAACTTAGATGTAGAGTCTTAACTTTCTTTTCTTTTTTTCAAATTTAATACTGCAATAATGATTTTTAATAAATATCCAATTCCTCTTAATTAACTTTAATAAATTAGTTTCATTGTAATAAGATAAAGATATTGCAAATAAATATTCACTCACCCAGGCAAACTATTCATAAAAATTTCAAAATTCTTACATAAGTTTTCTCTGTTCTTATTGTAATATATTCCATGACATTTGGTGTTCATTGTCCAATATTTAAGCAACTAATATTGAATTTCATAGAATTATTGTGGGCCTAAGCTAAATTCCAGAAGAATAATCTGATAGTGAAATTTGGTGTTTTAGTGAACCATTATTTAAATAGTTATTCCAATTATATTTTTCAAAATACATTTAATAAGTTGAGAGGTTTCTAGGCTCTCACATGCACCTGCTGTTGCTTCTCAGACAGCCAATCAGATATTAGAAAATAATAATAATTTAAAAAAATTACTACTATCACAATGTAAAAAAATATAGTTATAAATTTCAAACTAAATCTGTCTTAATCTGAATCTGTAAATCACTAAGAATTTGTGAAAATCTGTCTAGATGAATCTCAACCTGTTTTTATACTAGTCTTAATACAATGACTTCATCGGTCAATATTACCTGTAAAAATCTGCTCATATACATAACTACATCATTATCATTTTTAAAATTACATTTTAAAAGTATAAGTCATCAATTATGAAATATCAAAAATATTTAATATTTTAAATATTAAATATTTTTATCTAAAAATTAAATATCCTTACTAAAACAATTTTTAATATTTTAATAAACCAAAATTGATTTAATAATAAAATACTGAACTTAAATAAAATAATAATAATTTTTAATTATTATTTTTCTAATATTACCTCTAGACTTTATAAATAATTTTATTGAAAAAACCATATGTAATAATGATACAATTGTAAATCAAAAATAATAGTTATCCATGTTAGTCAGGCAACCAAATGTTCTGATGTGGTTACTGGTGTTGTTAATCCAACTTAATCAGGCTCCACGTGTTGTCAAATAAAAATCTGGAAGAGATTATTCTGTCCTTATGGCGAAATTCCTTTAGCTTGGAAATGAATGTGTCTTCAGGCTTGGGATGAGGAAAGGTAAACTTGTTGCGACATCTGGCCAACCAGATGGCATAAGTCAGAAAGGTTGAGAGTCTTGTGGTGACATAATCCCTGGACAGGAAGCAGCATTTAATATTTAAGATTTTGTTCAGGAAAATGTGGCAGTGGTAAGTAATGAAAGTTCTGATTTTGTCATATGCTGGACAATCATTTATCATATGATCAAAGGTTTCACAGGTTCTATGGCAGTTGTGACACGTAGGATCTATATTCTTGAGGAATCTCCTGTAGTGCAGGAACCAGTTTGTCTGGAGTGAATTCAGGTTGATCACTTTATTATGTATCAAACTTTTGTTAACAAATTAAAATTAAAGTTTTCTTTCCCTAATTTTAAAAGCTCATATATTCATACAATCTCTTCTATGTGATACTTTCAGCACATTTTAAACTAATATTAAATTAACTACATTTTAAATAATATTTTAAACAAAATAATTACTTTAAACCTATAATATAAAATATTTATTGCTATAATTAAAATATGCTATTTCTGTAATATCTTTTTAAATATAATAAATTATAATTAATACTATTTTTAAAGAACTTATGTCATTTTATATGTAATTCATTCAAAATGAGTTCAAACTATATATGTCTTTATAAGCTCCTATCTACTAAGATTGAATCCCTACTACCTAAAATATCAAAATTATATGCTAGAAAATAACCTAAATTAATTTTTTTAATATAGTTATTTATCCAACCCTGCTTGAACTGTCTGTACCAGTTGTTGAGGGTAAAATATATATAATACTCTTTTAAATTTATGAAATAACACTTTAAATGACTAAATAATTAAATAATAATAAATGATGGTATATATATATATATATATATATATATATATATACACTTATGATTTGAGAAAGAGGATGCTCTGAGGAAGGTACTTGATATTGTACTGAAACATCAGCATTTAGCTTTTTCAATACACAGAATATCCCACAAATAGTAATAATAATATGACATATATATATATAGTTAATATTTTTAAATATGTAGAAGTTTCTATTACATCACAATAAGATGTTAATAGACAGTGACCAATAAAAATTCTATACTATAAACACTTTTTGGATTCAAAAGGGGATTCCTCTTCTAAATGCAGTACTAGTTTTTGTATAAAAACAAAGCTGTTACAATAATTATATACATGTTTAAAAAAAGATGGGAGCTTTGTTTCTATATAGGAACCAGAGCTGAATTTAGAAGAGTGATCCCCTTTTGAATGCAAAAAGCATTTATAGTGTACAATTTTCATTGGTCATTGTTTATTAATTTCTAATTGTGATTTTCTAAAGCAAAAATAACAGAAATTTCCATATATTTAAAAATATGTCTACAATTACATCTGTTAAAAATTATTAAATTATGTTTAATGTTTATATATATATGAAAAACAAAAAACAAGTTAAAAACTTGCTAATGCTTGTAATTATGTCAACAGATGGCGTTCTACCAAAAACACCATCAAGCGTATGTTTACCTAAACATCAGAGCAAGCATTCACTATCTCTAACTTTAATTCCACTTTCAGATCATGATTTCAAGCTATTTGCTATCATCAGTGAAAGACAGGAATAAGAAACTAGATCTAAACACAAACTCTGAGCGTTTATGAAACAGTTTCTATTCAGCTTGCAAGCGTGAATCTTTTAGACACGTAATGTCTTCAAACTCAACATAGCAAGCCAGATAGCTATATGGGTCTGATATCAGTTCAGCATCACCACATAGTAGAAGGCTCTGCAATATATATCATTGCTAGAAAGACCTTAAAGGTACATTTATGAAAAACAAAAAACAAGTTAAAAACTTGCTAACGCTTGAATTTATGTCAACAGATGGCATTCTACTAAAAACACCGATGATAGCAAATAGCTTGAAATTATGATCTGAAAGTGGAATTAAAGTTAGATATATATATATAGAAAGAGATATACATTAGAACCTACTCCCACATCACCACTCATGTACATTATATGAGCAAATGCCCAAGGCGCCAGTTCTATTAATGAATAGAACGATTTATCATTTTATCTGATTCATAATTAATGCTGAGACTCTTTTACTTATGTTTATCCTACAGATTCACTCAGTGGGAGGTTACAAGAAGTTCATAACATATAGAGAATATGAATAAATGAAGAAAGAAATACTATAAGCTATCAAATAAAATATAAACCTTATTTATTAACTGACCACATGATATAGGTTAGCAGAGTTTTATTTATTCCCTCTAACAAAATATAATTTCAAGTTGATCTCTTCCATCATTCAGTTACATTCTATAATAGCTCAATATAAGTCTGACAGAATACAAAAGCAAAACACTAAATAACTCTATTGTTCAGCACATCTTAATCTAAATAGCTGAATCAATGTTGATCTAGGAACACAAAATCAGATCTCAGGGAATCTATAACACAGTTAGACTAAGGACTATATTAGCCAGTAATTTATAACTCTAAATTATAATAAGATATAATGAAATAAATTGAATAATGTTTCCTGGGCTAGTGATTAGATAGTGAAGGAGATAGGGTATCTTTTAATCTCACATCATCATCCAAATAATACTTTAATTAGGCAACACGTGGTAAAATATTTCATGTAATGTTTGGATCTAGAAAACAATATTATCAGATCTTAGCATATTTAATATCAAATCCATAAAATAATACATTTAATTTTTATAATAGATGTATGAAATATGGAGGTGTGGAAACCAGAATTCGAATGCATATAAGAACAACTCGAAACACAGTTTTAAATAATAAACAAAGCTTTTATTTACACTTAAGGTTTAGTTAAAAATAATTAATATCAGAATAAGACTTTTGTCTTAATTTTAAAATTTACAAACAAATTTATTAATTGAAATTTAAGATTATCCCCATTACATATTACACAATTTATTATTGACATATTTATAAACGTAAATTAGCTAACAAATTATACCTTAATATTATGACTTTAAATATCCAGGCTATCTAAATAATTGTTATCAAAATACAACACTGAATAAATCATACATTATATTATTGGGCACAATATACACTTTTGGAGAGGATATACTATCAACCGTTAGAATAAAACAAATTAATACATTTGTCTATCAAGAGAGCAACTTTAAATAATCTTAATTAAACAATTACTTTAAATATCTACAATTTTAGGCATACAAAATAAAATATAAACAAATACTAATCGTAAGGATGATTTGATGATTTCTAACTTATCGCAAATCCAACATGATATACTGTATAATGTTTATTTTCAGATATATAAACTTAGCAATATTATACCTTTATATCCGCGATATTATTTACTTTATGCTTGTGTGTTACATCCCATGCAATAATAACAGAAAACAATATTTCTATACATTATCAATTTATTCAGGAATTGTTAACTAATTATTTAATTTCGGACAATGTCATACACCTACCAGCAAATAGAACCCTATATCTATTCTAATATTCAATAAAGAATTTAAATTAACTATTTATCCTACGACTGACTGAATTACACAAGGCTATATTTTATGATACGACAAACTATACATTCAAGAGGAGTCCAGCACATGAGAAGCAAACACACTCTTTAACTAATATATCAACAATAACTTATTTGAATCTGAAATACACTATTGGTAGAATTTTTCTCATCACCAAACAAACAATGGAAAAATGTCACTTGACTTCATAAATATCATCTCATAATACGTATGTATGCAATCTAAAATAGGCTCTACTCATGGCAAAATACTTAAAAATATACTAAGCGGAAAAATCTTTCATCCCTACAAACATAGAACATATCAAGAATAACTTCCTTTTTCACAGTTCTTCTACATATCTAGCATTATACGCTGGCAGATAAATACGCACAGATAAATCAATCATTCCTTCAATTCTCTAGAATATGACAACATCCGAAATTTATATTGAGAAATAGCTATCAAACTAAATATTTATTAAGTAAATATAATAATTGCACAAAATAGACACACACATGCATAAATAAGAGTATGAGAAATAATTCTAAGTTATATAATATGCGAAAGTTATGACAGATAAATAACATATTAAAATAGAAACTTTTAGCTTAAATGAGACATTCAGCCATTTCAAATTTAAATAATATTAATTATTATGAACGAGTTTTTTTTATACTTTAAATAGCAATACTCTAATAAATTAAGTTTTATTACCTCTAACACAATATTCTTTCTTTCTTTTTTTATTCTCTAGCCACTTTTGAAATTAATTCTCACTTTGAGATAAAAGAAAGATATATAAGATTGAACCATCTTTAATAATATACCCAAAATATATATGTTTCACTTTCAAATAAAAGAAAAATCATATTTAAGCAATAAGATATTACCAGCACATTCCTCATTTTGTGGATATGCTATCCTGAGAAATTCTCAAGGTTCGCAAATTAAATAAATAAACATATAATATTAAATACATACAACACTAAATCTGTCTAACTATCTATGATATATATATATATAACAAAAATAATAATAAAAAAATAGTCATTCTTCCTTTAAACTTAAAAAAAATATTCACTTGCAAAGTTCCTTTTCAAGCTTACTAAATGATCCAGAGATGAATCCCAAAATGAGTGCATGTTTAAATATGAATATGAAACATAAAATAAGTTCTTGTAGGACAAAACAGTTATAATTCACAATTAATTTGGTAAACCTCCAATGTCCTTTAGCCATCAGCTAATAGAGTTTACTTATATCTCACATATAATGATAAATATTTGTAATAAGAAATACGTGGAAAGACAGTTTCAGCTATTAATTGATATAATGTTATTTAATTTTTTAAGCACATCTAAGGTATTTAATTCAATGGTAACTTAACATATTTTTCTGCAGAAAATATTCCCTTTCATAAGTTATAGATTGGTATTTGCATTATTATCTTTAATAAATTGCTGATAATTGTCCACAGGCAATTAGTATTTCCTTAAACATTAACACATATATCAGTATATCGGAGAAAACAAAAATATGTAATATTAAAGTCCTTCTAATCAATTTAGACATCTATATTTGGTAAGTAGTAGTAATTAATTATTCTGGGTGAGTCATATCTATATTTCTTTAGTAAAACACATATTATTTTATAAGCATAAAATAAGATATAAAGTTAGCATTCGGCAATAATTATTAAATATCAAACACATAATCAAGTACATGTATCCTTTTAAATTTTAACTTCACTTTTGTATATGTAAAATATAAGTTAAACAGAGAGCTTATCAAGGTAAATTTTGTTAAAAAAGTCTGCATATACTTCCATGATGACAATACATTATAAACATCACACGTGGGACTTAAAAAAATTATAAAGTTCTTGCATTTTGATATTCTTTTTAATGGAGATAAATAAAAGTAAATGAAATAAAGTTTAACATTATAAAAGAACATCTTTAAACAAAATGAAAGTGTTAATTTAAATGTTTTAATTAGACAAAGGAGGAGAGATTGATACATTTATATTTTTATTCAGCCATTCGTCCTATAAAACTTAAACGTCTGGAGTTTCAATAATGAGCTTCATGAAAAGGTTGCTTTAAAGTTTCACTTTAAACTGTTTTGGAAAAGAGATAGAATTGATAGCAGCAGAAAATAAAAAGTACACTTGTTGAAATTACAAAAGATAATGTTTTATTATTATTATTATTAATTAACTATCAGTTTAAAAAAATATCTCCCCACCAGTCAAAAAGGTCACCTGATCAACAGAAGCTTGACTTCCACATTTTTTTCTTTTTTAATCAATTAATTAATATTCAAAAAATCTTTTCTAAAAAAAAAATATTTTGACCTTCACAATGAAGTCAAATCAAATAAAAAAAATGAACTTTTTTCTCTTTTTTTTTATAACTTTGAAACAAATGAATATCAATCAACTATTAAATAAATGGTTTATAAGACTATTTAGATTAGTCAAATAATTTACTAATTCAAATATCCATTAATCATGAAAGAAGATATATTTTTGCAAAATTATTAAAGATAATTACTGTAATTTAAATGTTTTATTATAAGTGTAATATGGTTTATTGCAATTAGAATATGAAATGAAAATGAGATGACAACATTCATACACATATACGCTGCTATGTGAATATTAAATTATTCTAACTAAAACATACCTAATATGTCTATGGGTTAAACCTGGCTATAATATTAGTAAAAGGGATGGATGTCAATGAATAATAAATCATAAAACCATTCAACAAACACCAACACTATCTTATAAATAAATAAAACAACTTTAACTCAAAGTAACTACTATCATAACACTTTCTGTAATAATCCACCCCCTTCCCTGTATTAAACACTATCAAAATATAATAATGACAATAAATGCTTGAAAAATTGCTAACCAAAATACATAGTTGGCCCACATATGAGTTTTTGAACCATTAATAGAAAAATTTTAAAATTTTAAGACGATTTCATTTTTTTAGTACAATGCAGTTATTCATTACTGATGTAACACAGCTTAATTACTTGTGCCCATTCAGAAGGTCACAATATATATATGTGTGTGTGTGTGTGTGTGGCTGCAGAAAAAAGTTTGCTGTTAACTGAAAGAAGACTCTTTGATTCCTCTTGGAGGCCTTAAATGAACTGAGTAGGGAAAATTCCTAATGTCCACTCCATATGTTCTTCCCATTGCAGCTGTTATTACTATGTGATTATTCATATAGTTTACGAACATGAATGGGCTGCTCACCAACACACATTAGCCGGCTTGGTGAGTTTATTGGCTTTTTACCTCCGAGATTAAGAATATTTTTTCAATATATACAATCATGACAGACAAAAATAAATCATGGCCCTTATTCCCAGGAGGCTGTAAAGTCACCAACCAAGGCAGCGGTTGGTGGCTGAAGGTAGAGGGTGCTAAGAATCCCCTGATTGCAGACTCAGGCTGCCATTTGATGACGACTTTTTATTTAGGTACTTACAACTGCAGATCACTTTCAAGTGAAGAAAGAATGCAAGAGTTAGAAGAAGAACTGTCTTATATTAAGTGGGACATTATTGGACTTTGTGAAGTTAGAAGAAAAGGTGAAGAAACAATTGATTTAAAAAGTGGACATATACTCTATTATAAAGGCACAAATATTGGAAATACAAGTGGAGTAGGATTCATTATAAATAAAAAATTGAAGAATAACATTGTGGAGATTGATGGTGTATCAGACAGAGTGGCAAGATTAGTTTAACAACTTAATAGCAGATACCAAATGCAGATAATTCAGGTTTATTCCCCAACAAGTTCTCATAGTGATGAAGTTATAAGAGATTTTTATATGGATGTACAAAAGTCTTTTGATCAGAGTAAACAACATTTTAAAATTGTTATGGGAGACTTTACTGCTAGAATTGGTAAACAAATGAAAGATGAAAATGCTGTAGGTAATTTTGGTTATGGTAATAGAAATGAGAGAGGACATAGACTTGTGGAGTTTGCAGAAAAAGAAAAACTTTATATTATGAATTCTTTTTCTGAGAAAAATGTTAAAAGGAAATGGACATGGAAGCATCCAAATGAAGGTACAGCAGAATTGGATTATATTTTGACTAACAGAAAATACATATTTGAAGATTGTAATGTTCTTAATAAATTTAACACAGGAAGTGATCATCGATTAGTAAGATGTAAGATACATGTTAATGCAAAACTAGAGAGACAAAAAATATTAAGAAAAACAATATTTACAGTTGATATTCCTAATCTTCAGAAACATTCTAATGAATTTAAATTAGAACTTACAAATCGGTTTCAAGTATTAGTAGATTTTGAACATGATTCAGATTTGAATGACATTAATAGGAAAATAAGTGATACACTTTTAAAAACTTCAACAAAGATAGCTGGAAGAAAAAGCAGCAATTGACCAATAAAATTTCTACTGAGACTAGAGAATTTATGAAGGAATATGAAGATATACAAAAATGATGCATTAAAAAGAATTGAATATCTCAAATTTTGTAAAATGGTGCGGAAAAGAGTTGAAAATGATATAAGAAAGTATAATTGTGAACTAGCAAGGAAAGCTGTAGAAGAGAATAAAAGTCTAAAGAGTGTAAAACAACATTTTGGTATTGGTAGGAAATTTATATCTGCAATAAGAAAAAAAGATGGCATTATTACTAAAAAGAGAGATGACATCATGAAATGTGTAGAAGACTTCTATCAAGAATTATATAGTAATAAAGAACAAGTGCCTCCTATACCTATTATATCTTCTGAATTGCCCAGAATTTTGAATGAGGAAGTGAGACATGCAATTAAATTTATGAAGAAAGGGAAGGCTCCAGGTAATGATGGAATTTATAATTGATATATTAAAAGAAGCAGGTGAAGAAATATAATTTTTTTTAGCAAAGTTATATACCAAATGTCTAAATGATAAAGATTGTACCAGATGATTGGAAGAATACAGTATTAATATTAATATTTAAAAAAGGTGATAAAGAAGATATTAGGAATTACAGACCTATCAGTCTTTTATCAGTTTTATACAAAATTTTTACTAAGATAATTACAACTCATCTACAGAAAACACTGGATTTCCACCAACCAAGAGAACAAGCTGGATTTAAAAGTGGTTTTAGTACAGTAGATCATATCCAGGTATTGAGAGAAGTTATAGAAAGGACAAATGAATATGAGTTGCCATTATGCTTAGGATTTGTAGATTATGAAAAGGCATTTGATTCTATAAACATTTCTTCAGTGATTAAAACATTGGATCATCAAGGTGTAGATCCAGGATATTGTCATATTTTAAAGAATATTTATAAAAATGCAACAGCAACAATTAGATTACATTATGATAGTAGGAAAATCAACATTGAAAAGGGTGTAAGACAGGGTGACTCCATATCTCCAAAACTTTTTACAGCAGTGCTGCAAGAAGTATTTTGTGGATTAAAATGGGAAGCTAAAGGAGTGAAAGTAAATGGAGATTATTTAAGTCATTTAGATTTTGCAGATGATGTAGTTGTTTTTGCAAATAATGCTTTAGAGCTACAGGAAATGTTGCAGGAGTTATCAGATGAAAGTAGGAAAGTAGGACTAAAGATAAATTTTTAAAAGACTAAAATAATGTTTAATAGATTTTCTCAAAATATGAAAATAAAGATTGATTATGATGAGTTAGAAGAAGTTAACAGTTACAAATACCTTGGTCAGATTATTAATACAGATGGAAATATAATGGATGAAATTAATCATAGAATTAAACTTGGTTGGAGTGCTTTTGGTAGAAATAACTTGATACTAAAAGGAAATATGCCTATGTGTTTGAAAAGGAAGGTTTTTAATAAATGTGTTTTGCCAGTTCTTACTTATAGATCTGAGACTTGGACACTTAATAGAAGAGCAATACAGAGACTTCAGACCACTCAAAGAAGTATGGAGAGATGCATGTTGGGAGTAACAAGAAGGGATCGAAAATGCAATGTATGGGTAAGAGAACAAACAGGTGTTACTGACCTCATTGAAAAAATTAAAAAACTGGAGTTGGGCTGGACATATTGCTAGAAGAGATGATAATAGATGGGCAATTGAAATTTTAAACTGGATTCCAAGAGATTGTAAAAGACCCAGAAAGAGACCATATGTGAGATGGATGGATGAAATAAGAAAGTGTGCAGGGATGATGTGGAGAAGAGAAGCTAAAGATAGGAAAAAATGGATTGAACTTGGAGAGACCTTCATCCTGCAGTGGATTGATAATGGTTGATAATGATGACGATGATATATTTGCACAAATATGTAAAATATGTTTAGATTTTCAATTTTATAAAAATTAAAATATAAAACATATATTTAAAATAATTTATACTAGATGATATATAGATGGGTATATATATAAAAGTATACTTTATTTAAAAAAATAAATAGTATAATTCATTTGTTTTTTAAATCTAAAGCAGACTGCAGGGCAGTCAAAACTGTTATAGAAGAGTTCAACAAAACATTGTAAAAAGTGAATTAGAAGAAGTATAGGTTTCTTAAAGAATTACATAAGCAAAGACAGAATCATATTGTGGATATTAAAATATTGTGTAAGCACGACATGCAATATAAAGTGATCTGCAAATAACAAGAAAAGATTAAATCCCATGGTGCTAACAATATAAATCTAGATATTTATTTAGTACATAAATCAGAATTTTTTTGAACAAATTGTATGGGTTCCATTCAATAATATCCATCATATTGAGAATAGATAAAAAAATAAATTGAGATTAGTGCAGAGTTTGAGACTAATACTTCTGTTATAACATTGATGCATATTCTTTAAAAAGTACTGCAGAATGATCTTTAAAAAAGCAATACCAAAATTTATAGCATTTTCTTTATGTACTTACTAATATCGTCAATATGGTACATATTAAGAACCAAATAAAAATTATGACAATTTGTATAAAGTTATTCTACTATAGGATAGAGTTATTCTAAGAAATTGATTAATTCTGATGTCAACTAAATAATTGTCGGTGTATACAAATCATGAATCATTGGTTTCAGTTTCTGCATCCATATAAAATGACTAAAGGAACATTCAGAAAATTTTCCTGTTTCCTTTTCAAATAAAATTAAGAAAAGAATCTTATAACTGAGAACCATTATTTACTTTTAGAATTATATTTTTAATCCTGCCAATATATTATAGTTTAATTTTGCTTTGTTTTCACCCTTTTAAATGATTAATTTGAAATCCACCATTATGTATTCACGCTAAAAAAAAAAATAACAATAAAGAATGTTTGTTGAATTCTAGAATCTACCATTTAATTCTGATCTAAACCATACAGGATATATTGACATTAAAAAATGCATATTTAGAACGCTCTTTTGAAATTCAATGATTATTATCCTAAAAAGTATTACTAAACAATCTTGTAAATCATGCTTAATAACAATCTGGATCCTTTTCTTTGCATTAATATTCTTTAACCCTTAAACAAAAGAAACCCTCACAAAATCACACACATATATATTTATATGAGTGTCTGTAAATATAGCCACAGTGCATATAAATAAAAGTATGAACAAAATTAAATTTGATTTTTTTTAAAAAAAAAATTATAGCAAAAAAAAATTGATAAATTAAAAAAAAAAAATCTAAAAACGTTATTACTATACTATATATTATAAATTATAATACTCTGCGTTAAGTTGAAAAGTTACACGATAAGATCAAAACAAAAACATTCGCATTTTTAATAATTAATTTATATAAAAATTTAATAAGATGAAATTCATAAAACATTTAATACTATTCCATTTATATTTTTTCATTATTTATATAGACAGAATAATATTACATTCTATTTATAATGATATACCCATATCTATATTTTTGGTCAAAATTGTCAGTATTTTATTATAAAAAACATTCACTTTTCAATTATATTTTTGCCTATAATAACATATTTGAAATTATAATCTATTTTTCATAAAAGTAAAAACGTGCAATGGATTTTTTAATTATGAAAAAATAATCTTTATTATGACTTTTCTGCATTTTTCGATTTCAGTCTACAACCTGTTTTAAATAAATACATTCATGATTATTTTTAAGCATTTATTACATAAGAGATTATTATTAATCTTTAATTCGGTAAAAGATTAAATTTTTTTGACAATTTATCAGACATAAGTATATAGCATCACTAATCCAAATTCATTCCCTTATGCCAACACACATACACTATGATAAAAAGATAAAAGTGAAGGAAGGATTAATAAAAAAAAAAAGTTCATGCTAGTACAGGAAGAGACAGTTTTTACATCAGTTGTTTTACATAAAATGTTTTTTATTCATCGAACTTATAAATAATGCTGGGTGTGAAGCTTAAAACAATTGATTGAATAGTTTATAAAAATGTTTTTTTTTTTACTTTAAACATCACAACATATTAACAATTATTAACATTAACAGGAACATTGTTAGTTAGTATGATCATTTTAATTTGCAGAGGGAGAGATATATGAAAAGACAAAAAAAAAAATATAGATGAGTTTTCCAATGCTTATACAAATGAATCATTGAATCCCTTTTGTATAACCACATGCATGACTCATTTATCCTTTTGCAATAATACCTTTTAATTTTTTCTGTAGTATATCATTATTTCTGAAAAAAATCATCATCCTTAATTGTAGCTCTCCAATGTATTTTCTGACCAGCCATGTTCTCATTATAAACATAGTCAAAGTACACATCTTTATAATGCTATTGTCACAAATTTCACTATCATACAGAAAAGCATATACAATGAAAATATTTTTAGCCATGATAATACAGAATCACAACCATGTGAATATTACTTAAATAAGATTACTGTTAGCATTTTTTTATGAATATAGTCAAATCTTAGATAAATATGTGCCATCACTTCAGCTAATAAACATATGTTAACATATACTGATAAATTAAAGACAGTACTGATGCTGTATATCCAAAGAAAGCCTTCACAATATTAAATACAACATTAATCCATTTTTTGGTGAAGAGCATTATTCTCAATACTGAAATAAATTAAATTTATTTAATTATTTCATTTTTTCTTAGTAGTATTGTCTCTAATTTATTATATTTTAATAACAGAGTAACCATAATTATTTACAAGTTACCATATTTGATATAAATATGCAATTAAATAAATCAAATGTAATCAAATCATAACAACTATATTGCAAAACTATGAGTACTAATAATTAGAATTATATATTAGACTATATCCACCATCTAATGCTAATTTTTAAATGCTTCTAGAAAAATTAAAACCTTATTTAAATTTTTTAAATATATTCAGTTCATTAATAATAACATATAGATTAGTCTATAGTTATAATGTTTCAAGTTGTATTATTCTCCTCTCTTCTTCAATTGTTGCTAGCCTAATTAGTAACAGTACTAGTGAGGGAATTGAATCTGTGACATTTAGATTCATGAATGTTGAATTTAAAACATCAATTGATATAAAATATCTTGTTGATTTCATTTCACAGTAAAATAGTCACAACTATGATACATGTAATCATGATGTTGCAATTTTATGAGAAAAAAAAAATCTGGGGTGTAGAAAAATAAATAAATAATTGAGTATGTTTATTGTTCTGAAGTTCATAAGAATTTCAAGCCCCTAAAGAGATAATAGTGAGTTGGATCTATGGATTTTGGACTTCATAGTTTGCCATTTTACCACTGCAATCAATAGCTCAATATAATTGATAAAAAGCTTCTATATAAATGAGAAAGTCATAATAATGAACTGGGAACATCTAAGTTACATTTTTGTTTTAGTAAAGTACACAAATCAATATAAATTTAAACAATTTTTAATTATTTTGGTATTTAAAGATATGGAGACAATGCATTATGAATCCCTGTAGATTAAGGTAGTAGTTGCTATTAAAGATTATTACAGAAACACATTTTCTTTTAAACACATATCAATAGAAAGTAAATGTCCATTTAAACTATAAGTTTTTGTTAATTGGCTGCATGAAATCATTAATGAATAATAATGAAAATAAAATTAATCTCATACAGTGATCACAGATTGTTTCTGTAATTAAAAGTCAGTATCCAAGTTGTTCTTATATTTATGGTGGAGTAACATGGAGGAACTTTAATATAAAGTTAAAATAAAACCACAAATTCTACAGTATTTTTTTGTATTGTAGGAACATAAAAGTTTATTTGGTTGTGTTTTCATTTCTAAATATGTAAAAATGATTTGTAGTAAAAATAATGATAAAAAATGAAAATAAAAAACAGGATTCATTAATAACATAAACTCAATAATGTATAGTAAAATTAAGAGCGTTCAGTTAAGTGCCTTTTAGAACATATGTAATGTAATATAGACATTTGTATTTAGATATTTCATTCTGAATATAATGTTTGCTTTTGGTAAAAGTACATGGCATTCAAAATATACTACAATTATATTCAATGTTTTTAATATTTTTTACTATGAGAAAAAGCAGTGATGTAATTGCATATAGTTTATTTAACCTAATAACAATAATAATTAACTTGGCATCAGAAAGTCAATTATTCAATGGCATGAATCAAAATTAAGCCATGTAGCAAAATAGATATTCATATATTTTATGATTAAATAAAAAGTATCTCCAAAATATATATCTCTGGTTACTTGATGTGTATTATTTTGTTTTTTCTACTTATAGATAAACTATTTCAGTTATGTATTTTCCCAAAAGCTCTTATTAACATAGCAGTCAATTTATTTTTATCTATTTATTTATAAATATTATTTGCTCATTGGTAAAAAAAAATAATTTATTTATTCATTTATAAATAAATCAAATCTGAGAATAATATATATTTTTTTCTAGATGTACTTCTATTAGAAAAATTAAAATTTTTTAAATTATGTTTTTAAACAAAAAAGTTTTCAGGAAAAACTTTTAATAGCAAAATAAATTATGAATTACATTAAATATAATTCTTAATTCAAACAGGTTCCTATGAAGACTTTACAGAATGAAATATGTTAGATTTTATTTGATTAAATTCGTATTTTCACATACTACAAATTATATTCTTGGCCAAATACAAAAAATTGTAGTATTTGTTGTTGTTTTTTTTTATTTGGCCAGTAAAAAATATTTAATATATAAAAATGTAATATGTGATAGATTGTTTGCTTTTTGATAAATAAAGCAAATAGAAATATTTGAAAAAGGATAGTAGGCTGCTGAAAAAAGTTTGCAGTTAACTGAAAAAAAATCTTTGATTCTTCCTTGGGCCTTAAAGTTACAAAGCAGAATAAATTCTAATGTTCATCTTATACATTTTTATTATTGCAGTTGTTACTATTTTTGTTTATTATATTATTATTCATAAAGTAAACAGATATGGATTGGCTGCCTACCAACATGCATAACCCAGTATGATGAATTTATTGTTTAGGCCATGATCTTTCTTATCAGTTGCCTGATAGTTATTAGCTGAAATTTTTTGAAAGCAATATGAATGTGTGCGTAAATTGAACTTTTTCTAAAATAGATATTTACAATCATAATAGATAAAACTAAATTAAGTTCCTTGTTCTCAAGAGACTCTAAAGTTATGGCAGCCAAATGTTGTTGATGCAAAGACTTCCCTGATTGCACACTTCCATACAATGATTTCTTTTTATTTAGATATTTACAAATGTAGATGATTTTAAATTAAAGGAATATTATATGCATTGTTGGACATTGTAAAGTTGGGGGGGGGGGGGGGGGTAATTGCTATAAAAAGACATGTTCTTTATTACAAACTACAAATATTGGAAGCACAAATTCAATCAAATTCATTAAAAATACAAAGTAAAAAAAAAAAACAATGTGGGGATAGATAAGATGTCAGATAATGTGGCAAGATTAATTATTCTGGTCAATTTAATAGAAAATAATGAATGCAGATAATTTAAGTTTAGCCCCCCAATCTCACTGTGATGAAAATATGGATATACAAAATACTTTTGATCAGAACAAACAAGAGAGTTTTTAATGTTAAAATTGGTAAATGATAGAAATATTAAAAATATTGTGGGATAAATTTAGTCATGGTAATAGATTTATGGTATTCACAGAGGGAAAAAAAACTGTATACTGTATCCCCCCCCCAAAAAACAAAAAAAAAAAAAAAAAATAAAAAAAATAATATAAAAAAAAAAAAAAAATAAAAAAACCACTCAAACAATATAAACAAAACAAATAAACAAATAAAAAACTTTCCAAATTCCAAAAAAAAACAAACTATATACCACAACCCCCAATAAATAAACTATACTAAAAAAAAAAAAAATAAAAAAAATAAATAAAAAAATTTAATAAATAAAAAAATAAAAATTAATAAATATAAAAAAAAAATAAAAAAAAAACAAAAAAAAAAAAAAAAAAATAAAAATCAAAAAAATAAAATAATATAACAGATAAAAAAAATCTGGAGGAAAGAAAAACAAAACACTTCTCTCGCTTTCTTCTGTGATAGTAGAAGAAGGGATTAATCTGAAAGGAAAAGGGAATTGGAAGGGACGAAAACACAGACACGGAGAAAGAACGAACAGGAACACGACCGCAACCAAGGGGATTCGGCACCTGGGACAAAGAAATCCGAGGGCCGCTTGTGCCCTCCTTTGCTTCCCCAAACAATTTTGCAACACCCTTCTGGATTTTTCTTTTTTTTTCTCAGCCCCGAAGACAAATCTATCTTTACCAAACCTCGAGAAACAGAAGGGCTAAACCCCCCCCATATATATATTCTTTAGGTGAGAAAAAATGCTAAATAGATTTGAAAATGAAAATATTTAAATAAGGATACAATAGAATTGAATTATAATTGGATTAACAGAAATGTACATTTTAAAAATGTAATGTTCTTAATAGATTAAACTTAGAAAACAATCAGAATTAATGAAATATAAACTAATGTAAAACTACAAAAATTATTTTTTTTAAAAAAAGCTATATTAACAGTTGATATTTTTAACCTTCATAAACAGTTAGAATTTACAAATTATTTTAAAATATTAACAGATTTTGAAGATAGTTCAGATTTGAATGAAATCAATAATAAGATAATTGATATACAACAATTGATAATTGATAGCAACAAAAATAGCTAGTAAAACAAAGTAACAATTTACTAGTAAATTTTCTACAGAGATAAGAAAATAGAGAAAAAAAAAGATGTGAAAATATATAAAAGTAATTCATTAAAAAGAATTTAATATCTAGAGTTTTGTAAAATGGTATAAAAAACAGTTATTTATGTTATTAAAAATATAACTATGAATTAAGAAAAAAAGCTACAGAGGAGAATAAACGTTTCAAAAGTGTAAAACCATACCTTGGTATTGGTAGGAAACTTATTTATGCAATAAAAATAAAATATGAAACTATTATTTAAAAAAGAGATGACTTTGAGAGGTTTCTGCCTTTCACTTTAATAAAGAATTAAATAAAAATAAACAAATTATTCCTTATGTGAGATCAACATCTTTAAAAAAGCAGGTGGAGAAAAAAATATTGGCAAAGTTATCTACTACATGTGTAACTGATAAAAATGTACCAGATAGGAATAATGATGTGGTAACACCTATATTTATGAAAATTGATAAAAGAATATATTTTAAAAAGTTACAGGCCTATTATCATGCTTAAAAGTTGTCTACATTGATCCTTGGATTTTAACAATAAAAAAAACCAGATGAATACAAAAGTGATTTCAGCACAAAAAATCACATCCAAATATTGAAAAAAGTTTAAAAAAAGGACCAATGAATATAAATTGCTGCTATATTTTGGATTTATAGTTAATGAAAAAGCATTTGATTCCCTAAACAGTTTGATAATAATTAAAATATTGCATTATCCAGAATAAGGTGATTCTATATCTCCAAAATGTTTAACAGCAGTTTTATAAAGAAATATTCTGTGGATTATATATAAGAAAATAAAAAGAGATTGAAAATTAAAGATATGGAGGAGAAAATAAATAAGGATCACTGATATCATTGAAAGAATTGTGAAACTGAAATGGAGATGGATAGGATGTAATGCTAGATGAAATGATAATAAATAATCAATTATTGACTTAAACTGTTATCCCAAGAGATTTAAAAACACCTAGGAACAGATCATAAGTATGATGAATTGATGAATAACAAAGTTTGATGTTATGCTGTGGGGAAAATAGACTAAAGGTAAAAAAAACTACATTAAAATTGGAGAGACCTTCCCCCAACAATAGACATATAATAGTTGAACATGATAATAATGATTTCTTATAAAGTTGCATTAGTCTATAAGTAATATACATTAAGGTAAAAATATAAAAAATTTAAACAATTGTAATAAATTCAAGATCATCTGATATAAGCTATCTAAGCATGAAAAAAAGTCTCACATGTAATTTGGGCATTAATACTTGTAACATTTTTCAAAGCTATCTTATATCATCTTGCATTTATTAAGATGAAATATAGCAGAAAAATTATTAAAAGTACTAAATTGTGTAAGAAGTTTGATATTACTAGACCTATTATACAAATCAGTGAATAAGTAAATAAATGGATTTGAACTTAGGACTTTTCAGTCTATCTCCTCCACTTCATCTCAATCAATGGAGACACATGATCATGTACATGTCAAAAAAATGATGCTCACCAATATACATATTTCAAGCAGCACACATATATGATCTGTGCAACTAATGAGTGCTGATTCTACATTAAATATGTATACTGGGGATCATTTATTTTTTTCACATGTATGCCATCATGTGTGTCAGTTGTTCGAGATGGAGTGGAGGAGGATAGACTGAAAAATCCTAATTATCCTTTTATTTACTTGTACAAAAACATTCAGTACACTGAATGAATATGTTAAATCAATAGGTAATACAATTCTTTGGAGCTTGTTTTTAAATAGCTTTTTTTTCCATCTAAAAAAATTTTGTCTTAATACAAAAGAGTCACAACATTCATTTTTGTCAAGCATTGGTGGTCGAGAGGTCAGTGTTGGCTGCTTTACAAGCAGTTGTCCTGGGTTAGCGGGTTCGCTTCCCGGCTAATGCTATGACACATGGGGGAAAAAACATTCATTTTTTAAAATAAATCTGTGTGTATGAACCTAACTTTTTTTACTCTTTTAATAAATTAGAATTTTTATTCATTCTCCTTGTCATTACTTGGAAAACAGATGTTTACAAAAACAAAAACAAAAAATCTCAAATATTTAAATTTATATAAATATAAATGTCAAGTTTTATTATAATTTTCAACTTATTTTTTCTAATTGAGTTAAGGAAACAATATTACAATTCTATAAATAATTTACCTGTGCTTTAGGCAAAAAAGGGAAGCTTGCAAAGTATTATTAAGAACCTCACAAATTATATTAAAGATCTAGAAAATGTTGGATTTTCACATAACATCATCTACAAAAAGATCAGGCAATTTCAAACTAAATTACAAACTGACACGGTTAGAAATAATAAACCCAGAATACTACTACCTTACATGCCATCACTTGCTAGGAAATATTATAAAATATTTGCAGAGTTCTTCAAACTAGGATTCCATACACCACCTTCAACAAACAGAAATGATAAACAATACCAAAGACAAGATACCTTCTGATCAAATAGCCAAAGCAGTTTATAAGTTTTCATGCCCAACCAATGGATGTAGAGCAGCATATTATGGAGAGACCCATGCCAACAGTACAACAAGAACATCTCAACATCATTATTTATATAGGAGAGCTATAAATAATACTGAATACAAATCAATATTCATCGAGCACCAAAGAACAACAGGCCATGTGTTTGAAACCAATATAGCAAGGGCACTTTGCACTGAATGTAACGATATAAAACAAAAGATTAAGGAGGCATGCTTTATTGCAGATGACAACTTTGCAATAAACCAAAAGGAATCAAGCTTTAAAATCTCCAGAAAATGGTTGTTATGAAAGAAAATGTCAATAAATTTTGCATAAATCACTGCTAAACTTCAATTAATGTAGGCTATGAATATGGAGATTTAAGTTCTCCGAAAGCACTTAGCCATATAATTTTAATAATACTTTGCAAACTTCACTTTTTTGCATAAAGTACAGGTAAATTAATTACTACTCAAAGGTGAGGTATAAAACTAGTATATTAATTCTATAAATAATGCTAAACATATCTTGACCATAGCTTAATAATGATAGTTTTAGCTTTGTGAGTCCTTAAATTACATGGTTGAGAATGCAAATTCTTCCATGCCTCATGGAAGTTATGTCTAACAATACAATGAATAGATGAGAGAATATTCATAAAGGCTCAAATTTTTAAAACTATATAGCCCTCATAAATTTTAATTTTATATCAACAATTAATCCACTCTCAACAACCAATAGCCTTTCTCAGAACTGCAAATATAAAATATTTATCTGTATCATTATTAAACAAACATTATTATACATATATAATAAATTCTTTATACATGTTAAAATGTTAGATATTGAGGTACAAGTATCAAACTTATACAATAAAACAAGTATTTATTTAAAAATTTAATTCAAATCTGATTATTTATTTTATGCTATTTGTGCTAGAATATTCACTTTTAATTATGTTTAATTTTAGCTAATTAATAAATATTTTAATCATATAATTATTACTATTTAAAATGATCTAAGACTTTTCAGATTTCCTTGATTACAATATTTATGTTTTTAGTCTATGTTTCACATTATTTTAGCTTTATCATCACACAGATTGAATTCTAGATATGTGGTCATTATCCCCAAAATGTATTGTAAATTCAAATATTATATAAGACACAAGAGATTATAATGATTTTCTAAGACAAAAAAATTACATCTATTATCTTAAGATTCAAAATATATATTAAATTTTAAAAACTTGATTTAAAACCATGCTTAAAAATTAAAAAAAAAAGATAATTAATAAATAAATATATTAGTAAAAAAGTATTATTAATATATATATATAAAAGAACAAGCCTACATGTTTATAATATATATATAATCTATGGCTGTCATTTTTAGTTTTTTGCATTAAATGAGATAAATATTTCACCGAATCATGATTTGTTAAATTAAAATAAAGCATGTAAAAATATTAATTTTATATCAAATTTATTTTTCAATTTGTATTTGTTATGATTTATGTTCTGTCTTCAATTCTTTTCTTATTTTCTATTATCTAAATAATAAAAATATGTTGTTTTTTTATTATTTTTATATAAACATAATCTTAAATAATAATAAAAATAAATCAAGATATGTGCAATTGGTTGATATATTTTTAAAATTAAAATGATTAAATCTTTTTTTGCTTGCCAATATTAATTTGTGCTTAAAATAACAAATTTTGCTGAAATTTTTTGTTTGTAAAGAATCCTCCCATTATCTTGGGATGTGTCAAAAATCCTCTACAGATGAATTATCAGATTATTATTAAGAAGTGATATTGTTGAATACATATAGTTGATTATTAATTAGAAATATTTTTTTTCTCCTGTTATTTAGATAAAATGCCTTGGGCTGAACTGGTGTTTATAAAAAATATTAAACTAAAACGAAGTGAGTGAATATGTTTTAGCTAATGTATATATTTTAAAATTTATTTTTAATCCACTTTGTTATATTCAAGTTTGTTTTTGATTATGTACTCCACTAAATGAAACTTGTATTTGTTTATGATTATAATGATAATCATATTAATTTGACATATCACAAAGTAAAATACACACTATTTTGAAAAAAAAAACTGGATAAAATTAGACGTAAAGAATAATCATATTTTCAATTATTTTATATTGCATTTAATTATTGTATGCTATATAATTAAAACATATTTTTAATTATTATATATAATACATAAATCTTGTATTGTATAGTACTTTTTGGCATCAAATAACTGTTTTATCTTATGCAGGATGAGATTGCTTTCATGAGTTATTATCCTATGACATCATTAGTCTTACAAAATGGTGGATATTTAAAAAAAAAAAAAAAAAATTGAATTTTTTTAAAAAAATTATTATAATAAATATTTGACTGCTAATCAAAAGTGTAAATATAAAATGATATTTACTAGAGCAAACCCTTGCAGGGAGAGAATATATTTTTATATATAAAGAAATTTTAATAGAATAATATTTTAAATATTTCATTTAAAAAACAACGACTTTCCGCACTCTTCCTTAGAAATACTTTAAAGAGTGTAGAACTGTAAGGGTTTACTTATAGTTTTATTTTAATAATTTAAGCTTCTAGCCACAAGCGCTATAGAGACCTATTTCACATCAATATAATCAATCACCTGAATAATTCCTAGATCCAACAAGGAGCTACACATTACGTACTTCATGAAATTTATATATGCCACACACATACTGAGTTTTGTTTATTGAATACGAATATATGTTTTAAAATGCATATAGATTTGTCATGTATATATGCAAAACCATTTTCACTTAAGCTGTTTAAAGTTCAAAATTATTATACCTACACTTTAAAAGAGAAAAAATAAAAAATAAAGATTAAATTTGCACTTAATTTTCAAGTTTTCAATTCTATTTTTAACTTACATTTCAATCCCTTGGTGAGTTTAGACATGAAGATAAATGCCGATAATCTGAAAATGTTTTGCAAATTTAGTTATACAAATTTTAATTTACATTAACTTTACGCATTGCTCCTTTTTTTTCTTCAGTACCTCAACTAACTTCATTATACTTTCATTTGCAAGTCTATAATAATTTCTCTCGCTGCTGTTTCTAATTTAGCTACGGTTAAGACAAGAGTCATGGGGTGATATTTCAAACAAAATAACCACTCAT